>OX467083.1:30723016-31107506 GCA_950106755.1 Climacium dendroides | reverse complement strand
TACTCGGAAATGAAGAGTGCTGCAATGCGACATATATTACTCTGAAGCCCTTGCATTGCTTACTTAAGAAGTTAATCAGGGGCACTGTAAGGAGTAGCAGCAAGGCTTTGTGATATGACTTGATATCTATTGATTGTACTTGTTAAGAATAAATCGGTTGTGCAAACTTACATAATTATGTGTTGCTCGACGTAGCTACTGTGCTCAAGTCATTTTGTGAACTCCAACTGCTTGACTGACTTGGGAACCGCAATGGCGTTTTATCTGCACAGGCAATGTGACCTTTGAAAACAGGAAAGCAAAGCTTTTATAATGTGCGGGGTGCAAACTATTTCTCCAGATCTAAGGATGTTAGCAAACTACACAACGTCCCTTCGATGACTTACAACGCTATTGCAAATGGCGACAATTAGTATACCTTCTCCTGGAAATTCCCATCTCTTTCACAGATTCATAATTATCACCGAATGAAGAGTCGACTAGAAACAAGCTGACATTTAATAACAGAAGAAAAACATCAAGTGCTAGCTGGTCAGCGTTACAGTCCTTCGTCACAGTTACTGTTTGACGAGAGTCATTCGAAACAAAAAAATCGGAAGCACTCCACGTTCCAAGCGTTGCATGCTAAGAACTTTTATTCCTGTTGCTTCCAAAATTAAATAATTCGCTAAGAATGATACGGTCTCCAATTCTTGAGACCTCCAAGCTTTAGGAAGCTATGGTGCGGCCCGAGTAGAATTTCCTCTGTTCCCGAAGCGAATCAATTAAAATCTACCTAGCAACACTAGAAGAATGGCGTTCTATAACCTGCTCTTCAATTTCTGTTTGAAATAGAAATTAAACGACCAAGACCTTTGAGCAGCTATGGAATAGCTTGGAGCTAGAGCTAGCTAGGCTCCTCAAACAAATGGCGTCTCTGGACTTTGCAGCTAGCTTCCTACACCTCAAGGCCTAAATTTCTCCGATTCTGGAGTTTTTTTAGAGCCTTGGGTGTTTCCACAAGGAAGGCTGGCCGATGGCATTGAATGATAAGTCGATATCCAACATTCAATTGTTGATGTGAAATACTCCACTCGCGTAACTCTCTGGAACCTTTCTACCCTACAAGAGACTTCTTTTCTGTACATTGATAACAACCAGATGAACGTGGAGGTCTAGCGAATATCTGCGCACTTCAACGAGGTGATGGGCAATCCCAAAGCTGGGAACCTTCCATTTTCTTAATACCAGTTCATTTACTCTTCGTAATGCACTCGCATGCATTTCTATCAGTATTCTACTACAACGGAAAGTAGCTCTAATTCTAGTTGAATCGCATCATAACTATGCCCCTTTCGTTCCTGAATTATGATGTCGTCTGAAAATGATCAAAACAGGAAGCCAAGACCAGCGTCACTGAGCTTATGTTTTCCTCTTGAAAAACAGCTCGATAAACTGTGAGTTTCGCACCGACAATATCTTCTGATTCAAGAGCCCCAGTCAACACTAAATTTAATCCATACTTTGTGCATGATCTTCTCTTGGCTGCCACCACCCGCTACGCTCAGATCTCACAAAGAAACTACACGCAGCGCAAAGGCTCTGGAAGCCTAAGTGGAGACTTCGCACAAATGTTGACTACAGCTAGTGCTTCATGCATCAGAATTCATTCCGAGTATTTGAACTGAGCTTGTAAACCAAGCTCGACCTTCTGCATAATTTAAACACGACCTTCTTCAGAATGTAGCTAAGCTATGATCCACCAGAGATATGAGAATGTTCACCTCAAAATAACCAGGAGTACATGAATGCTGCTTCCCAAGGAGCATGCACGCCACTCTAGCTAACTGCTCTACCACAAGGAGAATTCTCCGCGAGAATCGTAGCTAATATATAAATAATTCTTTTCAGCACTAACGTAACCCCAAGTAGTGAGGATGCTGGAGAACCGTATGTGGAGCAGAGGGAGAGAGAATATCGTTGCCTGGAGGGCGTGATGGGAAGCTCAAATTGCAGTGACAGAGCCGGAGCTTGCTAATCGGGGCCTGGAATGATCAGCTTGGTTTATGGAGGGTAATGGAGGGGTATGAAAAGACAGGGGCTTAGTAGTATGCCAGAGCTTCTGGACTTACTGGGCTGGGCTGGCAGAGGTATAGGTAAGACGGGCAGGCGAAGTACCGGAGTGTCACTTCCCGGTCTTGTCCATTAGCTCGTTGACATGCCCTTGCAGGATAGGAACAGGCAGGCTGCAGAACAGTTTCAATTTCACCCCCGGCCTGCCAAATTCCATACCTCCCCTCTGCCCATACAATAATATCTCCGCAGCAGGCTAATTATCAAACAATTTACTGGTTGTCCGAACGCCGGGTTACTTTGGTGATACAGCTACTGTACTACAAGTTTACATGATACGAAGGTAGAGACTCCAGTAACCATACAGTACAGTAGAGGATCCATTCACCACACAGGTGAGCTCGCGTTTGTGCTAAATGCGAAAATACTTAATCTAGAGACATTTAATTTTCTGAAATCGAATGTTGGCTGACCACAAAACAAATGTGCAAAATTGTAGATGGTGCAAGTTTCTAGATCGTTGTAGGGAGAGGCTCAAGTGTGGTGCACGGAAACTCTCCCTTAGTTACTGTTACGGTGATTGGAGACTTTACATTACTCAAGTTACATACGTATAAGCAACCTGCAAGTTTAAGTCATTTCGAAAGGGCCAAACTATGGTGAAATTATTGTCCAGGAGAACTCCCCATTGGAGTGAAATTTGTGCTTACACTTTGAATGAGTATTAACCACTATGGTGGAATTTGAGAATTTTGCCGGCACGCGCGCATGCATGCCCAACCAGAGCACCACCTGCAAACAGAAGTTGATAACTGATACCGTTAATCAATTTACTGCTGGCAATTGATCAGATATTTCATAATATACCCTTCATGACATTTATGTAAAAATTAATAGGTGTACCTGTTGGCATTCTGGAGCCCCGGCTGGAGCTTAGCGCATGATATGCATTAAGCGGACTTTAAAACTTCCCAAATCAAAAACGATGGGGAAGAGAAAGTATTACTAACTTCAGGAGAAAGGAAAAGGACAACACCAGCAGTTGTTCGGTCTGGATGTCGATTAGAACTGCGTACCATCTGGCCTGTGAAATCTGTGATTCGCATTGTGATTACTTCCTTCCTGACTAGAGTTTAATTAATTAGGAGTGCGCAGACAGCGCAGGCAAGAAACTGTAGTTTTGATTCAAACATACGGGAATCGGCAGAAGTTTAGTTAACGGTTACTGTTTGGAATCAGTCACTAGATCGTTGCTTGCATTACCTGAGCTTCTCCTCGCTCTAACGACACACAGAGAATTGCACATTCCCTGCTTATTCTCATGCTTGAGGAGCATCTTCCGATCCCGTGTCAAATTCTCGGTCAAATTGTGAACACCGGCATGGGAGAGTGATTTTTACAAGCCTATTTATACCAAAGGTAGTATTGTCATAAGATAGGGTTCATGGTACAAAGAGTGAAAACTTTATTAATACGCCATTTAGAAGATACGTCTTCTAGACATGGTCTCATCCCTGGGCTAGAAAACTCTAAAAATTGTCATATGTTAATTTACCAAGGGTCACTTCACACGGAGGGGAGCAAGAGAAGGGAAAGGAGAAAGGACATATCTTTTTAAGCCACTTTGCACGAGGAAGAGGCAGCAAGGGCACGAGTGTATGTAATAGAAGGGCAAAGGGAGTAGACAAATCTGTCTAGGTCACTTCACACGGAGGGGAGATTACTTTGCACAAGGGGGAGGCAGCAAGGGCACGAGTGTATGTAATAGAAGGGCAAAGGGAGTGGACAAATCTGTCTAGGTCACTTCACACGAAGGGGAGACCACTTTGCACAAGGGGGAGGCAACAAGGACAAAAGTGTATAGAATAGAAGGGCAAGGGGAGGTGTCAAATTTGTTTAGGTCACTTCACACAGAGGGGAGAGGAACCGAAGGTGCAACTACAAGAGTGCATGGAATCGAAGGACAAGAGGTCAGAGTAGACAAATCTATTTAGGTCACTTCATATGGAGGGGCTCAGAGTCAACAAGGGCCAACGAAGTACATAAAATAGAAGGAGAAGCAGAGAAGACAATCTCTTTATGTAACTTCACATGGAAGGGAGAGGCAACAAGGATACGAGTGTATAGAATAGAGGAAAGACAAATCTTTGTACCAAGGGAAGAAATAGCTACTTCACACCATGGAAAGAGGTAGCAAGGCTACAAGGGCATAGAATAGAATAGGATTGAAGGAGAAAGGACAAATCTCTTTAGGCTATTTTACAAGTTCATATAAAGGAAAGCAAGGAACACAAGTGCAAAAATGTGGGATGTACTCTAGTGTTCATTTTCTTGTCTTTTTTCCACATTAGCCAAAGCTCTTTGGGATATTTCCACTTCACTTCCAAGAACTAATTAATTTCTCAAAATTGCTTAGTTTCAACACCAAACTAATGAAAGTCATTCATGATTTCTTTCCATTCATAGGAATTAAAAAGTCTTATATGATTTTCTTTCACCTAATGTTATTCAAGTTGGTGATGATACATGGGAAACCTTGTTGAGAGTTGTGACTAATCCTTTGTGCCACTCAAGTATAATTTCACCAGCCTAAGGTGTATAAAGAAAAGAAAACCTAATAAGGTAAAATAATCTATTACCACCAAAATTAACAATTCAAATACTTTGGAATTAACTTATGGAAACCTGGGCTTGTTTTTCATACTTAATTATTTGAATTTTACAAGAACCAAGCCCAAGTGGAAATACTTTTTCTATTTTAATTTAAAATTTTACATAATTTTTTAAAAAAATCCACCCTAAAAATGCAAATCCACCTATAGGTAGTAGTCATGAGTATTCAAAACAAAATCCAAAGCTAATCCCAAACATTAGATGGGATTTGAGGCCTGTAGAGGGACGTTTCAAGCATGTTCCCTTGTTGTTCCTCTTGTCAAGGAAAAAAAATTTAATTAGTTCTTAGAATGCAAAAAAAAGTTGAAAAAAAAGTTTAATTTTTTTTTTCCAAAAATGACGTGGCCAGGTCTCGGCCACATCAGCCCGCTACGCTATCACTACAACCTGCTACGCTGCAGTGCGTTCCCCGCCATGATAACTCACGGCCTTCTAAAGGCCTCAAATCCCATCTAATGTAATCTTGAACCCTCTTTTTTTCTTACTAATATCTAAATGACTTGCTACAACCAACTCCTTTGAAGCACCTCCCTAGCAAATGAAGATTTCAATCTAAATTGTTGTGTCATACCAAGATTTACAGATTTCTTAGGTACCAATAGTCAAGACTATTATCATTTGTTAAAGTGAGAATTGTATAGACACCTTTGTTGTCTCCTGTTTGCACCATTGACCTAAAGTGTTCAAATTTTGTTTGCATTTTGACGGTTTGGGATGAGAACAAAGTTAGAATTTGGAAGGTTTCATAAATGACAAAATTAGACAATGGAGGGTATATATTAAGGTAATAACACCTATTATCATCCAAATAAGCTTGTGAATACAATCCCTATTATTATATTGTCTTAATTTTTATTGGGTCTTATTGGAAATTGAAAAAAAATTCTAAAATCTTTTAATTTGTTTTCCAAATACACCATACCAATAACCAATTGAATTCCAAAGTGTTGCTTGTAAATACACCCAAATTCAACCATGAGCTTTCATCTTTTAATGGTTTACGTATTAGGTAAGAATCTAGATGAGAGCATTGATAACAAGGCCACAGTTAATTGTACCCACATTAAGGTGGTGCATCTTAATTAATGATTGAAGCATCTATAATCAACAATATGAGGAATTTTATTAAAATGGCAATATTCCGCATGCCATTTACGCAATTAGTAGGAAAATTTAGGATAGCGCTTCTCGTTATGTCAGCCTCATAGATATCTTGATAGATGTGCCAATTCTATCCTCAATAAGTCCAAATTGCAATGCAATTCCCATATTTCTTCACCCCCGTGCCATCTTTCTATGAATCTCTTCCATTTTGCAATCTCCTTTGTGCCATTTTCACAAAATAATCGCCAATTTAATGAAATCTCCCATCAATTCAAAAAATTCTTTGTAGTTTGGTGTAGAATCCACACAATAATGTTTTGAATTAATCTAAATAAACTACTCCCTCTATTCCACTAAAAAATTCCAAATCAAACACAGTTTTTGTTCTACTACAAAGCTATATTTACTCATTTCAACCATTAAGTAAGCATTGGCCGTATTGAACGACCTCATGAGGGCAAGTCAAGTGATCAGGGAGCATTCTTCTTCTAGCAAGCTTGGCCTTGTCAATGTCAAGCACCTTATACTTGTTGCTTCCTTATTCAAAACACTAAAAGGATTAGTTCATGAAGTAAACTAAGTCTTCCTTGTAGTAAGCATTTAGTAGGTTTGGAGTGGATATTTCTAAAATCCCTTTGTTGTCACCAACCTTTAAATCATCAAGAATGATGTACTCACAACATTCACAAATTGTACTCAAGTATGACACTTTCCACAAATATTTTGGGTGCCTAAACAACAACGACTACAGTAAAGATTTTGCGTAGATTTAAGGGACGGGTTACTAGTTCTTGAATGCATGTATCACTAGCACAAAGATTAAAAATATAGTTGATCCCTTGTGCTGAAAATTTTTGGAGGTTTTTAGTACAACAGAGGGAGTATGGTTTTTTTTTTGCAGTTCCACTACTTGGTGTATGGTTCCCCAAATTGAACTTTGCATTCTTGTATTATGTATATAATATGCATACGCTACATTTTGAACACCTCGTATGTACATATTTTCAAGATTAGCTTAGGATGCAAAATTGTTAGTGGTACCTTCCCCAGCTAGTGGACGATGAGTTTGAGAGGCAAACTCATGGTGGCACGAGCGACGATGAGCATCCGCACCATCTGTGGAGCACCGTCTGTGTCAAATCGAGGTCAGCTTTTGGCAGCAAGAGCAGGTAAACTAGAACCTACGCTAAGTTAGAAACTAACTTATCAAGCTGGAATTCCACTGAATGCAGTGTCACTATGAAACTGACCGCTCTCTCAAGCATTTTCAATGCTCTTTTACTTGTGTCAATGGGGTTCACAAGTTCATCCGTGTCTTCTCTTCAATTTTGCAATTGGGCTCCTCTCCTCTTAAAGAATCCTCTCCGTTTCACCATAAAGAACCCTAGTTATCTGATACCTACCTGCATTATTTGAAGGGCTTCTCCAAGCTACGTTGAAGTTAAGAAATTACTGTTCACACTTTCGGTGGTTTCATTCAACAAACTTCCAGGTCTACAGTAGTTCTAATTACTTAGAACCTCCATTTTTTAAGGACTGATGTTTTGGTTCAGAGCAAGGATGACGAACGTTCAGATTGAATTCCTTGTAAGAGCATCCTCAATGCTACACTCACAAAAAGACACTGTAACGGTATATGCAGTTTCTATTCCCGTCCCCTTTTTTTCACTGTGGCTTTTCCAGTCTTAAGCTCCTCAATGCTACAACGGTATTTGGAACCCTACAACACTGCGATGGTGGAACTTACTTGACGTGGTGGTTGGAGGCGAAGTGCGATGGAGCGGAGGCGGAATGAACTTCATCAATCGCTCAGTACGGCGAGCCAGCGATGGAGGATTCTGATTCTGACGAAGAATATCAAGGGGTGCAGAGGAACTTGGGGTGTTGACCAAGGGGTGCAGAGGAACCTTGGGGTGTTGACCAAGGGTACAGAGGAACTTGGAGGGCACAGCAAAGGAACAATTCTTGCCGTGCAAGAGTCAGAAAGTGCCGCGCGCGGGAAGGTAACGTGAGAAGTGCCGTTAGCATTGGGGTGGGTTTTCGTTGCCATTTGGGGAACCATGCAAAAGTTACCATTGCCGTGGCTTCTTACAGAGTGGATTGATGCTCTAAGCTTAGTTATACGCTTAAGGTTATACAAAAGCTAAACCAGATAAGGTAGCAACTTGTTGGCCAAACTACCGACATTACAATGTAGGAGTCTTGCAATTACTTGCACTTCTATGCACTTCCATAAAATTATTTTCTGCAATTATTCCATTTTCACATGATTCTTTTCATTCATGTGGACGAAGATAATAGTAGCAATATAATTCATTCATTTGCAGTACTAAACAAACTGGGGTGTTAGTCACTCCCCCAACTCCCCAAGTAAGTTATTTTATCAAATTTTTCAAAGTGGACTTCGTTTTTACTTGCAAAACAACGGCAGTTTGCTGCAATGATACTCCGTCTATGACATACTGAAACATTGACTGAGATATTTACCTACACACCTGAGAGTTTCTGAACGACGTGAGTGGCTCCCAGGAGTGCCAGAAGCCCAAATTTACTGCTTTTTCAGAAGTATCGTATTACCTGCAGTACAGTACAGCACAACGGTGTTGTGTATTTCGACGGATGGCAAAATATCAATTG
Source organism: Climacium dendroides (assembly GCA_950106755.1). Classification (NCBI taxonomy): domain Eukaryota; kingdom Viridiplantae; phylum Streptophyta; class Bryopsida; order Hypnales; family Climaciaceae; genus Climacium; species Climacium dendroides. Next base: position 31,099,040 of record OX467083.1, on the reverse strand, counting down.
GTGGCTTTGGTTTGTCACAACAAAGCAAGATCGAAATGCATTGATCAGCCAAGTGCATAAATTTACACTTAACCCCGAAATGCCCAACGCCTGTTTTGAGCTTCTTGGAATTTGCTCTACATTGAACAAAAAGCCAACATTTTGATAGATTGTATCAATTTTTTTGGATTTGTAACCGTACATATTCAAACTAGACATATTAGAGATCACATAGGAAAAGAAAACACAACAATATCACTTATGGAGTGAAAGATTATAATGCTTGATCATGAGGGTATTAAAACTATAAAAATCTTTCAACTCTCTTTTTGCATGTCAAATCTAAAAAATTGGTCACTGAAAAAATATGAGGTTGAAGGGTCTAACATGCATAACTCCAATCACTTTATGGCTTTTCAAAATCTACTCTATAATTTTTTTTATATGAATTTTTAATGTGTTTTTTTCTTCAAGATCTAGTATATTTGAGGCTCATTTCCAAGAGCCCTTAATACTATAGAACGTCAAGATTGCAATGGACATCGTTGCACAAAAACTTGAATAGAAAAATTATAATCATTCATTTTCAAAATTGGATTTTCAATGCTGAAACTAGACTTCAAAAAGAATTTGTCAAAAATATAAATTACTAAAAATAGTAACTTAGTTGAATCTTATTTAACTTCAAAGTATTGTCGACACCAAAATTTAGTGCCCTTAGGCATTCAGAGGTTAAAGGACACAACCCCCCAAACCACGGCAGTCACCAAAATGCTTGGATTGTTTGACCAATAGGTCCATTCTTTGTTTTTATTTTCCAATAGGTGAACAATCAAGTCACCCATTGGCCACTTTTAAGCCTCAACTCTGTTTGAGGATTAAAGGACATGTAATTCAAAGGTTCTCAGATCCTCTTGAGCCAAACACACATAAGGTAGTAGCACCTGAATTTTACCCGGTTTGCAAAACAATCTCATCTACATTCTTGATTTAAATACAAGTCCTTTGAACATAAGAATCAAGGGTGGATTTGGAATACATCTTGTTTCCAGCATTTTGAACATCTGTACTTTGACCTAAAATTGCATCCCAAAAAAACTTGGAATCCCATTTTGATGCATAAGAAGATCCAATAACAATTTAGATGATTTGACAACGGGAACCAAGCTCAAATATGTATTTGGTTGATTTTCATATGTAGTTATCTGAAATACACCACTCCTACAAAATATGTTCATTTGGAAATATATATTCTTGTATGCATATCAATACCAACAACTTCAAATTGCAATGAACCTTCACGTTCACGTGAAAGAAAAACACTCACTCGTCGCACTCTATGTTTTCATCATGAACACTAGATGAAATAATTGGATGATATTTCTATAGGATGGCAACGTGATAGACTTTGTGATAAGAGTTGTGACACTATGTGCTTAATATACAAATTACCACAATTCACAAAAGGTCAAGATTTTAATCCCTAAAATCCCAACCGAAGGCCTCTTTTCCACCAAAAACCACTCAAAACTGCCATTTCTGTAGCAATGAGCAAAAACTTTTTTTCATATCTAACCATAGGATCTTGTACTAGACTAGTATAAGAATGTGTGGCAAAAATTTTACAAACTTTGACCGCGTAGATTGCAAGATATTTGTGCTCATAGTGAAGAAAACAAATTTTTTTGCACCTTGCTCAACTACATTATTTGGCTTTAAACCTTCATAACTTATCATTTTTGCTCTATTGATTTTGAATTTATAATTTTGTATAAAAATATAATCTATACAGAAAAAAGTTTAAAAATTTTTACTTTTAGTTTTTTTGAAGTTTTTTTCTGCCCGCCGAGTGAAAAAAAGGGCTTTTTGTTCCATATCTTTTGCTCCCAGGCTCCGATTGAAATTAAAAAATATATTTTTGGAAAGCTAGTGGTTTTTTTTATCTTCACAAAGAGATTCAAAAAATTACAACAATTATTGACACCATAAGAGCCTGTCTAAAATCCATTTTGTCCCCCAAGGGATTAAGGTGTGTAATATACCTTACTTGATAGGGCAGGAGGTTCTAAAAACACACATACTCTAAAATTGCCCCCCCCCCCCAAATGTAAACTATTTGCACATGTTTCTTTTTTGTAGCCTTTAGCAATGTACAAACAATGTACATTTTAGAAGGTGGGTGATTTTAGAGCCCTATGCTATTTCTACTTCAAATTTTCATAACTAATTCCACAAATGTCAAAAAAATATGAAACAACTTGGATTAGTTGCCAATTCTACTTCTCTTTCAAGGAAAATTTACCAAAAAATATTTCAAAAAGCTTCACCTCTCCAAAAATTTAGGTTTAGCCCTTAGGTGGGCAATTTAAGGATGTGGGATTGAATGGGCAAACTTTCTTGAGAGTCCAAAGAAATGAGCAATAAATAGGCAATAAATAATAGGAATTGGAGCCTTTTGCCAGCCATAGTATGAAGCCTCCAAAGGCCAAGACCAAATTCTTGACAATTTAACGGTAGAGATCTTGTCATAAGTTGACAGCCTTTGGACCATAGTATGGACTTCCATTTTTAGCCGATCCAAACATCCTTTGAAAGTCTATCACCATCTAGGCAACTTATTGCCATGTAGTTAGTTAGAAGGTATTGGCCTTTGGACTTGTGCCTTTTAGTGTGAGGCCAAACTCTTGATTTTTTTTATTAGTGGAAACCCACAACCTCTTGACCTTTGGTCATAGTACAAAGTGGCCCTTATATTGATAAATAATTGCATGTGTATCAGAACCTTGAGACTTTCACCACTAGAAGAAAACTGGTTGGTCTCAACAAAATCTAAGATGATGTTTTCTTGCAATTTTATGTTGTAAGCGCAAAATTTTGTGTTGGAAACAAGAAATCACAAAAAAAAACATCATCTTGGTTTTGTTGAGACCAACGCGGTTTTCTTCTAGTGCACTGAGACGATTTCACCATAGCATTAACCCCTCACCGCCCAAGGCCTAACCATGTCAAAAAAACAACCTTGCTTTTCGAGTGTTATAAGTCTAAATGTGAGTAAGTTATGAAAATCTCAACCGTACAATCTTGTAGTGTGTATGTTGTAGATGGTGTAAATCAAATTTGGGGTAATTTGACTATATAGATTGAAAGATTATAATGTTTTAATGTTGACAAAAGATGCTGAAATTTTCCTAAAAACACATTTGGAGGTGAAATTCGATTTCTAAACCTACTCAAATGAAAAAACTTTAAATTACGAAGTGATTTAAAATCAAAAGACAAATACTTTGGTGGAAAAAAAATAATTCAATTGACTCATTGCGTTTGCAAAATTATTTTGAAATGTCAAAAAACAGTGAAAAAAGTAGGAAAAAAACACATCTATGGCTGAACCTACCTCTACTAAAATGCTTCTTAGTCAATCATAACTTCTTGGATTGATATGAAATTTTTACCAACAAGAACTAGACTAGTATGCGCAACTTTTCCAACAAAGTTATTGAAAACAAACCTTGTCTGAAGAAGTTATAAGCCGCCAAAGTTCATTGTAATGTAAAAATGTCTAGATTTTGAACTTCGAATTGCTCCCAAGCATTCAAAACAGCTTGGATTGAGATGAAAATTTTATCACAATAAGTAAACTTTATGGGGAACAAAACCCAACAAATTTTATTGAAAACTAACATTTGATGAAAAAGATACAAGCCCCCAAAGTTGCAGCCATCTCATTGATGTGTGGTGAACTCAAATTGAACCTGTGAACTTTGAATGGCTTTCAATAACTCATTACATCTTGGATAGATTTGAAAATTTTACCACAAAAAACAGACTATTATGCGCAACTTTCCCAATAATTTTTTATTTAATTTGGACATTGGATGCAAAAGTTACAACACTTTGAAGTGGAATGCTAGACTGTATGAGGACTCTTTTGGTCCCCTTGGGTGGTGATGGGTTAAGGTAGTATGGCCTTAAAGTGACCATTTAACATCTACTTGGTTGGTCCCCCTTTTTCAAAGGTTTTCATGAATAGAAATATTTTGGATCATTTTTTAGAGAAAGAAAAATGGATGCGGAATGTCACACAAGTGGTTTCATATTTTTTGAATCATTTTTAAATTACTTATGAATTTTCAAAAAATCTTGTTGTAGGCACCTATTTGTGACCCTAGGTCTTCCAAAATCCGACCACTTGCAACTTCTAAAGTGATTTTAGTAAATGAAGGCCAACAATTGACTATTGCCATAAATAATGCTTTTCTCTTTATTCTCTCAATGGCTTCAGAGGTCCATTTAAGAACCACCTACTATCCATTTCAGACTTAAATATAGGGTTGATTTGAAGAGGCTTCTCGCTTTTAGAGCAACTAACTTATTGCGATTATTGCCTTCAGGACAATACATTGATGCACATATATCTCTTTCTATTAAGATAGGTGTTTTGTTTTGTTTGTTTGTTTTGTTTTGTTTGTCACGTTGAGATCTCCCGGACCGTGCGTCCCCCGGTCGCGTGCTTGGTACCGCCGGAAAGCCCTCGGCGAGGAGGGGTGCACCGGCTTGGTTTCGTGGCGTTCGGACGTACGGTGTGGAAGTTGTGCATTTTCGAGTTATTTTTGGTTCTGAAAAATTAAAAAATTACTTTTTCTTATACTTTGGTCGCGATCTTGGTACCGTCGGAAAGCTCTCGGCCAGGAGGGGTGCACGAGCTATGTTTCGTGGTGTTCTGACTCACAGTGAGAAAGTTATGGATTTTTGAGTTGTTTTTGGTTCTAAAAAAATTAGAAAATTACTTTTACTTTCGTTTTGATTGTGGCAACGCCACAGGGCACTCTAGTCTCTTCTATTAAGACAGGTGGTTTGTTTTGTTGGTTTGTTTTGTTTGTCACGTTGAGATCTCCCCAACCGTGCGTCCCCCGGTTGCGTGCTTGGTACCGCCGGAAAGCCCTCGGCAAGGAGGGGTGCACCGGCTTGGTTTCGTGGCCTTCGGACGTACAGTGTGAAAGTTGTGCATTTTTGAGTTATTTTAGGTTCAAAAAAATTAGAAAATTACTTTTTCTTATATTTGGGTCGCAATCTTGGTACCGTCGGAAAGCCCTCGACGAGGAGGGGTGTACGGGCTTGGTTTCGTGGCGTTCCAATTCACGCTGTGAAAGTTATTGAAATTTGAAGTATTTTAGAGAATTAGAAAATTACTTTTTCTTATATTTTGGTCACAATTTTGGTACCTTCGGAAAGCTCTCGACGAAGAGGGGTGTACAGGTTTGGTTTTGTGGGATTTCGACTCACGGTGAGAAAGTTATGAAATTTTGAGTTGTTTTTGGTTCTAAAAAAATTAAAAAATTATTTTTACTTTTGTTTTGATTGTGGCAATGCCACAGGGCACTCTAGTATACGTGAGTTGGCATTGACAGTATGCAGAGCCTCAGTGGGGCAAAATTATTCCATTTTTTGTGTACATTCCATTTCAAAATGCTCACACATTCCGCAGACAGTGAGTAGCAGCAGCAGCAGCTCCAGGCCAACAAAGTTAACTTACAAGTTCTGAAGCTGCAGTGACTTCCCATCGAAACATCGAATTCCATCTGCAGACCTGATTTGAGGGCTTCAGTAAACACAACACTGCTCCCATGCCTCGATCTGTGACCTCAGGCGCTTGCAATGTGGGGTTTGAAATGTTGCACATGGCATCCTGGACGCCTGTCTGTCTGTGTGTGGTGATGAACTGTGGCTTGATATGAAAGAAGGTGTGGGTATGGTTGATTTGTGAGACATTTTTTACTAGTTTTTAACCTTGTACTGTACATTCTACCTTCAGTTGCATGATGCGTTGGCACTCAGGTTTCCTTTCAATTTTGATTTTTAAAATGATGTTTTTTTCTTTCTTAAACTTTTTTCTTTCTTAAGCTTTTCCAGTTTGGGAATCAGTACCTGGTGGTGCAGGTAGCTAGTGACTTTTTAGGTCAGACTGCCTATCTATCAACCTCATCTAGCTGAACTAGGTGTTGTCGAAGACAGGGATGGAGATGGCTCACAGTCCAAAGGATGCCACTTAAGCTTGGTTGTAATAGAAAGTTCGGACTACGGCGTTTCGTACGAAAGCTAGACACTATCATCAGTGTTTGACTTGGATATTGTGAGAAATGAGGAGTGCGTTGGGAGGATTATTTGTAAAAATAGAGCAAGGGAAAAAAAGGTCGGATGCCCAGGGAATGGTTATCCATGTATGAGGCAATCTAAAAGCGTCCGATGGATGAATGACACATAAAAAAATTCTATGTAAGGATCACTTTACACTATGACTGTTCAAGCTGAGAGGCTATATGTGGTATTGAGTGGTCAAACTTTGTTAAAAGTTCAAAAAAATAAATAGAAAATTGGAGCCTTTGGCTAGCCAAAGGCCAAATCAAAGTCCAAACTCTTAGCAATCGAACGGGTGAAATCTCAGCCATAGTTTGGGTCTTCATTTCTAGCGAGTCCAAACTTCCTTTGAGAGCCCATCACCATGTAGGCATTTTATTGTTGTGTAGGTAGTTGGAGAGTGTTGACCTTTGAACTTGAGCCTTCTAGTGTGAAGGGTTGAGAGGTTGAATTCTTGGTTTCTTGAGTCCAAAAGGGGGAGGTCTTGCATAGTAGTTTGATCTTTAATGAGTGTTCTTGGGTTTTGTTAAACAAATGATTCACATGGTACCCAAAAGGATGATTTCTATGGTGACTAACCTAGCTTTCCAAGGTTAAGGTAGACATGCAATGTAGGTGGAATGGTTGCATTACACTCATAAGATGGTTGAACTTTCTATTTTATTTTAAGTTCATATGTGGACAAATATAAGAGAACAAGATAGCAATAGAAATTATGTTCATTCCCAACAAATTAAGAATTTGTTATGAATTGTTCAAATGTATTGTCAAAATAACCCCTCCCTTAAAGTCAATAGATCCCAAAACCAACATAAAGTACATTTGAAATGTTTATGATTGTGATATTTTTCTAATTAACCATTACATCTAAGCATTGAAATAATCACTTATTGGAATGGTTTTACACTCGAAAGATAGAAGATAGAAGTTCCTATAATGTGTTATTGACTTACATCATTAATTGTCAATCATGACTTTAATTGTAGCCACTAATCATCCCATCATGTCACCAAATCTCAATTATTTAAGAATGATAGATTTAGGTTGAATGTACAATTATAATGAAACCATTTCTAGTTGTGTGGACAAAATGTCTTGAATGTGCCTTCCTACCTTATCTACTAAAAAAAATTTTAGATGAAAGGGTGAAACATACAACAACTTCCAAATGTTGAGAGTCTTAACATTTTGTGTAACATTTTGAAGAAGAATTTGGAGTTTACTTCTAATTCCAACACAATCTACATGACGTTTTTGTTTTTCAAAATATAAAAATATCAATTTCAATGCAAAATTTGTGTTGAATTGATGTTTTTATATTACAAAAAACAAAAATGTCATGTAGATTGTGTTGAGAGAAACAAGGTTTCTTTCTAGTGATAGATGTATATTATTCTAGCTAATATGCAATGCATTAACAATTATACAAATTCATGGTTAAAAATATATATATTAAGAACATCTATTGATCAAACTTTGCCCCTTCATTATAATTTTGGATATGGATTGTGACCATTGAATACACATACATTTGGACTTCAAATTTTATGCAAGCTTATCTATTTTATTTCATAAGCAAGTGCAAAACTTCTTCATTGTTTTCTCTTACATACAATAAACTCATGGTACCACAAGATTTAAAGGATTAATACTAGGTGCAGTTATCTTTAGGTATATTTCCAAATGGAGTTTGCTAACTCCAAGTTTGAAGAAATAAATCCCCTTCCAACCATAAAAGAGTGCAATTTATATTGCAATGATTTTATTGAATAGGTTTGATAAAATTGTAAAGGTTCTTACATATTTATTGTTCACATTTGCTAAATATCTTGTGACAAGAACCTTAGGCATTCCTTCAAACAACAAACTTCAAATAACAAACTTCAAACAATAAACCTCCAAAGCACAAATTGTACTCCAATTCATTAGAAAAAATTTCAAGCCTTAAAAGGGCTGTTAAGAAAAGGTTCCCCAAGGTGTGAAAAATGTAGAGTTGGCCAAATTATTTAATATTAAAAAATATTAAACATTAAAAAATTTAAAAAATTTAAAAATTTAAAAATTAAAAATATTAAAATAATCACAATTTGATGTGGCAGCAATAGTGCCAGATTAGACTATCAATGTTTTGTAATTTTGGATTTAATTTTAAAATTAAAAATTTTAATCATTTTTTGTATTTTTAAAAAGCGTTTGTTAACCTATCGTATGCCATGCAGGCCTTGCTATTCGCTAAAGAAAAAAAATGTTTTTTCAACCAACAATCTTTGTTGTTAGGGAACTAATGGCCTTCTTTAGGGTTCAAAGTTCTTGTAAATTAAGGCCATATTCATTAAAATGAAACAAAGTGTAGTCTCAATTTTATCTTTGACTCGAAGATAAATCGTTATAACTCTTCAATTTTGAGACTATTTGATAATTGGAAATTTTCATATATTAATATATATATAAAACCTTTGATATCCAAAGGTTGCACTTTCATTTTATCTTCGGCTCGAGGATAAAATCAGTGTAATTGTTATAGGGTTGAAGTCTCAAAATGAACATTTTGTCTCATTTTAACAAATATGGCCTTTAATGTTGAAATTGTGATTTGTTCGGATATGCAACTTCATTTTATAAGAATCGTAAATTTGGATTTGGGGTCTAGGAGTGAGTCTTTGCTTAACCCTCAAAAGACATTTCATATCTAGGCTTAATCAAACTTCATTAGATTTTTGCATTAAAACATAGATTTCAAAATTTTGATATTTTTCACAGTTGGCAACATATGTTTAAAATTTAATTTAATTTTCTTATAATTAAAAAAATCAAATTGTATTTTATATGATTTTATAATAAAATTCCCGTGTAAAATTTATAGTAAGTATAAAAATACTTAAAATAATATGAAATTTTTATGAAAAATGGAAATAATAGTAACAAACATTATGGTATAATTGATGTACTCATGAGATTACACCAAGAGAAATTCAATAGAAAAAGTTCAAAAGTGGTGTATTTTGAGCTTTCAAGATGCTATCTTGGAAGTGTTACAAAAATTATAATTTGAAAAGATTTGAAAAAAAATTAAAACAGAGTAAAAAAGTAGAGCTACATTTTCTTAGTGGAGCTTAAATACATTTAAATCAATAACTAAAGTTTTGACTTTCAAAATGCCCAAGGGACTTGCATTGTCTTTTAAGGGTTAAACAAATTGAGAAGCAAATATTTTTCTTTAAACCATCAACATAATTGTACCTCTTAAGGTAAACTGCCCCATTATGAACAAAAGTGCAATATGACATTGCTTTTTAGAAAATGTGGGAATAAATTTTAGTAGTAGGCAAGCAACAAGAAACAGTGTTATAATTGAAAAAATATATTTTTGGACTTCATGTAATTTCTTAAAAAAATTCTAGAAAGGTCTTACCTTGGACTTTCTATGAAAGCCTATAGATATGTTTATAACATCACAGATTGAATAGCTATTGCAGGGCTTCTATCAACCCATTTCCGACTTAATACACATTCAATCTAGTTCATTATGAATGACCTCAATACCAATTGCATATGTATATTGTTGGAATGAATTGATTTGCATTAATTTGAGGGTAACTCAGAGTAAATCGATGACTGTGTAATTAAGGCATAGATTATGCCCATTGGCTAGACTTACGTTATTCTTATTTTCTGCAACCAGCTCCTTGAAGCAAGCATTCTTTTCCTTCATTTTTGTTTTCCTTCATAGAAATAGTCGGAAATAGGACTTTTCTTAGACGTATGTAATGGGAGTTTGGACTAAGGTGGAGGCACCCATGCCCCATAGGCAATCACTAGGGTGTCTCAAATCTAAGAGAAGGTGGGACTCATTTGCATTAATTTCAAATTCAAAGAAATTGGGTTTGTAACCAATGTGGTCCTGACACTGCTACAAAACTTGTGCTTCTTTTGAGTTACCTACAAGTACCCTCCCAATGATCAAGTTTATAAGACTCTAGACATTGAACATGGGTCGAGCCCAACTTCAGTCTTTCATAATTCATAGTAATTTCAATTTAAGCTGTAAATTCACCAAACTTTCTACTACAGAGCCATTTCTACCTTTGCACTTCAGTAGATACTTACTTTGCCAAATACTGCTGTAGATCATATCCGCCATGGCTTAAGTTATTAGTTATGGGTGGCTTCACCTCACAATAAGGTGTTCCGGAATGTTGCAGCTCCGAGCTGCTGCTGAAAAGCTTGAAGAAGTTGATGTGCATCTATCTATGGCATTTCCAAGGATGCTTGAGCTGATTGGCAGAGCATGTGAATTGTTTCTGGTGCAAGATGAACCATGTCTCTGAAGTATTCTGTAAAGTATGAGAAATTTTTCAGAATGTGGTGTGGCAAAATGTATGTGAAGGCAGTGATTAGTGTAAGCACACAGGAGCAGAATTCTCTGCTGCTGAAATCACTCACATCAGAAAATAAACGGGCCTGCACTTCACTTCTGATTGAATAATGAAGAGCACATGGTTATCAGCCTACCATTAATTCATCATGTGGTTAACAAAGATGCCCACATGGAGATTGTTACTTAAGAGGTACCAAGGAATAACAAGTTTAAAATGTAGTTGTAGTCAGAATTTAAAGTCTAATAATTTGCCATGAATGTGGGTATTAAGCAACTGTGGCGGCAGTCTTGATTGAATGTGATAGACCCACTGTCTGATAGACACAAGAGTTGAATTGGGTGCTATCTCAAAACAGGCTCAAAGGACCTCTGAAAGATGATGGAAATACCATCAAATTATGAAGCCTTGAACCTAAATTTTAGCCAAAGCAAGTACCCATCATAGATCTTGTTGATGAAACACCTGACTTGATGTAAGCTATGTGCAGTATACAAGCTTCAAATCGGATGCAAAATTCAAGCAATAAAGCACAACGATTAGTGATCACAAAGTTTAGATCTTATGGTTTGTCAACAGTTATCATGTGATCATCGTTGTTTCATGAGTTCACACGTTAATTACAATTTATCGCATCATTACGATGCATTACTTAGCATCATTACTGCATTGTTATGATGCATTACTTGCAACAACTGCATCGACTGCATCGTAACGATGCCAAGTAATGCATCATAATGAGGCGATAAATTGTAATTAATGTGCGAACCTATGAAACAACAATAACTACATGATAACTGTTGACAAATTGTAGTGTCTAAACTTTGTGATGACTAGAATTGAAACAGTTTCTACTACTAATAACTATCCAAGATTTATGAGTTCATTTCAACAAAGCATTTGATAGTGTGTCAAGTCTTAAATGTGTCATTCAAGTAGGGTAGAGGATGCCAAAATATCCCCCACTTTTCTACCATAAATGAGGTGTCAAGATGGTGTTGTAAAGGTCCTTTCTATAACAAATTTATACAAGATATTTGTGTTATAGTAGAAACACTCATAGTTGACCACTTAAGCAAAAATGTGCTTGTTTTGGAGTAGTAGAAGGCAATGTAAATTTTTTTTGCCATGTAGAAAGATAGAAATGATAGGCATTGCCAATTTTTCGTGATTTTGTTTCCTTCAGTTCAAATTACTATGAGTTTTGGAAGCCAAAAGTTGGTTTGGACCTATACCCAATGTACTGACTCTTCCAATTTTGATCATTCAAGAATTACTTTCCTACTTACTATTTTGTACTTTCTTGCTCATTACTTCGGACAAGTGTCATGACCTTAATAGTCCCAACCTTGAAAAGGAAAAAAAAATCATTCCAAGCTTTGATTGGAAATATGTTCCAACCTTGGTTGGATGTAGTTGTACACTACATATTGAATGTGGATCCTTGGTTGGGAATGGGTGGTTCTACCACATATACCTTAACTCTTAAAGGCCACAGGGTGTTTTGGAAGTGGAAAAAAGTCCAAAATTGTCAATTTTTTGTGCATTATACCAAATCAGAATTAGAACTTTATTTTTGAATTCCAACCATACAAATGTGTATTAAACAGGTGAGGAAATGTGTGAAAAAAATTTCAAACCATTTGACTATGTGGATTGAAAGATTAGAACATTTGAAGTGACAAATTTTTTTTTTCATTCCTAAGAAACATGGTCAACAGACTTTGAGCTTTCTTTGAGTAAAATTTTGCTCTACACAAAAACACAGATTTTCACCATTCATAAGTATATGATGCTAGGTTTGCTCATAAAAAAATTTCAAAAGTAAATATGGAGTCTAACTTACTCTGAATCATTTTGCAATGCAAAGGGATTAAGTGAATTGGCAATACACTAGTCATTTTTTGATGACTTCTTGTGCAATGAAGAAAGTTTTTATTTGAAATCCAAATGGTGGCAAAAGTTAGAGACAAAAATTTGGAATATGTGGGAAAATTTTCAAGAATTTTGACTTTACAAATTGCAAGATAATAGGGCTTGAGGTTAAAAGTAAATGCTTTTTTAAAAGTGCCTTGACATTACTAATAAAGTTTGGCTCCTCTTTGAATGTGATTTCAGAAACTAAAAAATATTTTTTATTGGAAAAATATTTTTCATATTTTATTTGTTGTATACAATTTAAATTTCAAGTGCTTTTGCAAAAGATATCTAAATTGCTCAAGGTGTTAAAAAAGTTCAGAGTAGTATAACTTTTGATTTAAACAAGAACCCAATTTGAAAAAAATCATATTCCCACTATGGGGGTACATATTCACACATGTCAAAATTTCATGAACGTCCAACCAAATTTGACTTCATAAGTACCTTCCTAGATTTTCAATTGTCCATTCAATGGACAATTGACCTTTGACAATTTTAGATTTATACATACATGGAAAGCTTTGAACCATTTCATTTTGATTAATGAGATGAAAGTTATGAAGAATTTTAGTTTGTGGGTAGCTTGATGGTAGTTATAGAATCTCTAATCTAGGATAAACTTTGAAGTCTTTTATTTAACTTAATTTTTTTGATATTTTTGGAAAAAAATAAAAACATAAAATATGTATTATTTATTAAAACATTACAACCATTGGGATTAGCATTTTTCAATTCCATGAATAAATCAAGGTTAACAATTTAGTATTTTGAATCATTCTCAATTTCTTTCTACTTACTATTTTTTTCCTATATGTTGTACAATTCCAAATGATTTGAAAATTTTCAAGCGTGTAGCCAATTTGCCTTGAAAAATGAATCCAAAAAATCACCACCATTTTGGACATTTTTTCATGCAAATGGGACCTAGTAAAGTGCAATTGCTTGATTTTTGCAAGGCCCCCCAAAGGATTTTTGTCACTTCAAATGCTAATATCTTGCAATTTACATGGTGGAAATTTCTGAAATTTTTTCCACATCTTTTCAAACCAATGTACTACAAGATCTTGCAGTTATATGTGTCCAAATTTTTTTTCTAAATTTGGTACTTGTACTAGAAAAGGCAATTTTGAAGCGTTTTTTAAGTGAATATAGTAAAAATGACTCTAGGAATTAATAAAAGGAATCATGGAGTATGTACTTGAGTGATTTTTGAAAAATAATTGGATGGAAGTTACAATATTGTGTGATTGCAAGCTTTCTCTTTAAATTAATTTATTATGTAATATAAGTACGTGTGTATAATATAATATATTAATATATAATAACTATTTGTTGCAAAAAATAACCTTTGCAATGAAACAACAATTTGTAGTGACAACTCTATAATTTTCTTACACTTTACTTAAAATGTATCAATAAAATGACAAACAAATTTAACAATGCTTTTAAAATTATTATTTAGAAAAAACTAGTAATGTTCTTGTTGGGCATTGAAGATGCCTTTAGAGCATCCTTGGTCCAATTGTTACTAATATCGGCCCTCCAAATGTATTTCGTATTTTTGACTTGTATGTAATTAGAACTTGGAATTTGCATCATATCATTGAAAACACATCCCAAAGTCCTTGGAATAAACATAAAAAAATCCAAATCTAAACATTGGATAGCTTTTCAAAAGCAAGGTAATATTATCAAAGCAAAATTTAGTCACCAATACTCCAAATGTCTTTTAGTTAGCTTTTGAAAAGGTTCATTTTCATTGTTCAATGTCTAAATTTGATTTTCTTATACCTACTCAAAGTGCTTTTGAATGTGCTTCCAATGATACAAATTTCAAGCTCAAAATTATATACCATTCAAAAGTTCGAAATAATACATTTGCAAGGCCAATATTCTAGTTGGATTATACTAGATGCCCTTCAAGGGTTTACAAAAGAATGTAATTCTATGGAGGCGAACTCTACCTCCACCTCCACGTTGAGTAAATTATGTAAGGTCAACTAGCCTACTACTAGCACCTTTCTCAATTCCACCCTCATGTACCTACAGTACACATTTTAGAGGAAAATGTCCACCTTAGGTACATGAGGGCAGAATAGAAAAGGGTAGTTTTAATTGTGATTTTTGTTTTCATTTTTTATGAAGTGCCAAAGTAACAATATAAAATGTTATAATAGTACTCCAAATTTCAACATTCATCCACTTATTGAATAGAAAACATCACATTAGCATATATCAAATGTCCATAATTCTATTTTTCATCTACAATTTGGCAATTTCATCCAAGATTTTTTTTTAATTTGAAGTTTTGTAGTGAATTTTTTTGCTATTTGTCATCATTTTTTAGCCAGATTATTTTTTCTTTGGTACAATTTGGCACTATTTCACCCAAAAAAACAAAAATGGGTGGTAATGGATTGTTTCACCTAACCATTAAGCTTCAGGTAGAAGCACCAATTGTCAACCACATCGAGTACCCAATCTTGTAGGGTGTGCTATTTCCAACCTTAGCCTAAAATTCAAGCTTGAAATGGGTTTTGGGGGGTTCTTTTCAAGGTTGAGACTAATAAGGTTATGACACATGTTCCAAAGTAGTAAGCAAGAAAGTAGTAAGTAATGAGTAGCAAAGTAGTTTTTGAATGATCGGAATTGGAAGACTCTAGACAGTGGCTACTACACAAGTGCTTTTGGGGGCTCCTAAAATTCATAGTAATTTCAATTTTGGGCATAAACTTCTCAAAATTTTGCTATCTCGATATTTCCTATCTTCCTATATGGGAAAAATTTCCACCACCTCATATTCCTTACCATCTACTCCAAAATTGCTTAACCTTTAACCTCTAAAGCCCCATGGGTGTTTTCTATCAAAAATCATTTAGATCTACCACTTTTGCTGCGTTCACCAAAGAAAAACAAAAAAATATGTTTTTTAAAAATCCAACTATAGAATCTTATACGAGAACATGTGGTAAAAATTTCATCAAATTTGACCGCATACATTGCAAGATATTTGCATCCAAAAGTGAAGAAAAAAAGTTCTTTTGCAACTTACTTGACTAGATTTTTTGGCTTTGAATCTTTTTAACTAAAAATTTTTGCACTAGGAATTTTGATTTTCAAAGTTTTTATGTTGAATAGTTGAATTGAGAATCTAAGGAAAAAATTCAACAAAAAAACACTTAATTTTCACTCATTAAATAATTGTTAAGTAGAAGTAGGTTAAAGATTGAAGGATAAAAGAAATCATTAATAGCTCTAAGATGGAATTGACATACGATAATTCCAATAGTGAGATTGTTCTAAAAAGAAAACCTAAACTTGTCTACATTTTTTTTTTTTGAAAATTGAAAAAATTGCATTCACAAATGAATCCTATAATTTATTTTTTCAAGAAGATGCTTAGATTGCTCAATAAACTAAGACTGTCCATAACTTTCTCATAACTAGTCCAAATGGAATGAATCAAAGCTTCAAATGTAGACAAAAATATGATATTTTAGGAAAAAAAACATTTAAATAAATATTTAGATTTTTTCTGATATTTTTGTGTTGCCCGTTGATTTATTTTTTGGCTTATTGTGCCATAACTTTTTCTCCCGGGCACCGATTGAAACAAAAATTATATATTCACAAAGCTCTTGGCAAACTCCACAACCTCAAAAAATCTCAAAAACATTCACTACAAATTGAGACAATAAGAACCTACCCGGACCCAAATTGTCTCCTAAGGGGACAAATGGTCTTTTAGGGGTTAAATGACCAACTAATCACTATGGAAATGATCTGTCTCGGTACCTTGTGAATTGTTGGTTCCAAAATATGTAAAAGCATTCATTAGAAGTCAAACTATTGTCAATGACCTTCCCTTTCCACACAAAATTTGGAGGATGAGTAGTTGCACTTCTTCCTTGCATAGAGAGATTCTTTGTTGTTCATTGGCTGAAAAACGACCTCTGCATCACTTACGGATTAAATGATAGATTATTGGTGCTTCTACCGTAAGGTAGGAGGTCCATAAATGGACCATCTAAGGGCTAAAACTAAATTTTGGGGAAGTGTAACATCTTGAAATATTTTTCAGTAAATTTTTCTTGAAAGACAAGTAGAATTGGCATCTAATCCAAGTCATCTCATATGTTTTTGGAGCTTTGTAGAATTAGTTATGAAAATTGAAAGTTGAAATGGCATAGAGCTCTAAAATGGCTCACCTCCTAAACTGTACACTATTTATATATTGTTGAAGGCTATGAAAAAGCAACATGTACAAACAGTGTACACTTAAGAAAGTGGGCCATTTTAGAACATGATCCATTTTAGAACCTCCTACCTTAACCCGTTTAGGATGTTGGATACAATTGAAGAGGCCTATATTTGGCTGATGTTGCCAATGTCCTATGTACTCATCATAATTTGACTTTTTGGAGATGAGATTTTTGCAATAGAACATGGCAATAGTTGACTAACAATATAAAATTTTAACCATTTTTTTGAGTGATTCTAAGTTATTAAAAAATTCTTGGTATGCAGTGCACTTTTTGAAAGTGCCATATTTGGTTGTAATTCAACATTGAATAAGGCTTACAAGTTGCATTTTTAGTTTTTAAATTTTTTTCCCTATTGCCTATGCCATGGCTGAGCATGTACCAAACTAACTATTTTACATGATCAAATTCATGAAGTATTGGCTATAATTCTTGAAGTCCACAAATACATTGCCACTTCTAAAACATACGATTTTAGGAAGAAAGTTTGACAATACTAAGAGCATGTACCAAACTAACATCGTTGATGTTACTGACCATCTTGGAAAGTTAGAGATATCCAGTTATTGTGCAACTTTGCATCGATGCAAGAGGTAAAACCAAGAAGAAAATTATAGAAATTGGATAAGACAAAAATAGGCAGCCAAGCAAAAAGTCTACATAAGTGTGGAGCATCAATGCTTAGCATTGCCTCAATTTCTGGTTTGTTGAAAGATTTGTAGTTTGCTACATTGTAAAAGCCCCTGTAGTAGAGAAGGCTTCATTTCTAAGTAGGTTCTTCCATCAAAACTCATTGATAGACACTAGGTTGAAAACAATACAAAAAAATTCAAAATCTATTGGTGACAAAAAATAGAGAAGAATGTAGTCCTACCTTGTTCCAAAAGAAGGGAATATTTCTAAATTATTCTTGTCATGAAAAAATGATAACTAAAACCCAAGTTGTTACATAAATACATAATGAATCCAAACAACACCTTGTTCCAAAAACAAAACAAAACATCCAACCTAGGTTATACAAAAAAAAAAATTAAAAAAAAATCTACTTCCTCACGGAAATTCAAAATGAATTGAAGACAATTGAAATTTTATAGCAAGGAAATTGAACCATGTAGAACTTAGAATTTTGAAAAAAAATTCAAAATTGAATTAAAAAGAAATGAAATCATTTATTATTAAATATAAATGCTGTAATTGCTCTTGAAAATATGACTTTGTCAAACTTTTTCATGAGTAGTTCAAAAAAATGAATAAAATCTTTCTATATAGAAAACAATATTCTGTGAATGATTGTCATTTTTTTTGTATTGTCCTACAAATTATTTTTTTAGCTAAGAATGGCATACCTTTGCTCTTACACATTGATTGGAATGAAAACTACCATACATTTTCCCAAAGCTTATATGTTTTTCCATCAAAATTTTCCTTCTACAAAAACTTGTATATAATAGAGATTACAGGATAATACCCAAATTTTCATTTGTAAACCAAGGTATAAGTTCATCCTCTTGGAATTAGTGACCATTTTATTATTTTTTTAAATATTATAAATAAGTTATTCACAACTAAAATGAGGAAATATCAAAACTTACATGAAAGACACATTACAATTGTTCAGTTCCATTGCTTGAAAGATAGCAACGACCTCTAATTTAGTGCCTTCCTTTGATATGAACCTATCAAATAGAATTTCATGTATTCAATTGGACATAAATTGCATTTTGCTCAATCTATTAGCTATCATCCGTGCAAACCACCACATGGAGAAGATAGAGTAAAATAAAACTTCATTAAGTTTCTACAATAAAAAATTTGTTTCAAAAATTTTGATATTTTAAACAAGTATTAGAAACATGTCTAAAATTGAATCTCATTTTTTCAAAATTAAAAAAAAAAATTATATAGCTTTTTAAAGTATTTTTGTAAAAATCATAGTAATTACATAAATGTTTAAAATAGTATGAAATTTTTAAGAAAATGGAAATAATAGTGATAAACATCATGGTATCATTGATGTAGTACTTGAGCTCACACCACAAGAAATTCAATAGAAAAAGTTCAAAAGTAGTGCATTTTGATTTTTCAAGATGCTATCTTCAAAGTGTTACAAAAATTATGATTCTAACAATTTTGAAAAAAATTCAAATGGAGTAAATAGTAGATTATTGGAACTACATATTCTTGGTTATGCTTAAGAACATTTAAAATCAAAAACTATATGAAAATTTAGGTTCAGACTTTCAAATTTTTTGGTCTAAAAAAGATTTCTTAGGAACTTTGAAACTTTGAAATAATTCAATTCTTTTCATACATGAATATGTAAAATTTTGTATGCATATATTTTTTTGAATGATATTATATAGGAAAAACTACTGAAAATGCAATTTTAATGATCTCTAATATTTCTTACTTTGAAATATTAAAACTATAGCAAGTAATTGAAGGTGTACAATGAATACAAATCAAAGTAGATTCTCAATGGAGCCAACTAATATGGATACAAATTAGAACCTTCTATTGAACCATTCCAAAGTTTTTAGAGTATTGTAAAATGTTCTAGTATCTTCTAAGATTTTTCTTGAACCTCCTAGAAACTATTATTATCTTTTGGAATCTTTAAGAATGTCAATTTCATTCTCATTGAATGGTCCATAAAATTTTTGAACCTTCTAAAACCTTCTAGAACCTACTAGAATGTTCATAATCTTCTACAATCTTCTAGAATCTTCAAAAAATCTCTATAATCTTTTAAAGCAATTTAGAGTTTTGTATACTTGGCACAAGCTTTAGAATAACAACATAGGTTCTGAAAAACATCTCTATTTATCAAATGATCTCAAATACTAATTGGATTAAAAAAAATCAACAAAATGGTATCAAAACTTATATGAATATACCTTCTAACCACATAAACAACAAATATAGGATATAGGGCACAAATAGGTTCACAACTTGATATACATCTATACCACCAATGTCACAACACAGAATAAATATAAGACAAATAAAAGGAAATTTACAAAACAAACATTCGTAGTTTTACCAATACCAAGTGAACTATATCCATTAATGACTAGACATGTGAGGTTATGAGGTTACATATTAAAAAAAATCAAATTAAGAGTTACTAATGTTGAGATGCTATGAGGAAATCTCAATGTCTTGGTGGATTCTACAAATGTAAGGAGTAATGAAAAATGAAGAATACTTGAAAAAATGGATATTAGACTGAATTCAACATTGTTGTATTGAAGAATTTGATGGTATATGGTACACAACAGCTATCTATGTTGATATGACCTATTTTAATAATAGGAAGGGTTAATTTTATTGATGCTAATCTAAATGTTTAACTTATTTTATTTTTCTTAGAATCTTTATAGTCTCTCACTAAAGAATTTTTAAGAATGTTTGAGATGGAGTTCAATTATATTTCATTTGCATGCAATTTATGCTAAACCTTGCTACTAAACCAAGGCTTTATTGGAAATGATAGAAGATTCAAGCTAAATAATCCCAATTCACCTTGAAATTGTTTAGGTAAGGTTGGAAGAGTTTTACACTTATCTTCGTCTCCAATATAAAAAACCTCTCCACAATAATCCATAGTGTTGTACATGCACACTTGCAATTCACTAAATGGAACCAATGCAAATTCTAGGTGCACTTCCAAACTCCGACTGCCTCTCTTTTCTTTCTTCAAAACATTCACTAGTATGAAAGTATCAATCTTCTCTTCTAAACCCTAAACTTGCCTTCATGTCCGCTTGTTGGATTCCATTTTGGATCAAACATTGCCTAGTGCTAGACTCCTTTGTGAATGAAGAAAGAGCATGCTATCAACACATGCTTAGCCTTCAATGTGAGTGCTTGAATGAATTCCACGAACATTATTGTAGCATATCGGGTTAGAATAGTCTAGGTGGTGGGTGTAGAGTCTTTTATTCACTTGTCAAACACTTTTTATTGAGCTCATTTGTATGTAGTTTCCTATGACATGATATAGTGCAATAGTAAAAGAAAAGATTGAATTTTAAATTGGGACACATCTATTACTTTGGATTTGGTGAGAGAAGAAAAGATGGTATTCAAGAATATAACATTCAATAGGTCTATATGCACTCAATTAAAATATCCACTTCTAAACATTTACTGACAACGAATCTTACAATTACAATTATATTGGTAGCTCTTGCAACACCTCTATAAACATAACTGTCACACTTGACCATCACAATTGAGTTTCAAGTCATGCCATGCATAATTAGCTAGGACAAACTAATGAGATCTAAAATGAGAAATCACAACACCAAAACCACAAACATAGATACTAGTATGCTAATTAAAAACGGTCCTTAGGCTAAAATGCCCTCCGGAATCTAAAAGGCTTATAAATTGGTGTCTGTAATTGCAGCTATTACTTTCTGTAAGTCAACACCAAAAAGGAGGTTAGTACTCACAACATTGCATAGAAGAAATGAATCATTTAACATGAACAAAAAATAGCAAACCTAGTGCAAAGTTTAGTGCAATAGATCTTACATGGTAAAATTCTTCAATTATTAACTACCTTGTTATCAATGACTTCCTTATTGGGCACCATGAGCTTCTCACCCTTGGTAGGCTGGACAACCACCTTGCCCTGTAATATCCATTCAAACTAGTTGCTTAGAGAAATCCATGATGAAGCTAAATAGAAAGTAAACAATACTAGGGTAAGCAATGAATTATATTGGGAGCATAAAATTTTGCAGATTTGGTACATCATGGACCTATGTTCTTCTCAATACTAGACTGCAAATCTTATTGTCTATTTCATCCCATAATTCCTCAAAAATACGTGACACATGCATATATAGTATGAGCAATTGCTTAACCCTATAAAGACGTGTCCCCCATGACCAAAGCAGTCACCAAAATTCTTCGATTGTTGGACCAATAGGTGCATTCCCTTTTTCTATAGTAATCACTGAAGTCATCTATCAGACCATTCTGGTTCACAACATCCTTACAGGGTTAGTATGACGTGAATAGTCCTCTATGACTTTATTTAAGTGCTCTCCCAAACTATGTGCAATGGAGTAATTACTCTTTAGAAAATTAAGAACAATCTGACATGGTGTACTTGAATTGCTCACTTTAGTAATTAAGCAACATTTGACAAACTCAAGCTCATGGCTATCTACACAAAAATAAAACCAAGGACACCTGTCTTGATTACTAGGAGAGGTCAAAGAATGTAATTCATTGATTTCCTATCCCTCAAATGAAAAAGCAAACTAACGTCATGATGTTATATGGTATTCAGGAGGTCGCAACACATGCAAATTTGAGAATGAGTAGATATATTGCACAAAAAATTCTTTTATCACCATTCCCAATTGGTAATAGCAAATCCACAATGTCCCAAACTGAGAGGGAGATTCAACAAGGTTTTGAGTACTGCTTCATCAAAAACTAGAAACCTAGTTTGTTGAGCAAACAACCAATGCTGTCACAATCAGAAAACCACATTATACTGCAATCATATAACGTGATTCTATACTAAGCAACATGCGATTGACTCATGCTCTGATAACAAAACACTCAAGTTACTCTGCTAGTAAAAAAACTAACCTTTAAAAGACCAAAGGTTTAGTCATAGTTATAAAATGGATAGTTTCATTGATTGTATTGTGAATATTAGAATTTGACATGAAACTCAATTTGGGATTCTAGGTCCTTTAGAATTTAGCATTGTCATTCGTCTTTGTTATTTCTTTACCCAAATCGGCCATGCATCGATCATCTCTCCTCATATTTCGTTTCCAGATGCATTGCATGTCAATTCTCATCTCAGCTTGTAAT
Organism: Climacium dendroides; assembly: GCA_950106755.1. Taxonomy (NCBI): domain Eukaryota; kingdom Viridiplantae; phylum Streptophyta; class Bryopsida; order Hypnales; family Climaciaceae; genus Climacium; species Climacium dendroides. Next base: position 31,076,521 of record OX467083.1, on the reverse strand, counting down.
GCTCACCATTTGCATTCCCAACACCAAACAACTCTATTTTAGACTTTCATTGTGAGTGTTGAATGAATTCATGAAGACAAGGGATGCATTGGAGTTGAAAGTGTGGTTGAGATTTTAGAAAGAACTAGCAGTTGGCGCTTGCTATGCTACACATTCACCATTAGAATTTCATTAGAATTTTTATGTATTAGATAGAAAGCAGAGCAAGAATTTCAATAAATCTTCCAATAAAAATTACTAAAATCTTCATATAATTTTTTTAATAAATAAGCATATACTGAAATAAATAATAGAAATTTAATGAATGATGAATGAAATACATGCAATGATGAATATAGTAAAAGATACATATACATTAGAATGCATTAGAAATTTGACTCAATTGTTACAAAAAATGGCAATCCAAATAGAAGAATTTAAAGGAAAAACTTGTAAATCTCAAAAACTTTGTAAACAATTTAATTGTTGTGAAATCCAAAATCAGTTCAATCTCATAAATTTCTCAAATCATTTGGTAGTAGTAATAGAAAATTGAAATTAGAAGCTCAAAGCTCACAAAAGCAGAAAATCATAGAAATGCAAAAGAAGTATAAAGCCAAGAAAAGCAATGGAATTGCTACCTTTATAATATCACCATATTGATCTTCTTTAATATCACCTCAATTGCAACGACTATATTATTATTATAATATCTCCCTTTGTAAAAAGTGATATTACAAAGGTGATTGTGAATGCTACTCTATTTCAGTAATATCACATTGTGTGAAAATATGATTTCTATGTATGCATGATTGGAAATATTTTAATAAAATAATTATTTTAAAGACTTATTGAAATCATTATCATGCATTCTATTCAAATATATCAAATTTTTAGTAATATGTGATACAATGAATGCGTAGCATAGCAAGCATGAGCCCCTAGTATTAATGATAGCATTTGTGATATTACAAAGGAACTTATGATTTTAGTAGTATGATGAAAACTTGTGAGAATCCTCCACCAATTCAATTGGATGATAAGATCCCCATTTAAAGTCACATTTGTGAAAAAAAATCACAGCAATCAAAGGTGCAAATGATCATCATACTACTAAAATCCTAACCAGTTGTTCCCTTGGAAGTTCCCCTACGAAGTTCCTTTAGAAGTTCCCCTACGAAGTTCCTTTAGAAGTTCCCCTACGAAGTTCCTTTAGAAGTTCCCCTGCGAAGTTCCTTTGCAAAGTTCCCCTCCAAGTTCCCCTACTGTTTCTATAATATCACCACAAGTGATATTACAGAATACAACTAGTCGTTTAGTGTTTCCAACTCTAAACTTCAAATTTCTTACAAATTTTGAACTTCAATATGCAATCATCATATTACATTGTGATAATGTTGTGTGAACTTTGCGTGTCTTGATCTGAAGTAAACATCTATGAGATTTCCTCATTTGGAGAGGCTAACGCCCTAGGCTCTTGAATACCTTGCCTTTGTAAATTTTTCACGCTATGAATTTCAAGGCCCATCCCCTTTATGATAGCACTTGGTTGGCCAAGTGATTACAATGTGATTAGAATGAATTTGTCTTGCAACTGACAACTTTGCGCGTCTTGATCTCAAGTAAACACCTATGAGATTTCCTCATTTGAAAGGCTAACACCCTAGGCTCTTGAATACCTTGCCTTTGTAAATTTTTCACGCTATGAATTTCAAGGCCCGTCCCCCTCATGAAAGCACTTGGTTGGCCAAGTGATTACAATATGATTACAATGAATTTGTCATGCAACTGACAACTTTGCGCGTCTTGATCTCAACTAAACACCTATGAGATTTTCTCATTTGGAGAGGCTAACGTCCTAGGCTCTTGAATACCTTGCCTTTGTGAATTTTTCATGCTATGAATTTCAAGGCCCATCCCCTTTATGATAGCATTTGGTTGGCCAAATGATTACACTGTGATTAGAATGTAGCGTATAGTGTGTCAACGGCACACACTATTTCTCACCCTTGTTTTAACGGCTCATAATGAGATGGGAGTATTAAAGGGCGTCAGTAATCTTGTTTAGCGTGCTGTAGTAAGATCTGGTCTGGTTGTTGAAAACCAAGTGCTCTCGTGAATTTAAAGCTCTAATTGCATCTGCTTGTAATTACTACAGAGTAATTGCACCATGGTCAGACGCAGTGTTTTGCCAACACCGCACCCTGTAGTCAGGGGCCCATGTAGACATTCGGCAGAGCACATGGCCCATCATATGCATGCACGAGGACATGGGATAGGTGGGTCCATGGCACACGTGGCCCCATGAACGCGTTGCATGACTGTTTCATCCCCCACTCATGCCACATGAAGGATGATCCATTCCAGTCAATATAGGATGTTTAAATGACAACAAGTTTATAACAAGTTTATATGTCATTGTATTGATGGGCTCATCAAGAGCGGCATTCTCTTCGTCCTCCTGTCCGATTGCCTGTACTGCACCGTCCATAAGATTTATAAAATTTGGAGAGCTCGATACCCGTCCACGAAGTCTCTCCACATCAAGTGCAGAGAGCAAGTCCTCCGGGATATTCTTCCTCCACAAATCAACAGGTACAGTTCCAACCGATGACGACGTGGTTTGTCGAGATTCACTAAGATTGTTAGTATTCTCAATGTCGCCCTGAACACCATGTTGCAGATTTGCTATGATATAGCGAACCTGAGTTTCCAAAATCATAATTCTCTCCAAGGCGCTTTGAGAGCGCAACTTCTCCAATTTATTTCAATTTGCGCAGCATGCAACTCCAACTGAAGAGCAGCTATTTTCTCAAAGCTTGAAGGTGCCAGGCCTTTTCAATTTTAAAGCAACACTGAATTTGAGGCACCATTTATTTTGCAGAGACGACAAACCAATGAGGTTTGTATGTGATGACGTGGGGTTTAATTGTGTTGTTGTGCCAACTGTGGAGTTCTTGTTCTCCTTAAAACACCTATGAGTATCTTAATTAGCAAATGTTATGGCCACAAGCTTGAAGGTGCTAGGCCTTTTCAATTTCAAAGCAACACTGAATTTGAGGCACCATTTATTTCATAGAGACCACAGATCAATGAGGTTTGTATGTGATGACGTGAGGTTTAATTGTATTGTTGTGCCAACTGTGGAGTTCTTGTTCTCCTTGAAACACCTATGAGTATCTTAATTAGCAAATGTTATGGCCACAAGCTTGAAGGTGCCAGGCCTTTTCAATTTCAAAACAACACTGAATTTGAGGCACCATTTATTTGACAGAGACCACAGACCAATGAAGTTTGTATTTGATTACATGGGGTTTAATTGTATTGTTGTGCCAGCTGTGGACTTTTTGTTCTCCTTGAAACACCTACGAGTTTTTTAATTAGCAAATGTTATGGCCACAAGCTTGAAGGTGCTAGGCCTTTTCAATTTCAAAGCAACACTGAATTTGAGGCACCATTTATTTGACAGAGACCACAGACCAATGAGGTTTGTATTTGATTACATGGAGTTTAATTGTGTTGTTGTGCCAGCTGTGGACTTTTTGTTCTCCTTGAAACACCTACGAGTTTTTTAATTAACAAATGTTATGGCCACAAGCTTGAAGGTGCCAAGCCTTTTCAATTTCAAAGCAGCACTGAATTTGAGGCACCATTTATTTGACAGAGACCACAGACCAATGAGGTTTGTATGTGATGACGTGGGGTTTAATTGTGTTGTTGTGCCAACTGTGGACTTTTTGTTCTCCTTGAAACACCTACGAGTTTTTTAGGTAACAAATGCTATGGGCATAAGCTTTTGTTTCTCATTTCAACATTCTTTCTAATTCCAGATGTCTTTCTAGGGCACGAGCTCTAGGCAAGGATTACTGTGGAACCATCTATTGCCAACTCTTCGATTTTGTATTGTACTTCAGGCCTTTGGATTCAACGATGATGAAGGTTATGAGTTGGACGACGGTGGACATGGTATGCACCTTCATTTTTTATATCGTGGGTTCCATGCATTTGAATAAATGTTAGTAATTAAGCAGATGTCTCATCCATCATCATCTTGTAGGATCATGGATCTGTGACTATTGTTTTTTTCTGATTCCTGATAATCATGTTCGTGAAACAGACGGACCAGTATACTAGCGGTAGATGAGCCGATAGCTTATTCCCTAAACCTGGTACTTTACCGAATATAACATTATTTACGGTAAATCCTCTTTTCGTATTTCATTCTGAATTCTTTTTTTAATCTTTTTAAATTCGTGTCAACACTGGCTATGCATATCCATTGAAGACTGGTTTATCATGGACTTAAAACGCCTTCAGTTTTACCCATTTAACTGAACTCCATGCTTGATTTTCAGGTTAAGCATATGTCTTTTGCCATTCATTTGTTGACAGCATCGGAGGCTTCTTGCTCATCTCCAGGCTATAGTTTAAGTTACAAGCCTCACGCTATCCATCCACCTTTGAGCTACAAGAGGAATTCTCGCAAGATCTTCAATCTTTCATGTTCCTCACTGCGGCTATTTTCGGACATCCGAAGTCTTTTTTGATGCTCCATAGAACACCCTAGAATTTCAATATTGTTATTGTTATATTGTTCAATATTGTTTTCCACAAAGGCCCAAACACACTAACTTTGCAACCCCATTTCATCCATGCAAGCATTACATTTAGGACCCAAGTGCACCTCCAAACTTGGAGCTTCACAAGTAGACTACGTGATCCGCAAACCATATTTGGTGCAAGAGGACTATATCATGTGATTTTGTGTGATATGAGCCATGATGGTAGGAAAACCATTTTTCACAAAGGCCCAAACACACTCACTTTGCAAGCCCATTTCATCCATGCAAACCCTACATTTAGGACCCAAGTGCAACGCAAAAACTTACTTTGACCGATGTCTAATAAGATAAGCACAACTACAAGGAGTGCATATAAAATAGTTGTGCACTATTTCACATGTTGAGGCGTGGCCTACCCAACCTCCTTGTGATCCCCTTTTTACTCATCTATTATGTGATAACATTCTAACAAGTCTTTCCAATTTCTACTTTAATTCACAACCCCTAAATCCTGTCTAGCACCAAATAAATCAAAAAACAAACAAGTGATTAACAGCAGTAGGAGATGTACAAGGAGTAGCAAAATGCACAACCAACTTAGATACATATACTCACACGGGATGAAGAGGCAAAGCGTAAGCTTATACCAAGAGTTGCAATATAGTTAAAAGCACAACGAACCTAGGCATAGTCATCGTCTCCATGCCTTTTGCAGGTGATGTCGCCGAGCCACCAACATTTCGTCTCTCTTGCATATGGTGGATAAGTCAGGAAGTCGTTCGATTTTCTGCGTTAGTTGAAAACCCTAATTCTCATATTTGCAATGGAATCTTCACATTTGCGCCTCTCCTTAAACTTTTAGGGCACATGAGCGTGGTGTGAGAGTTCACCGCGCCAGAGCAACGGAGACTTCACAGAGAGCGGAGAGATCACGGAGAGCAGGAGAGATCACAGACAGTTTACAGAAAGTTGATGGAAAGTTGACGTTTCACGATCAATTGACGCCGCCACGGAGGGTTCATAGCGGCCGGAGCAACGGAGTTTATTTCTAATCTTATTTTCGAAGTTCTGTGTTGCTGTGTTTGCTTCAAAATTTCTGTGTTGTAGAGTTGCTGTGTTGCTTTGCTATTTTTGTGATGTGGAGTTCAACGTTCAAGTAATTGCGCTTGTACTGTACAGTTAATCTTTTGTCTGAAATTCTTAGTTTTCAATATAAGTACTGCAATTCTGTTGGTTTGTTTTCTTGTTTTGCGATTGGGTTTGCGATTGTATTTTGTTGCTTTCGTTCTAGGGTTGTGAACTTCAATATGCAATCTTCCTATTACATTTGATGCTATATCACTCTTATTGTTCTCTTATTTTGTTCTAAAATTGTAACCTACAGAAACTTTGCTACAATCTTGAAAAATTTCTACAATTTTCACAAACTTGTGTTCAATTGAATGAAATTGAGCAATTTTCATCAAAGAGGTGTCTTCATGAGTGTTGTGGAGGCGGAAATTGTACGGATTAAACCACGTTGAAGACAATTTGATTGTAAGTACTTACATCTCTTCATTTTGTGTGACTTCTAAATTTTGTGAAATTTTGCAAAATTTGATACAATTTCGTGAAGTTTGTTTGTAAATTGAAGAATTACAAGTGAAGAAATTGAAATCATGCATTGATTCTACAAAATTCTACCAAATTTTTACAAAAAAAATGAAATTTTTTTTGCTTTGGAACTACGCTGCAGTGCACCGTAATTGCTGTGCTGCAACAATTGGTTTTTTATTTTTTTATTTATTTTAATTTTTAAAATTTTTAAACTATATTTTTGAAATACATGTTTAGGAATTTGATAATAATATTTTTTTATTTTTTTATTTTTTAAACTATATTTTTTAAATACATGTTTAAAAATTTAATAATAATAATATTTTTTGAAATTTTTGAAATACATTTTAATAAAATTTAATAACATTTTTATTTTTATTTTTTATTTCTTAATATTATATATTCTATGTAATCCATATTTTATTTAGTTTTAGAAATAATATAATAGACTTCCTTTTATAGTGAATTCATTAATATTTTTTAAATAAATTAAATAAAAAATTTAAAACTTAATAATAATATTTTTATTTTTTATTTTTTATTTTTTATTTCTTAATATTATGTATTCTATGTATTCTATAAGTTTTAGAAATTTGAAGATAATTGGAAGGAAAATAATCAATATAATGTATAATCAATAATTATGATGTATTGAATTTTTATTATTATGTATTAATTTTGACCTATTGATGTGCAGTGGATACTAGGAGACAAAGCAATTGGAATAAAGTGACCCATACGCAAGAATTAAAGATTTTTGATGGGGAACTTCTACAGGTTTATTCCTACTCTTTTATATGTTTTTTTGTAATAATTGTATGTATTTTTGAAATATTATCTAAGCTAAATTGTTTAAGCTATTCTAAAATAAACCGGGTTGATATAATTTGAGCAATTCGAGCAATTTGGTAAAATCAAAAAAGTCTTTTATCAAATTTGACTATATTTCAATAATTAAGTTTAATGTAATCTAATGTGACCAATTTGAAATAGTCTAACAAAAATTTGACCTATTTTGTCTAACTTTTTGTTTAATTTGAAAGAATTAAGTGTAATTTGGCCTAACTTTAGCAATTGATTCTAAAATTTGATTTAAAATTATTTAATTTCACCTAATTTGACTAATTTGACCTAATTTTTGAAAAAATTGACCTAATTTGAGCTATTTTGATGTAGAATTGTCTAATTTGACCTAATTTGATCTAACTTTAGTGGAATTTGACCTAATTTGATGTATTTTGATGTAGATATGTCTAATTTGACTTATCATTAGTGAAAATTGACCTAATTTGACTTATTTGATTCAAAATTGTCTAATTTGACCTAATTTGACCTGTCATTAGTGAAAATTGACCAAATTTGACATATTTTGATGTAGAATTGTCTAATTTGACCTAATTTGACCTAACTTTAGTGGAATTTGTCCTAATTTGATGTATTTTGATGTAGAATTGTCTAATTTGACCTAATTTGACCTATCATTAGTGAAAATTGACCTAATTTGACAGATTTTGATTCAAAATTGTCTAATTTAACCCAATTTGACCTACTTTGATTCAAAATTATTTTTTTAACCTAATTTGACCTACTTTGATTCAAAATTGTTTTTTTTAACCTAATTTGACCTGAATTTAATGAAAATTGACATAATTTGATCTATTTCAATTCAAAATTGTTTAATTTGACCTGCTTTGATTCAAAATTGTTTATTTTAATCTAATTTGACCTACTTTGAATGAAAATTGACATAATTTGATTTATTTGAATTCAAAATTGTCTAATTTGACCTAATTAGATCTAAATTTTGCAATTGGTTCTAATTAGAATTTTAAAATAATAATAGATTAATATTTGGTATTTTTTTATACAATTTGAGAAGATTGAAGCATTTGTTTTGGTAAAGAACTTTCATCCTTTCGTAGGTTGTGTAGTGTAAACGGGCATTTTCCGTTTGCATGTCCAAGTATTCCTACTCCATTGTTTTTAGGAGGGGGCTTGGTGTGTTTATGATAGGCGCTTTTGAATTTTAGACGTTTTTGTTGAGAATGAAGTCGGATTGATCACCGGCAAGATCTCTTGTGTCGTTGAGCCTGTGTTTGTGGAAAGTAATGATCTCCACAAAGCATAGTTGAATTGTTGTAGGTTGCCCTTTTTCCCTATCCATCGCGTATTTTGTGGTCCAACCTTAAAATTCACAAAAATTAACTAAAAGGAATTGTAAACCTTTTGTTTTAAAAGCTTTGTAGTGGAAAGTAAGAGAAGAAGGGTGATTCCACCTTCCTAAAACCTGCACAAGGTTTAGGTTAGGCATTCTTCTCTTACTGAGTGCACACATTCAGGTATGGCAAGGCTTTTTTTGTAAATTAATTTAAGATTATTGATTTATTTTTAAAAGATTAAAATATTTGATTGGTGTGTTTTTTATTTGATTGTTTTGTTTTTTTAGACTTTACAATTTTTTATAAGATTATTATTATCGTATTTTAAATTAATAAATTTTTTTATATCTTTTTCGATTTTAAAACCTTTAGTAAGATTGTTATCCTATATTGCACTAGAAATTAGAATTTATTATTTTTTTAGACCATGGCTCTTGCTTTGACTACAATTGATATCTTTGTAGATGTCAACGTTCATGATGTTGGATCCATGTGCATCCAATGCCTACAATGTTTAGCATTTCATTTTAGAAAAGAAAAATCTATCATTTGTTGTTATAATGGTAAAGTTAGCAATGAACACGTTAGTCATTCAATTGTCCATCCAATGCTTGATGAGCTTTTTATGGGCACGACACCTAATTCTCGTGAGTTCATTAAATCCATTCGAAAGTATAATCAAACTTTTGCGTTTACAAGTATACGTAGTAAGTTCTAATTTAACCAAGCTGAAGGTAGAGAAGTGTATACTTTTCGTGTAAACGGAGAATTATGCCATCATATTGAAAGTTTAGAATCTGAATCACAGAAGGCTACAAAATTTGCAAAAATTTACTTCTTGGATGATGGTTTGCAAACAAATCGTTATATGGAGATTTTTGATGATCTTCAACGTGAAAAAGTTAATATCATCCAAGAAGTGTTAGAATCAATAAATGCTTTAGTTCAAGGTTTCAAATCTTCACGTGATGTTCTTTTAGGAGGACATAATATGAGACTTCGCATCTCTGGTGAAGTTCCTTCTGGTCAACATCCCCGTCGATATAATCGACCAACAATTCTAGAAGTTGTTGTTGTTGTTCTTGATGAACAACATTTAGATTCTGGTAGAGATATTATTCTTCATCAGCGTAGTGGAAATTTATTACAGATAAAGGAAATTCATTCAGCTTATGACGTTTTATCCTATCCTTTATTGTTTTTAGATGGACGATGTGGATGGTCACCAACTTTTAAAGCAAATACTGGAGTGATTCTAAAGTCATTTGTTCAATATTTGCTTCAAAAGCGACCTAAGTTAAATGTATTACATAGGGTAGGAAGATTATTCCAACAATATGTAGTAGATCAATATTTACGTGTAGAATATGAAAACCTACTTTTTATTAGACAACATCAAGTTGAACTTCGGACAGAATGTTATCAGGGGTAGTAGATGCTTTACAAGAAGATAATGGAGTACGTGTTGGACGTCGCATTATCTTCCTAGCAACTTTTGCCGGATCTCCTCAATAGATGCAAAAACTCTTTCAAGACAGTGTGGTCTTGGTTAGAGTTTTAGAAAAACCTTATTTATTTATTACAATGACTTGTAATCTAATATGGTCTGAGATTCTTAATGAACTTCAGCCGGGTTAAAATTCCCCTGATTGTTTAGATATTGTTGTACGTATTTTTGAGATCAAATTAAGAACTATGATGGATGAGATTACGAAGAAGAATGTCTTGGGGAAAACTATTGCTTTTTGTTACACTATTGAATTCCAAAAGCGTGGTCTCCCTCATGCACACATTCTTCTTTGGTTGAAAAATAAAGTCAATGACTGTGATCTTGTAAATCGTGTAGTATGTGCGGAAATTTCTGATTCGAACGGGCAACCGCAATTATATGCTGCGGTTACTAAACACATGATGCATGACCCATGTGGTTTGGATAATCCTAATTATCCTTGCATGAAAGACGATAGATGTTCAAAGAATTACCCAATGCAAGCTCGAAATAGCACAATAGTGGGCGACGATGGATTTATTTTATATCGTTGTCGAAATCAAGGCCACTATGTTGAAAAGTATGTACACGGACAAATTATTCGTTTATACAATCGATCAATTGTACCCTACAATCCTTATTTAGTAGGCCGGTTTAATTGTCATATCAATGTCAAAATTTGTAATTCGGTAAAAACCGTCAAATATCTTCACAAATATATTCTTAAAGGTGTAGATCGTGGTGTTGTAGAAAGAGATGATATTGTAGATGAAATCAAAGAATTCTTAGAAGGTCGTTATGTAGCCGCTCAAGAAGCATGTTGGAGGCTTTTTGGTTTTGAAACCAATAATAAGAGTCATAATATTTGTCGGTTACCTGTTCATCTTCCAGGTCAACAATATATTTTTTTTCATGAGGGAACATCTTTGCAATCGGTGGTTGATTAAAATGCTCACACTAAACTTATAAAAAAATTTGAGTTTAATAGTTACATTTGTGCCTTGATTGCTTCTGGTAATCAAGGCAATCATAAACTTCTTTGATACATGGATCTTCCGCTTAATTATAAATGGGATGTACGAAACAACATGTGGGTTAGAAAACAACGCAATGTAAAGGTTTTTGGTAGAATAAATATGGTTCTTGTAGATATCGAAGTATTTTATTTATGTTTGTTGTTGACTCATGTTGAGGCACCAACTTCGGCGGTTGTTTGCAACACTTCTTGCGTTTGGACAACCGCAAGATCCTATTGGTTTGTTTAGAAGACATCTTGATGCAATGTCTGACAATTGGCGCAATGACCAAAATCGCTATTGTAAAGCGATTTTGTGCGTCGAAGAATATTTGTTATTATCCGATAAGCACCTTGTAGATTTTTTTAACATTGATGATTTACATAAATTCGGTTATACAAACAATGTTGATTTGGGCATTGATGTCAATGATAATAATGATTTAGATAATGCCAACATTACTTTTGTAGAACAAAATGTCAATAGGCTCAATGGAGAACAAAGTATTGTTTTCAATGTAGTTACTACAACGGTTTTAGAACCTAATTTTTCACATAAACTTTTTTTCTAGATGGTCCAGGTGGTTCAGGTAAAACTTTTTTATATAATACTGTATTAGGTTATCTTCGTACTCGAGGGGTTAAGTGTATGGCAATGGCTACAAGTGGAATTGCCGCATATCTTTTAAATGAAGGACAGACGGCACATTCTTCTTTAGCCATTCCTTTACAGTTATGTGATATGTCAACTTGTAATATTAGTACTCAATCTGCATTAGGTCAAAGCTTACGTAATGTATAATTAATTGTACTTGATGAAGCTTGTGTTGGGCATAGATTTATGTTTGAGGTTATAGATAGATCATTACGAGATATTCGTGGAATCACTAGCCCTAATGGTGGTCTTATAGTTTTGTATGGTGGTGATTTTCGTCAAACTTTACCAGTTGTAGTGCGTAGAGGTCGCAGACAAACTGTTGAAGCTTGCTTGCAACGTTCATATTTATTTCCGTTAATGCAATATTTTCATTTAACTACTAATATGCATTTGCAAAGTCAACTAGATTTTCAAAGATTTTTATTAAATGTTGGTGAAGGTAAAAGTGGTCCAGAAGTAGATTTATCGTTAGGATTAGTTACACCTAGAAATTCTTTAGATGGTCTTATTGATGCCATTTTTGATGATCCGATTGATTTCTCTGAGCGGGTCATTTTGGCTATCCGAAATGATGATGCTCAAGAAATCAATCGTAAAATTATTGATCGCATACTTAGTGATATATGTCAATGTTTTAGTGCAGATTTTATACATGAAAGTAATGAGCATGCCCATCATTATCCGGTAGAGTTTTTAAATTCTTTACAATTAAGCGGTTTGCCTCCACACCAATTAAATCTTAAATGTGATCAATATTTGATGTTGCTTAAGAATTTGAATCTGACAAAAGGTTTATGCAATGGAAGTCATTTGCGTCTTTTGCAAGTTCATCAAATGTATTATTATGTGAAATTGTGGAAGGGTGCTATCGTGGCCAAGAAGTATTGATTCCTAGAATTATACATCATTGTAATGATAGTCGCTTACCATTCACACTTTGCCAAAAACAATTTCTTGTCACTGGTGTTTTTACTATGACAATTAACAAATCGCAGGGTCAATTATATAATCGAGTTGGCATTTATCTTTGAAATGAAGTATTTAGTCATGGTCAACTATATGTAGCTTTGTCTTGTGGTAGACATTCTACAAACATTAAAATTGTCAATGACAACAATGAAGCTGTGAACGGTAAAAAATGTGGTTTACCATGAGGTTTTTCCATGGCTTTGTCATGTAATATCCTCTAAATTTTTACACTTGAATCAAGTGGATGGAAAAGTTAAGAGTTTGTTTTAAACTCTGCATGTTTAGGGTTCATGTACGCTTTTGCGACGTCCCCTTCCATTCAACTTGCATTCTTTAGGTGTACAACTACATTGTTTCAATTGAAACAATCTACCATCAAAAAATTGTACATAAGACATTATTGCTATTTGATGGATGGATATTTTTTATTTCATGTATCTTTAGGTGCAATTAATTCCTAAAATTTATCATTCTCCATTACAATTTATAACAATCTATAAAAAAATTATAAAAAATTAATCAAAATGGTTGGATTAATGCGTTGCAAAGCAAGTGCCAACCACTAGTTCAATATAGTAATCTGAACCAATCAAGTTTACCATTGTCATTATCTATAGGTCTATAGAAATGAAAGTATAGTTTATAGTTTTGAGGTTTTTATCTCAATTTGCTTCACAAACAAATCCTAAAACGTCAATCCATTTGGTGTACATTTAGACCCAAGCCAAGTTTTTCTAAATGCTCTTGATCTACTTTCAACACTTCTTCTTTTACTACCAAAATTATACCAAGTTGAGAGTAACATTTGTTCTGAAGTGTCTAAAGCTTTATTTCAACAGTTTTAAAAACTATTAAAGTTCCTCGTCTAGGCTTGAAAAATATACCATAATTTATCAATAAAAAATACTTCGAGTGCATATAGTTTGATTAAAAAATCTATCAAACCACGATATAACTCCAAAGCCACTATTAGTCTTATCATAATAAGTACTAGCATAAAAGTTTAATGTACTAACGATAGTGGTGAAGGGAGAAAAGTCTAATTTGGCATATGAAGTGCCCAAATGCGGCACCATTTTCTTTCATTCATATGTCCAAGAAAAAAGATGGATTTGTAGTTTTTTATATATTATATTTACAACATCGGTTGCTGCATAATTTAAATCAGTAGCATATGGTGGTTGTTTAGAAACACAACTACTACCAAGAGGTTTCATTGACTGGACATACCTATCGAATTTACCATAGGACAATCTTGTGCCATGCATGAATTGATAGATCATTTTAATTTTTTTGACGGTTTAACAATACCAAAGGTTTTATATAAATTGGACAAGGAACTCTTGAAGATTTTACTTTCATGTAAATAAAAAAAATCAAAGATGACAAAATCTACCAAATCATTTTTGTTTACAAGAATACAATTATCAGTGATTTCAAGGAAATATGAGGTTCTTAAATAACCTTTCTAGTTTTCACCCTACATATCTTTGAGATGCATATTGGAATGGAAAAATCTTTAGCAATGAATGACTTAATATTATCTTGTCACCATCACATTCAAATTTTTCTTCAATGTCTTCAATAGTATCAATGTCTACCAACTCCTTCTCTGCTTCATTTGGAATCTTTTCTCCTATAAATAGGATTGCATATGTGTTGTGCATAATTTTGATATGATTGACACCAAATTTTGAATCATAAGACCTTTGGTCTCTAGCATGACGTCGCATTGTAAATGTGTATATAATGTAAAAAAGATATACTAATATCTTATTTTGATAGATTTGATTATAATAGTGTAGAAAGAAAGATGACATCAACTAAATAGCTTCAAGGTGACGGCGTGACGCCTTTTTGTTATAACATGCTATTTATTTAAGAAGATGCAACTACCTTTGAGCTTCATCTACTTCATTTAGTTTTTCTTTGTTTTCTACTTTAGATTTTAGTATGTCTAATTGGAGGGTATTTTCTGAGTCCAAAGATAAAGAACTTCAACTGGAAGTAGAATTTGAGTTTCTTTTATTACAACTGCCGAATTAGCCTCTTATATCATTGGGTCTTGTGCTATCACATGAAAATCCTGAAAAAAAATTAGGCTTTCTCAACCACCAAAGCAACCTTGTATTGAGTAGCGTTGGCATGAGAACCTTCAACACGATGCTTGAGCATTAATGATCTTGTTGCAAATCAAACATGTGTTGAGCCCAACAATTGAAAAGTGACATTTGAAGGGTGTTTTGAGGGTCTAAACATCAATCAGTACTATTGTATGATGAATCTTGTAAAGGTGGGTTGTGGCTACTAATGATGGTTAGAAGGGCTGATCTATCTTTTGACAAAGGTAGATCGTGTAGATTATGTTGTTGCCGTTGTCAAATGTATTCTCAAGTTTTTTCAGATGAAGTGAGGTTTTTTAAAACTTTGATTTTTTACCTCTAGTAGACATCTAGTAGACATCTTAGTATTTTATAAATTTTATTTTGTATGTTTAAGGTCATAGAAAGAAAATATAAAAATTAATAGTCTCCTTGTGATTTTAGGGTGATTTACCTTCTACTTAAAGAGATAAATTTTATAGTTTGGTCAAATATTTGACCAATAGGTGGTAAGTTAGTTTTATGGCCAAGTTATGGGTTGCTGTCCATTTGATTTTATATTATTGAGTTGTATTATTAAGGTGCAGATTAAAGGACACTATTTATCTTCTTCCATGTTGTTGATTTAGGAGACCCAAATGTTAAAGGAGTCATAGTATGTCGAGTTTTAAGAAATTTAAAATGAAAATTGAAGGAGTTTTGTATCATTCTATCATCTTTTTAAAAAGTCTTCTCTTACATGAATTGAAGTTGTGAATTGAAATTTGTGCTAATTTGAGTGGAGGAAGGTCTACTGCCTTTTATGTAAAGGGGTAAAGACTTCGACCTACCATAGACAATGGATAAGTTTTTGGTTTGCAATGAAATTTTAAAATTTTGTGGAAAATTTTGTTATTTTTCAAGTAGCTATTATTAGTTGTATTTGGAGTATTTATGAATAAGTTGTGAATATTAAAGTAAAGGAAGGTCTGGTGTCCTTAATTTTAGAAGTCAAAATTTTGAGTGGCTATTAAAAATGAATAGAATATTAGTTTGATTTGAGTTTTAGAAAATTTTGTAAGCTATTCAAAAAGCTATTACATATTTCTTCTAAGTGCAAAGATCATTGGTGGCACCACACTAAAATTTAGTGAAGAAATAGAAGTTGGAGTTTGGAGTTTGGAGTTTGGAGTTTGGAGTTTGAAGTTTGGAAGATGAAGGAGACTTTGAAGACTTGTATGTTGTGGCTTGTGGCTTATCTTTCCTTATAAATTTTAGTGTGGTGCCACCAATGATCTTTACTAAGCCTCTTTTTGTATCGTGGAGATAACAAAGTGGGATTGATTATTCATATGGTCATACTTTTTTGTTGTTTTCATTGGTGAAGCATGTTTGCTGGTCACCGTGGGTTTGAAATTTTGAAGCCAATTTCTCGAACAATTCAGCTCATGGTCTAACCGTCCTGTTTTATCCGTCCAAGGCTAGTGGTTTTTTTATCACCTACTTTAACCCTCGAATGTATTTAGAGCCACCAACAAGATAGGTTAACAGGAAATAGTTTAAAGATTTAAAGACTTGAAGATTTGAAGATTTGACAAAAAATTTTAGCAAACCATTTTTGTCACAACTAGAATCCCCGTGATTTTCCAAAGTAAACCTCTTTCTACTTGACGACATTTAATGTGAGCTTTCCATTGAATAGGACATAGAATGTACTTGCGACATGCCAAACAATTCTTATAAAATGCTAATTTATAGGCTTCAATTTTTTTGTTCTTGTCATCGTGGAAAATATCACCAAGTAAGATGATAAAAAAATTATTACATTCATAGTTGTATAATAATTTTCAAGATAGCTTTTGTAAATTAAAATTAGTAACATTCATACTAATAATCCTACAATACAATAGAAAATGGGAAAAAATGAATAAGATAGAAATTACATGGAATGATATACATCACCACAACCGACCTACTTGCAAAAGCAAGGTCCTAATTGGGCTTCTAGTGCACCCACAAGAAGAAAAGTGAACGTTGAACGATACACATCACTACAATCGACCCATTTGCAAAAGCAAGGTCCTAGTTGAGCTTCCGGTACACCCACAAGAAAAGAGAGTGAATGTTGAACAATGCACATCACCACAATCGACCCACTTGCAAAAGCAAGATTCCAATTGGACTTCTAGTGTATCCACAAAGAGAAAGTCAGCATATAATATATAAATGAACATTTGATCATATTTATTTCAATTGCAAGAAAGTATAACATTATTTTCTACAGTATAAAATATAAAAATGAAAAAATGAATTAATCTGTAAAAGTGGATGGAATAATTTGTCGCAACCCAAATGATATTATATAGCTTCCAACAACTCACTAGGTTCACCACAATCTACTTACAACATCACTTGGTTACAAACTACTTAACATTATACATACCAAGTACACATAGTCTTAAACTGCATTTTCAACTCATTTTGCCAAGTTCTAGTCACCGGGACTACTAGCACACACTCCCTTCATAATACCGAATGTTACTACTTAGTAACATGGGGCGGAACTTCCACCATAATGTACAAGGATCCATAGTGGCACTACTCACCATGGTCATAACCGCCCTTGAGTGTCACTCCACTCTATGCTAACCCTTTTTGCATTTGAAGCTCATCCAATAAAGGTAACCGGCACTCACAATTCGGAACACATCCAAGGAGGCCTAGTAAAAATTGGGACTTCACCCAACTAATGCCATGGGATATACACAAGTGTCTCATGGTGTCTTGAAGTGGTGGTGAAGTCACCAACAACAACCATGAGTCACCGAGACTCACCAAGGCTTCAAAAGAAAAAGAGGAGGGAGACTAACTCCTTTTATATTACTCTATGTGGTATTTGGCAACCTCCCCATCCTAAGTCAAAGGAGAACCCCAAATACACTTGAGTTGTAGAAGACCACCTAATTCCAACTCAAATTGCTAAGTTACATCACTATTTGGACTCTCGAACTTCCAATCAGCATAACTTTGTGCTTAAAGATCCAAATCCAACATGCAAGTTCATTTTAGACATTTAAAAGATAAGTAAAGGTGCCGATGGATTACTCACTTGTCTCATTTAAACAAGTTCTCACAAAGTTATGGCCCTTCAAAAATTTGGATTCATTAAAGGAGGCATACGCCTTCACCATGGCTCTTCTTTTCGCCATAACTTTTGACTCATGTCTTAGAACCTTGTAATGTTTGTCATTCTAAGTTTCTTGTGTTCATAGCTTTCCAATGATATACTAAATGACATACTTTCTTATGACATTCATTGAAAACCCCTCACGCCGAGCCTTCAAGTGTCTCGACGCCACCGGGACCTAGTCAACTTTGAAAGGTCATAACTTTGAGCTCACAACTTTGAATCATGTGTTTTTTATGCCATTAGAAGCATATTGTCAAGATCTTTTCAAGAATATATGACACTCTACCATCAACTTCAAAACCAAGGCGTCACTACGCCCTGTTTGATCAAAAGTCTCTCAAATTTTCCTTTCTAATCTATTGTAAGGCTTGAGAAGTCATCTCCAAGATCCCTCCCTTGCGCACTAAGGTTAATTGAACACCCTAGAAAATAGCGGTGTTGTCTTGTTGAGAGGAGTGCGCTTAAGGAATACGCAAGGTATCTAGCTGCAACTAGAACTAGTTAGCCAGGAACTTCAAATAACCTTTGAGTCTTCTTGTCTTCAGTCTTCAATCTTCAGTTTTTCGTTGGCCTATCCAGTGGTGTCTCTATATGGGCCAAGATAAGGGTAGGGTGATAAGAAACCACGGCCTCGGAAGGGCAAAACGGGACGGCCAGACCACGAGCTGTGCCGTCCGAAAGATTGGCTCCTAAACTTCAAACCCATAGTGACTAGCAATCATGCCTCACTAGTGGGAACAACAAAATGTGACCATGTAGGTGATCAATCCCACTTCGTCACTACGAACATAAAACGGGGTTACTCTTGGATTCCCACAGAGCCTGCAACAAGCTTTACAATGCAGAAAGGAAAAACAACTAGCCTTCAAAGCCAGCTAGGAATAACAAAATAAAGAAATCGAGCCACAAACCACAACACACAAATGGTTCCAAGAGTTTCAAGTCTTTATTTCTTTATTTCTTCATTTCTCCATGTTTTGTATTCTTGAAGTGTTTAAAAACACAACAAGAAGACCCAAGACTAACTCTAAAATTCCTCTAAACTTCAAACTAGTACTACAAACGCCTTACAACTTCAAATGTTTAGTATCTTAACTTTCTGGAAAGCTAACAAATTATACTAATACTCCTCCAAAACTGAATTCATTCTAAGCTACTATCTAGGCACTATAGACAAAACAAATCACGGCCTTCCTTCTCTAAAGGCAACAAACCTCTCCACCTTCAAATCTCCATATCTCTCTCAAAAATACTCCAATTAAGAAGTGAAATAGCTTTTTGAAAAGCTAACTACATGATCTTCAACCTCACAAAATCTCATACAAATTCAAACTACTATCCGTACATTACAGGCCTCGAAAGTCTTGGCTCCTCTTAGTTGAGTAGCCACAAACTTCCTACCTTCAAACTATCACAACTCCCTCAATAATTCTTCAATTCAAGCTTACAAACTCATTTTAAAAAGCTAACTTCACAAGGAACAAACTCTCAAATTTTTTATTTTAAGAACTTTCATACATATCGAGATATCTCTCTTCTCAATTCAGTTCCAAAATTCAGTTCCAAAATTCACTTCAATACACACCTTTTATACACACTCAACAAAACTAAGGAATCTTCCTATCTTCCTTTTTTCCTTTTCTAAGGTAAGAGTGGGACACATCAGCCCATATTCCTATTTTTAAAGTCCACCCAAATGATTCTTTTTACCCTATTCACACTACCATACATCTACATTCCTTAGCCATTTATTTTAATTAAAAGCCAAAACTCGAATCATCTCTAATTCAAACCTAATAAAATAAAATATAAAGAAATTACTAAAGATCCTTATCAAAGGCCTCTATGTGCCCGCAAAGTCATACTAAAGGCTTTTGAATCAATCTCCAAACGTCGAGTCGTGGACTTGGTTGGTTGGAGATGCGGTGGTCATGGATCGCCAACTGGGCTGGGTTTGAAATCCATTGATTTGGGTTCAAATCCCGATGGGCTCATTGACTGACTTGGACGGCCTGTGGCTTGGCACGTTAGTGAGGTAGGAAAGTTGTACCAGCCAACCTGCTACCTACCCCCTTGAGCTATGCATGTGACAAGAGCAGTAAACATTTACAAGGTGCAAACTGCCTCCAACAACAGTGGTTCTTACCGCGACCAAATTACTTTTACTAAATATTGTAAATAGAGTTAATAAAGATTAAGTCTAATATTTACATAATGGAAGAATTTCCATCAGGACAGCGTGACATAATTCAACAAAATTGAAGAATCCAATAAGAGGCAAAAATTAAAATTCTTGAAAATGGTCTCCAACCAAAATGCTATAGCTACTACATTTATCAAAATAACATCAATAATAATAACAATTAGAAACAAAAAAAATTCTCTAAGATCAATTGCAATCTCTAATAAACTAATTCAACCATTGCAAAATTGCTAAATTAATTGATTAATAGAGGTCATTGCAAAATCGTTGTCAAAAACAATTGCAATCTTAATAGAAGGGCTCATCTGTTGCAAGCTATGGCAAAGGATTTCATTGTTGGTATCCTTACCAACTCAATTCCATATTCATTCTTCGCTTATTGATTTTTCAATACTAAATGAAAGATTTTTCAAACAAAATGAAAGTTGAGTGTTTAGTGAATTTCTAGCTCTTGGTGTAATTTGCCATCAATCATTCATCTCCTGTGGAGGTGGAAATATCAACAAAACACATTAAGATGTTAATTCATAAGAATGTCGATCTTAATATTGTGACCTTTTTTATTAAGCTTCTAGCTGGGAAAAGGCTTCTACATACTTACTAATGTGACTTGATATAACTCTTTTTTCATAACTTGATATAAGCTAGTGAATCATGTATATATGTGTGAGTGCTCAATTCGTCACCTGGGACTCACTCTTTTCTTTTTTGTTTGTTAGTCTTTTGAGTGTGAATTTATATACAAAAAAGCCATAAAAGAGTGTAAAGCCAAAATAGGTGTGTCACATGTCATTATAGTATTTGGTCCTAATTAGCATATTTTTCCTAAAACATAACACAAACGCTGCATGTAAATAGAATAGAAACCCAAAACCTGTACATATTGTAGTATTTAAGTAGAATTGCCCGAAATAGCCAAACTTGCCTCACATGTGACAAAGACATGGATAAATTGGTCCGAGGGAACCTACGTGAGAATCCTAAACTAGTCCCAGAGAGAGGTTTCAGTTTCCCCATCAAACCAACGAAATAGTAGAAACCCCAATTGTTAGCCTACAAGTGAAGAAACTCAAGACGGACTAGAGAAGGGCATCTACAACATAATTATGGTGGTTTTGGGAAGAAATCATGCCCGGACTCCAATAATGAAATCGGTTTGTCAAGATTCCTCTTCGTATAAAAAATTTCTTATTCATCAAAAGTTAAAGGAGGTAGCAAGATTTGGCTCTCTTTTGTCAAATGTGCAAAGTGAGAATATGAGCTTGTACATTTTTCATGGAGATTCATGGGAGTTTCTATGAAAAGTTCTGAAATTTTCTAATAATCAAAAGACATTCTTCCGAATGGTCAACTACCAAATTATACGATGGAAATTTCATGAAAATTAACCAGAGTGTAGTAAAATCCCACTAAAAATTAGACTAGCTTTTATTATGCTAATAACACGCTCTACTAAGTTTCAAGACATTTCAATCGCCAGAAGACCCAAAACTAGCAAGATCCTCCTAAAACCGACAAATTTGAATATTACCATGGAGTTGACCGGCAAATCGGGAGCATATGAAGTCAAAATGAAGCCCAAGATAGGTCTTATCTTACTTCCTCATACTACTTGAGATCTTAGGCTAGTTATTTTCTTCAGAAAAGTCAACTTCCAAAAGTTGAATTTTTATCCCTTCTAGGGATTCTAGTTGGCGTTAGCTTTTAGTGGTTTTTTAGTGGATGAAAAAGGTGTGGGGTTCTTTTAGATTAGAAATGGCTTTCTAAATCCAATGGCCCAATTCATTTGTAATTTGGAATCTTTCTCCAAAAGTTAGAGTTTTGGACCAACATAGAAAGTCAAAATTTGAAGATTAGGATGAAAATTTTAAGTGATAAGATTACCTTGTAGGAATTGGGGGAGAGTGAGGCCTTTGAAAAAATATATCAAGGCTCTCATTTCTCTCTCAAATCACCCCTTAGGTTCATTTTGGACCACCTTATTTTCATTTGGGTCCATTTAGTTGGATTTTGGCCATTTAGGCCACATTGCCATTTTTTTTTGGTTTTTGGAGCATTTCAAGCTCCTTTGTTGTTTTTTTGAAACTCTCTTGAAGGACTTGAGGTCCCTTCAAGCTTAGCTTTCTTTTTGTTGTGCTTTTGTTGAAGTTTTGAAAGCTTTGAAAGCTTTGATTGATGAATAACCTTGAGGTGTTGTTTATGTGGCCAAGTTGTTAGTTGTGGTGAAATTTAGCATATGGTGCAATTGCGGCCAAACTATAGTTTTTATGTTTAGAAATTTCGGTGTTAGAAAAATATAGTGAAGCTATAGCTCTTGGTCTTTAGAATTTAGATATATTTCAAAATCACAGCAAAGCTTTGGCTTCCTTGCAACTATTTTTCAAAATTTAGTTTCCAAAATATTTGGAATTTCTTCAAAATTTAACCTCCAAAATTAGTGCTTCAAGTGTTGATTTAGCATTCCAAATGTGTATAATTAGTTTGCCAAGACAAAAGCAACTTTTGGTATTCCCAAATTTTCAAAAATTAGTAATTCGTGTTGAAAAACATGTTTGGTAGCCCAAGGTGCCTAAAAAATACAAACCAGTTAGGGAGCAGTGAAGCAGCCAAGTAAGCCGGAAGCAATGAACAACCAAGCAAGTTAGGAGAAGATAGGCGGGTATCAACCGGCCGTAGCTGGGGCGTCAACCAAGCCATACAGGGCGTCAACCAAACCATACATAGCATCAACTAAGCTGTAGCAGAGGCTTCACTACAAGAAAATGAATGTTTTATGACTACAAAATATGACTGCAGTGAGTCACAAAATCAAAAAATGTGATTCAAGCAAAAATCACTATAGATGGTCGGGATATGACTAGGATGAGTCATGGCTGAGTCATTCACTTTCAGTCATACGACTGGTGAGTCATATTTGCAGTTATATGGATTTGGAAGTATAATAAACCATTTTTAGACATATTTTGCCAACATGGCGTATATGTTGACCAACCTTGGAGGCTTGATTTTCTCATGAGTTGCTCGGGCAAAAAAAAACACCTATGTGGCATGTGACTGTGTCCAGACATATTTTGACTAATGTGGAATGTGATTGTGGTAAGTCATATTTTGAGTAATATGCAATATGACTATAGAGAGTTATATTCTAAAAAATATGGAATATAACCATGGTGAGTCATATTTTGAATCATATTTGAAGTGATATGGAATATGACTGTGATGAGTCATAATTCGAGTCATATTTTAAATGATATGAAGTATATTCTAAAGAATATGGAATATAACCGTAGTGAGTCATATTTTGAATCATATTTTAAGTGATATGGAATATGACTACAGTGAATCATGTTTTCGAGTCATATTTTAAGTGATATGGAGTACAACTGTTGTGAGTCATATTTTGGTTGATGCAGCATATAGTCATATTTTGGTTGATGAAGCATATGACTATCGTGAGTCATTTTTTTGTTCAAGTTAGTACTAAAAGATAGTAAGAAGTAAAAGCTAAGGTATAACAAGAGGCAACAAAAATTAAAATTAAAAACAATTAAGAAGTAAGAATAAGACAAGTGAAGATGCAATAAAAAAATGAGCAACAACTATAAAACAACAACAAATTAACAACTATGAAACAACAACAAACTAACAACAAATAAGATGTAAGAAGCAACAATAGATTAGTAACAACTAAGAAACAACAACTAAAACCTCAATAATTAAACAACAACAACAAAAATACAACAATACAACAATTAGAACTTCAAAAAACAAAAGGAGGAAGAAGAAACAAGAGTTAGAAAGCAACAACACAACAACCAAAGCACAACAACACAACAATTAATACTTCAAAAAACAAAAGGAAGAAGAAACAAGAGTTAAAAAGCAACAATACAACAACCAAAGCACAACAACACAACAATTAGAACTTCAAAAAACAAGAGAAGGAAGAAGAAACAAGAATTAGAAAGCAACAACTAAACAACAACTAAAACACAACAACACAACAATTAAAACTTCAAAAAACAAAAAGAGGAAGAAGAAACAAGAGTTAGAAAGCAACAACTAAACAACAACAACACAACAATTAAAACTTCAAAAAACAAAAGGAGGAAGAAGAAACAAGAGTTGAAAAGCAAGAAGATGAAGTACATGAAGTGGCGGCTAGGATTTTAAAACCCTAAAAAATGACGGCTAGGATTTTAAGATCCCCCCAAAACAATGGCTACAATTTTACAATTTTGAGCAATAATTTATTTACATTTTTTTAGGTTGCCCAAATTTTTAGGGGGCTACCTGGAAAAAAGCTTCAAAAAAAATTGTGAACTTACAAAAATGTGACTATAGAATATGACTACATATTGTCATATATGCAAAAATATGATTGACAAATATGACTGGTGTTCCCGTAATACGTTCCCTACGGTTCTCTAAAAAGTATTTTGTCGTTCCCCATGCATGTATACTATACACCCATGAAGTACAAAGGCAAAATATGATTGGCAATCACATTTGCAATCATGTTTTTTCCCAACGTTGTGGGATCCAAAAATATGACTACGAGCAGTTACCAGTCATCCTCAATTATATTTTTGCAGTCATAAAACACTTAAATTCTAGTAGTGCATCAACCGAGTCAGGCCTTCTCCAGCACCACACGTGGTAGTTGCAAAGGTGCTGTCAAGGAGCTTGGGTCAACTACTAGAGCTTCGAAGCTCCGGCCACCTATTGAGTCTCCTTTCGATGAATGTTGGGGTCTTCAGACGAACTAAACCAAGCCTTGATTATTGTCTGAACTGGACAGAGCCTTGATTATTTCTAAACTGGACTAGAGCCTTGATTATTTTTCAAACTGGATAGAGTCTTTGATTATCTACTCACATTCTTCCTTGGAAACTAAAATGCTACCTTTGAAAACTAACCTTATCTCTTGACATTGATTTAAGAAAAATCTATAAAAATCAAATAGGCCTAGAACTAAATCTTTTGAAAATAGAAATTAAGTAGCATAGGAAGATAGTAGAGAGGGAATAGAATAGAAACAGAAATCAATTGCCATCAAGAGTCAAGTATAGGAGGTAGGAGAAGTCAAAGAAGAGAAAGAGGCATTTAAAAACAAATTAGAAAGAAGCTTCAATTGCAACTGAAGAAATGAAGTGACAAATTGAGAGTTGAAGAGAAGTTTAGAATAGGATTTAGAAGAAAAACTTAGAGAGACGTTTCAACCCATTATTCACTTGGATAGGAAAATAATTGACCAAGATAAGGATAGGAATTCAAAGATTAATTATTATTTAGAAATTCAAAGTCAATTATTCCACTAAAGTCAACCATTAGAATAAATAATTGAAGTAGAATAGAAAGAAAAGGAAGGAGTAAAAGTGGAAAGAAAAGGAAGGAGTAGAAGTGGAAAGAAAAGGAGTTTATATCTCCCAACTTTGTATCAAACTCTCTTTTTAAGCGGTGAGCAGAATTCCACGAAGGATTCAACCGTGGCCAACAATGAAGAATTAAAAGGAGTATTCAACCACCTCCTAGATGAGGCAAATTCAGAAGTAAGCTACTAATTTCTCTAATTTCTATTTAAATTCCAATATTAGCTATTTCTATGTTTAGCCAAACTTCAAATGCAATTCAAAGAGTCTAGATTAGATTTAATTTCAAAGTTTTAATTCTTAAAATTGTAGAATAAGTTTGTATCTTTCCAAAAAGATATCGTACATCAAATTTGGAGTTAAAATAAGGAAGATATATATGGATGAAGTTTAGGTTAAAAATTGGATAACTTGTAGCAAAAATCATTCATTGAAGTCAAGACTTAGAATTTAATTAGAACATAGTAACTTAAAAATAGGAATAAAATTTCAAGGTAAATTGGAATAGGGAAGAAGGATAAATCCTTGGATGAAGTTTTTAGAGCCTCTTAAAGGCTAAACTTCATCCGTCCATAACCTTTGCTAAGAAAGTCAGAATAGGATGAATTTTATGTTTTAAAAAATGGCATGGAGTGTTCTATCACTTAGGATGTCTAAATTTAGAACGTCTTATTCTTCACCACAATCACCGTGGCTCAGAAGTAAGTGAGTAAAAGATAAAAACATTTTCAATTCAACCAAGTGCCATTGGTTAAATTCAAGGGAAAAATTCATTGCTTGGAAGGCAGAATGAACCAACGTTAGGCACCCATAGGAATTAACCGTGATTACTAAAACCTGGTTGTGCACGTTGATTTACTAAGGGTGAGTATGCAACACAGTATACAACATGATTTGATATCAATAAGGAATATACAATTACAAAGAGAGTGTATGTGTATAACAGAGTATGGGTTGTTTGAGAGGGTGGAACAGATGTATAATTAGCAATTACTGCTACATACAAATGTTTAACTCCTAAAGCTCCGAGACTGTTTTCTATTATAAAAAAAACACTTACAACTACCACTCCTGTTGCGTTCACCAAAGAAAAACAAAAAAATATGTTTTTTAAAAATCCAACTACAGGATCTTATACTTAACTTGTTTGAAAACATGTGGTAAAAACTTCATCAAATTTGACCGCATACATTGCAAGATATTTGCATCCAAAAGTGAAGAAAAAAAGTTCTTTTGCAACTTGCTTGACTAGATTTTTTTGGCTTTGAATCTTTTTAACTAAAAATTTTTGCACTAGGAATTTTGAATTTTGAATTTTTTATGTTGAATAGTTGAATTGAGAATCTAAGGAAAAAATTCAACAAAAAAACACTTAATTTTCACTCATTAAAAAATTGTTAAGTAGAAGTAGGTTAAAGATTGAAGGATAAAAGAAATCATTAATAGCTCTAAGATGGAATTGACATACAATAATTCCAATAGTGAGAATGTTCTAAAAAGAAAACCTAACCTTGTCTAAAATTTTTTTTTGAAAATTGAAAAAATTGCATTCACAAATGAATCCTATAATTTATTTTTTCAAGAAGATGCTTAGATTGCTCAATAAACTAAGATTGTCCAAAACTTTCTCATAACTAGTCCAAATGGAATGAATCAAAGCTTCAAATGTAGACAAAAATATGATATTTTAGGAAAAAAAAACATTTAAACAAATATTTAGACTTTTTCTGATATTTTTGTGTTGCCCATTGATTTATTTTTTGGCTTATTGTGCCATAACTTTTTCTCCCGGGCACCAATTGAAACAAAAATTATATATTCACAAAGCTCTTGGCAAACTCCACAACCTCAAAAAATCTCAAAAACATTCACTACAAATTGAGACAATAAGAACCTACCCGGACCCAAATTGTCTCCTGAGGGGACAAATGGTCCTTTAGGGGTTAAAAAAACAGATGTGTTTTTATCTCTATGAGTCTTGATCTTCTTACAAAGGATATTATTTTCTAAGACTTCAACATGGAACCAAGAGTGTTATAGAGGTAGGAAAAACACTCCTGAGGACTTCTAGGAAATGATATTGTCATCCAAAGACAAGTTCCATAATAGCAATGATATAAACCTTCTAGTTTTCCAAGATTTAGAAAATGTGCAAGTTCACTTCTTACAATGCAAAGCTGTTGCAAAAACCCTTCCAATAAAAACTAACCCCACCTAGCTAGTTTCAACTAGTAAGTCTTTTCAGTTGGTCATAAATCACCAATTCTACCCAAATTTGCTACACACTACAGTTGAAACTGGACACAACTTTTACTAACACCGACATTGTCATAAAACCATTTTTTTAATCAAAGATCCAACCATCCATTGCCAATATTGTCATTGTAGCTTTCTACAATCACACCCAAAACTACTACAACTGATGTCGAACCTTCACATCTTACACCAATCTTTGAATAGATTATTTTCACCCTCTCCAAAACTCAAACAAAACGCAACAAATGAAAGCAAGGAATTGGATTACACACCTACTAATGAGAAATGTTGGCTATCCTACAAATTAAAGCCATTCCATATGTTGACAATAGTTGCTACAAACAAGAATAGAAAATCCAACATGAAACTGAATCAAATGGATCTTCAATAAAAAGAAATTCTGCTAGAGAGAGACCAAAAAACACAGAAAGAATGCACGAAGTAGAGATAGGGTATCAATGAAGCTCTAGCTATCCAATAGACCTCATTCACCTACATTATTCCTCATCTATTAAAACAAACCCTTTAGCAGAATTCAGTAAGAACTCAGACGTTGCAAAGTAGAACCGGAATCGGGACTAGAAAGCGGAAAATCACACAGGAAGGAATAGTTTGAGAAGATGCAACCCACCTAAAAATGTTGAAAGGTAGCTTACTCAGTCCAAGGTATTAAACTTTGTCTGTTTCCTTGAGCTTTTGGAATGCTGGAATAGTTTTGTTCACAATCTGGAGAGAAATAACAAATTCTTTAGAGACTAGGAGAACAGAGTCTACAAAAACCCTAAAAATCAAAAACATTGATGAAATATACCTTCACCTAAAATTGAACAAACCCTAATCTGGTTAGTAACAAATGTTACAAATGCTGCAAGTTTTTGGTCTCCCCTTCAATTAGCTTTCAAAGATTTAGTTCAATCAAGTGAATTTCTTTACCTGCTATAAGAACTGGAGCTTGTCATCATTTCTCTCATTTGGAGGCGGTCAATGTTAAAATAAATGTTGAAGACCTTCCGCTAAAGCTACAAATGATAGCAAGAGCATAAGAGCAATCCTTCATGATAGAATACATGCAAACCAACATGGAGAATTGTATCACCAAACCTTTTGTCCTTTGCTTTGCAACTTTAGTTTGCAACATTCCATTTTTTTCTTGAACTCACAATCAATATGAAAATACGCACTCAATAAATTCAAATGAACCTAAGTGCCATGTTTCACTTGAAGATTGGACCCCATGATCAAGGTAGTCACCAAAATTCTCCAATAATTGAATCAATATGTGCATTCCCTTTTTCAACACTTAAAAGTGTTAAACAACACTTTGGCTAAAAAATGCCCAATAGATGACTTGACAATTCATTATAGAAACAAAGAATGTATCCATTGGTCCAATAATCAAAGCATTTTGATGACTACCTTAGCCATGGGAAGTCATGTCCTTCAAGATTTTAACAAGAAAGAATTGAAATAAGCATTGAGCATGTTCTTTTTTATCAAAATATTATTGGCAATTGAAAAGGATTCAAACACATTAGTGAATTTATTTTTGGATAGTTGAAAAAGTTGAAAAAAATTAGGAACAATTACACTAGTGGAAAGGTATTCTTTGAGCACCATTGAATAGTGTAAGAGTGTATGATGTTGTACATACAAAAGTAAGTTCATGACATTTGAATTTATAATTGAATTATAAGATATTGAATTTTTAAAAAATATTACCTAAAATTATATACATTATATAAAGAAAGAGATTTCAAAATCTTTCAACAAAATTTATTACATTGTTAGATTTTGTCATTGAATATTATAGACAATGAAGGGATCCTTGAAAACTTTTAAACCTGATTATAAAGAAAGTTTTCAAATAGTTTCAATGCATGATTATTATTATCATAGAAATGGGAAAAAATAGAAAAAGAAAAAAGAAAATATTCCTTGGAAATTTTTCAATCTTATCTTGAAAAGATAATAGGTGTTTGAATTATCTCTAAGAAACCTCACTTTATGATTGACTTTTGGACATCATAGAATATTAAGTAAATTATAAAAATAGAGAATAGGACACCGTGGAAACATGTGTATATGATATATACATGAAAGGTTTCATTAAACTTTACCATATCATTGAATTTTTTCAATTAATATTATGGAAATTAGAAAAATAGGTGATGAACAAGCCTTTTGGGGGGAGGGGGGCGAAATAGTGTCAAATTGCTCTAGAAAAAAATAATTTGGCTAAATAATGAGGCCTATAACTTTGATTAAAAAAAATCTTGGATGAAACCAACAAATTGTAGATTAAAACAAAATTATAGATGTGATATGTGCTTATATAATATTTTGTATCCAATATGTGGATGAATGTTGAAATTTAGAGTACCACTTAACATTTTATATTGCCACTTTGGCACTTCATAAAATATGAAAAGAACAACCTTGGTGCCAAGTAATTCTTCAAAATTATTTTATAGCTTGTAAATTGAAGCCAAAGCTATAGATTTCAATTTGCTTTTATTATAGAGATAATAGCAATATGAAAAAACAAAAATAAAATTCAGTGCAACTTTTACACGAAGCAGTTGAAACTTGTTGATAATATATGGTGCATACAAGCTATATAAATTTTATTACACTTATTATTGGTGATAAATTCCAAAAATGGTATTTACTACTAACTATAGAGAGAAGACACTCATGACTCAAAATATTGTTTATATTAATTTGTAGACCTAGAATTCACAATATTAAATTTTTTGGTTTACCAGAGAGAATGGAGAAACTTCATTATTTACTACCAAATGATTAAATGTGATCAAATACAATGAAATGAATTTACATGTGGACTCAAAAACTATGAAATAAAAAGGGAAGGTTCAAAAATTGAGAAACATCCTTTGGTGCCTTTATTTATTTTTTTAATTTCATATCTTTACTCAATCATATGTATTAATATACACACATATACCATTGTTCTTATAGTAGTAGTAATTGTACACCCATTTGCACACACCTTGTTGCATAGTAAGAAAACATAGTATTTTCTTTTTTTTACTACAATTGGTTTCTAAACTCAATAACATCTACAAAATTTGAATAGAAATATGGAAGGATGAAAACATCTAAATAAGAAGTCAACGCAACAAATATAAGATTGTGACAATATGCACTTAAAGTAACAAATATGTATAAAACTCATCCCAACTTTACCAAATTGGATTTTGAAAATTATATTTTAATCCCTAAAAAGCCCAATCAACAATTTTTTAGTTGCTCCTTGATTTTGGGTAGTGAAATTTTTTTCAATTTTTTTTATCTATGCAAAGTAGATTGGGTTGTCTTTCAATTTAAACATTCAAAATTAAGATCAATACAATAAAAAAAACTATAACATAATAGTACAAAGTGTTTATATCAATGAATTGAGTTCTGAATGTGAATATTCTTGTCTCTTTAAAGTGTGCTAATATGTAAATTAAGAGTAGGTTATATATTGAAGGGCCTGAAGGAGTTGTTTGAGGTGATATTGCAAGCACTTCCATGGTTAGTGGATTGGGACTGCATCAATGGACGGGGGGGGGCCATTGTCCACATTATGCAAGCATAAAGTTCAAAATGATAACAAAATTTGACATATGCCAAGGTCATGATTTTCATATAATCGAGCGTGGAATGCCAAAAATATGCATAGTCTTAAAGAACGTAAAAATGAAGGAAAAAAATATACCAACAATTGAGAACCGAATAATTTTTTGTTGACATGGTCATTGTTTTTCTACTAGTGAAATTTTGGTCTTCTTCTTCAAAATTCAAATGTTTTTCATGTAACAAAAGCCCCTCATATTTTTCATAGGTAGTTGCCTCACATTCAAAGTTTATGAATAGCTTCTTCTTTGCTCTTGTCATAACACTGGAAGTATCATTTGCCTGTATTGTTGGCAGGATCCAGTTCTTTGGCTTTCGACTTTGTGTTCCCTCCAATAACTTTCCTTTCTCAAGTCTAATAAATTTGCCATTTTGCTTGGATCCTACCACATGCAACATACAAAAAGCAAACAAGAAAACTTAAGAATACAACATTGATGTGGAACATGATCATAGATGTCATGAAATTATAATTGTTAAGCTAATACAAATTAAACAATATGTTTATAGAAAAATCCACAATGTCTTTGAAGAAGTTATAAGATGAATGGCAACATATATCACAATGAGTAGAACAAGTTTTATAACTAATTGTATTTACCTCCTTTTGAAAAACATCAATTTACATATGTAATACCATAGAACATTTAGGTTAGAAATACCTTGAATAGTAGTTTTTGAATCAATGGGAGGTGCCCTAGGTTGTTTGGAGTGTGGATGTAGGGTATAAAGGTCTGTTGATTTGTCTGCAATGGTTGAACTTCATTTACCACATACTTCTTTGCCTTTGCCTTCTTATCTGGCTTTTCTACTAGAGTCACCATTTACCAAGTTTCTCTAGAGTAGAGTTTCTTCCATTGGGATTTGTTTCTTTACTATTGGCTTTCGCATTCATTTTTGTTTGGGTGTGTTTTCTTGCAGCTCTTGATTTGTAGTGCAATCCTCCATGCCTTTCTTTGCTCGTGACTTTCGAGCTCTTTTAGCAAGGTGGGGACTTGGAACCATAATCAAGGTTTGTCCGTGAACAACCTAAACATTTAGGTGTCAGTCATACTACATCCATCCTCACAACTACCTCATAAAACTAAATGTATGGGTTCCAAGTATCATAGAAGACTATAATTTGTACTATTAAATTATTTTGAAAGAACACAAAATTGATTCACATGTGTGGTCAATTTCATACTCACCTTCATGTTGTAGATTGAATTTGTCACCACCGCAAGTTCTGCTAGCAATATGGGAAGGATGAATTGCAAGCGCTTCTTGCTCTCTATGTCTAGCTATTGAGGTCACGAAAATCTCCTTCCACAAGATGATTGTCATGAACTCATGATACAACTTCTGATTGCACCAACCAAAGAGCTTTGCAATGTGACGATACC
Organism: Climacium dendroides; assembly: GCA_950106755.1. NCBI lineage: Eukaryota > Viridiplantae > Streptophyta > Bryopsida > Hypnales > Climaciaceae > Climacium > Climacium dendroides. The sequence continues at coordinate 31,043,965 of OX467083.1, read as the reverse complement.
ACAAATACCTACAAATATCTACAGTGCTCTACCACACCAAAATTGCCTCGACGATTCCAACGGCTTGGTTGGGTTGACCTAAAAAAAATGGCTTGTCCAACAACTGCACAACTTTTGCAATACCCTCTTTTGTTGCACCTTCAATAATTACCCAACTTTGTAATTTTGCACAAGATTTGTCAAAGACCCCAACTTTTGATACATTATTTTCTTCCCCCCCCCCCCTCCCATGAATGATGAAGCACAAAAATGATAATTTGCTTGTTCACAAACATGAATTGTTGCAATTGTGAATGTTGTACTTCTAAATTGCAAAACCCCTACTTTGTATTTCTACCGCCCCATCATTTCCCATCAATCTTCAATGCACTCTATCCATCCATTTCAAATTGCTTTCTTTTCACATCCCAACACCACCTTCATTGATATCTCTACTAAAGCCTAAACTACATTCAAAACCTATAAACTATCAGCAGCTGTCAATGAACATTATGTGCATGAATGACAATCTCAAGCTATGCTTAGGTTCCTCTTTTCAACCCTAACTACTCCTATATGCATTGACAGAAAACCCCCATCACTATTGTACAAGCTTGGTGTTATACCGTGACAGCTCAATTGAAAGTCTAAAACTAGTTTGGCCGGTGAACATACAAGCCAATATGCATCTAGAACTTCCCTATCAAAACCCATATATAAGGAAGGACCTACCCAAAATACATAAAACGTATACTTCTTGTAGGCACAATTCCTCAATCTTACCTCAATTAATTTTTTTTCTTTGTATAGTAATTCAATTTCCACCTCTGCAAACATAGTTGCAAAATCACAATTTTGCAAATACATCCTACAAGAAGCTACCTAAAAATTGGCTTGTATTTCAAACCATAGGCCATTTTGGCTTGGACAATCCTAAAGGGGCTAACCCTTGAAGGTCAACGCAAACGTTTGCCGTCCAATGGACGACAAGGAATTCTCCTGTGTAGGACAGAAACGCAACTATTCATCCCCAAAATTAGGGGTGGAAAGGGAAAATCTTCCACATTAGTTTGACTCCCAATGAACATTTTTTATTTTTTTTAAACTAGATGATGTCACACGGTTCCAAAAGGGCTGATTTCCACAGTCACCAGCCGGACGTTTAAGGGTTAATGGCAGGTGCACTGATGTTGAGGAGGGATGAATGCATCTGATTTCCTTTCCTTTTTTTTCAGTTCTCCAGTTGATTGACAGAAGTGCATGAAATGCGTTTCGTTTTCCGGCAATTAATTGGCCTCAGTAGCAAGATTTGGAAGCGATGGATGGATTTGCCGGGCACTGCAGAGCAGAGCAGACTGGACGCGACGCGACGGGACGCCACGCCATGAAAACTGACTTCAGTTGCCCCAGTGCAGAGCTCCCTTGTGGCCACTGACATCGCAACTCCTGTCTGGCTAGTCTCATCAACTCATCAACGAAACCGACATTCATCACCTATCACTGATGGTGTAACTAATGAAGGGAACCTAACCACCCATGGTATAACCAAGGTAACCACACCTGATTAATTGTAACTCTAGTGCAAAGCAGGTACTGGTGTATTATTATTCTTTTTTTAAATTGTACAACTTCTAAACATGAGAGTCTAGGGTTTATTTGGGTACACCAATTTCTGACATTTCCAAAAATTCAATTTTTTTGCATACTAAAAAATACAAGCAAAGATAATCAAAGAACATTTTTTTAATCCTTCCCTCAAGGACTAAGGTAAACTAGTCCATTGTGGTTAGGTAACCCATTGTGATTAGATGATCCGTTGTGATCAACTAGGGAGTCTTTTTTTTTTCATTATGTGATATTTTGGCCTTAATGCATGTAAGAAATGATAGTCATGGATTGATTAGTTACCTGATTAGGAAACTTCAACTTTTCAAAGGGAATTCAATGTCAAAAATGACTTTATAGTCCTTTTAAAAAAAATATTCATAACTGCTTTGAGTGAATGACATGAGTATCGTGGAGTCAGATTTTGTTAGTGATGGAATGATCTACAAACTCTTTTGGGTTGAACACTTCAAAAATTCATAACAAATTCATACTTTGTTGAAAAAAATACAATTTCAATTGCCTCACTATTTCTCACACTTACCTGTATGTGGGAAAAAAATTGAAAAATTTCAGCAATAGCATATGGCTGAACTCCTAATTCTGACCACAATAGGCTGGTTTACCTTATAAGGCCACCGTATGGCTTTTGCAACTACAGTTGTGAACCTTGCAAACAATTTGTGAACAACTAAGAGACCTTAGACAAATTTTTTCACTAAATCTGTTGGTGCAACCTGATTAAGAAATGATCAAGTGTATGAATTTTTGGTGAACTTTTTGAGAATGGAGGAGGTGCTCTAGGTTGTCACTTCATGTCCTCATATCTTTTTTTTATTCCACAAAATGATTTGAGAAAAAAATTGGAAATCAAAATTGTGATGGTATAGAAAAAAAGGAGGTTGGGGAGTACTTTTAAGCATTCCAATTTCAACATATCTACAAAGTACAGCCTAACCAAACATCTTCCATCACTCTTGTTAATGGTGTCATTTTCTCAAAAATTGTGCAATTTTATAGATTTTTCTTTCAAAAGAAAGCTACACAAGCCTTCTTTCATTTCAATGGTGGTGACCATCAAAATTATTCCACATAAATGAGGAATTATGCTTGTTACAAGAGCTAGACGGTCAAGAAAATAAAAGCTATGCTCAAATACCTCTAGTCCTCATTAGATAAAATTCAAGCTACGCTATAGGGCTACAAGTTCCCATGAGCTTTCACATTGTAGGAACTTGTCCACAACAACAATCTGATGTGGTAGAGCAACTGCTACATCAAATAATAATAGTAAATTAATATATTTTTAAATTAAAAATATTATTTTAAATCTTTATAAATAATTAAAATAATTAAATTATTATTTATTTTGGCCAACAGTTCACAACATGGGAAAGAAGACAAAAACAATCCTCCAATGCCCCCAAAAAACATGCTATGAATTTGGGATTAATTGTCAATAGGTTCAACAAAATCTAGGACAATATAATATATACTTGGAGGTTTAACCCCTAAAGGACCAAGGCCTTATTTCTGCAAAAAAAACCCTCAAAACTGCCATTTCTGTAGCAAAGAGAAAAAAAAAAAATTTAATTTAATTTTTTACACATCCAACCATAGGATCTTATACCTTACTAGTATGAAAATGTGTGGAAAAAATTTCAGAAATTTTGACCATATAAATTAAAAGATATTTGCATTTAAAGTGAAAAAAAACAATTTTTTCAGCACCTTGTGGGACTGGATTATTTGACTTTGAACTTTTTTAACTTAAATTTTTTGCACTATAGAGTTTTGAGCTTTAAATCCTTATTGTGGGAAATTGAGTTGAGAATATAGGGAAAAAGAAAATTTTAAGAAAAAAATTAATTTTCATGCTTAAAAAAATTGTTAAGTAGAAGTAGGTATGAGAATGAAGGAAAATCTAAATTATTAGTATATTTAAGATGGAATTAAAATGCACTAATCCCAATGGTGGGATTGTTCTAGCAAGCAAACAAAATCATGTAAAAATTTTTTTTCAAAAAAATTGTAAAAATTGCATTCAAAAATGAATTCTATAAGTTATTTTTTCAGGAAGATGCTCTAACTGCCCGATAAACAAGATTGTCCATAACTTTCTCATAATAAGTCCAAATGGAATGAATCAAAGCTTCCCATGCAGACAAAAATATAATCTACAAGAAAAAAAATCCAAAAAAGAAAAATTCAAATTTTTTCAAACTTTTTTTTGCTGCCCGGACTGCCCCCCGTCCCCTACTTTGAGCTTATTTGGTCATAACTTTTGTTTCCGGGCATCAAATGTGAAAAAAATTATATTCCCACAAAGCTCATCAGTTTTTCTATCTTCAAAAAAAGTTTCAAAAAATCATGACAAAATTTCAGCCCGTAGGTACCTGCCCGAAATCCAATTTGTCCCCCGAAGGGACAATGGTCCTTTAGGGGTTAACAAATCACATATATAGTCATATACATGGATTTCTAAGGGGATAGAAGTTAATAAAAGGAGATATTAAACATATGCAAAGACAATAAAATTTCTATTATGACATTGTTAATAGCATATTCAAAGCAAAGAGGACTAAAATAGCCATTGCAATCTCGACTATAGTTGATTAATACTTTAACATCTAAATAAGCCAAAAATGGCCTAAGGTTTCTCCTACAATTTTTGATACAATACTATATGAATGGGCCTTGAATTAGATTTGTTGTTGAGCTTTTTTGCTGACAATGATTGAATGGTAAGCTTATTGTTGTTTTTATAGTAAGTTGGACAATTATGGATGGATGGTTCGCTCTCTCATTCATTCATCTATGGTTTGAACCATTTTCATTAATATTGATACTATTAGGATGTGGAACAAAAGCACAAAATTGTGGATACAAATAGTAATCAATTGGTGGAAATTTGCTCCAATGTTAAGCTATTAGTTCAATACTTTATTACTAGGCATATTGTATTGTATCAAAAATCATAGGCCAATTTTTAAACATTAAAGGGGTTAATGGGGAGTGCTTATGCAAAATGATTGTCAATGTTGGTACTTCAAGGCTTGATATATCATCAAATAGACTAATGATTGTAGCCATTTGGGGTATGTTGACCCTAACATTGAAAAACTCTAAAGAAAGATTTTAAATCTTTTTTGGAGATACTTGTTTGAAGGATAGATGTGTGTATGGATGTTTCTTATATATCTATACAATCAAATTCAAAATACTCATAAGTAATGTTTTTCAATCAATTATCATATCATGTAAAACCATAAACATTAAGTGAAAAAATTCACCAAAAATTGAGTTTGTTTTCTAAAATTGAAATTTCGTTTGCTTGATTGGAATTGCATAAGTTGAATGAAAAGCAAAATGAAACAAAATTCAATTCAACTTGCATTGTTAGATGAGCTAATGATCAATTTTTAGCCTAAATATTTTTTATTCTATATATACCTTCAATGTTTAAACTGAATAAAGAATTGAATACATAGAGATCCAATTAATTTAGAATGTGGTGTGAACTCTATTTGACTATAACATATACTTACTTATAAGAGGCTAAAGGAAAGTTACAACATGAAAATTAATTTTGAACCTAACAAATATCTTTACTATTATTAATAAAAATCTTATGTCCTTCAAAATTTTATATCAAAAGTTGTTTGTTGCAATAGAACTTTCTAAAGACAATGTTTTTTAGAGATTCAAATTCTAACTTGTATATTTTTTTCACAAACCAATAGAATTATATTTTAACCCTTAAATAACAAACTAATCATTGTAGAAATCATCTATTTGGGTCCCGTGTGAATTGTTGGCTTAAAAAAATAAAAAAGCATTCATAAGAGAATTCCTTGTCATTCATTGGATGAAAAATATTGACCTTGACGTTGAAGGGCTAAACAAGAAATGTATTATTAGGAGACAAGCTACGTTTCCTTTTTCTACAAAATTTGGAAGATGAATAGTTGCACTTCTAGCTTGCATTGAGAAATTCTTTGTCATTCATCGGCCAAAAAACGTCCTCATCGTTGTCTAAAGGTTAATGTATACTAATTAATACAACAACGTGAATTTTAAAATTTATCTACTTTACTATATTCCAAACAAGAGGGACTACTTGTAGAGTACATGCTTAAGCAGGATTAGGGTTGTAAATGGCTTCCCCATTTCCAAGTTCTCAACCAATGAGAGTGCTCACAAAAATTGATTTTCATTAATCATTAGAAGACATTTGAGGTTAGGGGAGGAAAACCCAAACTTGAATTTTAGAATCTTTTTTAATCCCTAAAGTTCCTTCACTATGTTTTCACTGAAAATGCTCCAAAATTGCCATTTCTGGTACAAGTACCAAATTTTTGAAAAAAAACTTTTTTTGACACGTGTAATTATAGGATCTTGTAGTATGATGACTTGAGAATACGTGGAAAAAATTTCAGAAATTTCCACCGCATGGATTGCAAGATATAAGTATAGAAATTATTTTGGGGGGTTTGCAAAAAACCGAGCAAAAAATATGACAGCTACACTTCATAAGCTCACTTTTCTATGAAAAAATTTCCAAAATGGTGGTGCTTATTTTTCCTAAACAAATTGGTTACATGCTTGAAAATTTTCACATCTTTTGGAATTGTACAACATATAGGAAAAAAAATAGTAAGTAGAAAGAAGTAGAACATGCTTCAAAATTCAAAATTGTTAAGAATTTAGTTATGGAATTGAAAAATGCCAATCCCAATGGTTGAAATGTCATAAGCAATCTACATCCTATGATTTTATTTTTTTCAGAAAATATTGAAAATTGAGCAAGACAAAGGACTTCAAAGTTTATTTTAGAATAGAGAATCTGTAACTGCCTACAAACTAAAATTGCTCATTACTTTCATTTTATTGGTCAAAATGGATTGATTCAAAGCTTTTCATATATATATATAACTCTAGAAAATCAATTTCAAATTTTTATTTTCAAAAAATTTGATTTTTTCTGATTTGCCTAGACCGCCCAACTAGGAAAAAAAGTAACATATTAGGCCATAACTTTTTACTCATATTTCCAAATGTCATGAAATTTGATGTACATGAAAGATATTCCTTGTCCCCACCTTTTATTAAAATTTCAGTTTAAAATATGCAAATCTCTAGTCACATGTATTGCTCAAAATTTCTATGTTGCCAAAAAATACATATTGGTCCTTTAGGGGGTAATAACTTTGGGCTCCAAAAGAAGGAATGTATCCTTAGTGTATTTTGTATTGAAATTTTATACACTTTGTATATGGCGCCAATTGTTGAATTCAATATGAAATGCATTCAAAATCAAGAGAGGAATCCAAAAGTGTTAGTTGATTTGGAAATGCATGTGTTATTTACCTTGAAGATTTAATGGATGTTGAACAAGGTTGTGGAATAGACACGCATGAACATAAACCTTGTCTTTTAGAGGTGAAAGACCTCAAAGACATTATGACTATTTGATTGACTTCAATTTTTTTCTCATGGTTTATTTTGAAGGTATGAAGACATCCATTGTTTAGATTTTGAATAATATTTTTAATTTTTTACTAAATGTTTTTTTCTTAAATTTCACTACAAATTTGTACTTTGGACAATACTCAACTTTCTTTATTCAAGTTGTGTAGCTGATGTTAAATATTTTAGAATTTTCAATTTGAGTTTTTACATAAAATGACAATGAGCTCAAAAGTAACAACTAGCCTTGTTCCTCCAATTACCTACCCCTCCCCTCTATTGAAAAAAACGAGAGCCATTGATTTAGAAGAAAAAAACCCTCCCCCTCCATGCCATTGATCTTGAAAAAAACAAGTGCCATTGGATATGGATACGATATAGAATTATAGATACAGATACAATATAGATATAAATACAATACATATATGATACAAATATGGTACAAAGATAGATATATACAATATAAAGATATGATACATAGATAAGTATGTACAATATAGATACGAGATATATCCCATATCAAATGGGACACCCACCCCCACTAAAAATTATAAAGGGGTGAGATTTGGGGGAGGGGGTACCAAATTTTTTTAATTTAATTTATTTTGTTTATTGTCTTACTAGGGGATGGAAAAATTGCGATTAAATTTTTTTTTGAGTTCATTGTGATAGTTTGTTATAATGACAATGAGCTCAAAAGAGATAGTAACTGCTTCAACATACAATATTAGCCTTTTGCATTTGTACCTACATTTTATTTTAAACTATCAATCTAAAAATAGAAGCCCAAAATATAAACCCTAATTCCTTAAAACCAACTCAAATATTTTCCACAACCAACAATGAATCTCATTATAATATTCCAAAAATATGATGATATAGACCCTACCAAATTTATAAAACCATGCCAATTGGAAGATGTATTGAATTGTATGGTTGCATTTATAAAAAAGATTGAATTCTTCTTGTACCAAAATTACAAGTTTTGCAAGTTGCTTGTTTTTTTATTCACTTCAATGAAAAAGCAAAGAGCCCCACGCGGATAAATGGGCATCATGTAGCTTATTCAAGAGACCAATCAATGATGAGCTCCCGCTCTCTTCAAGGCCATGAGCAAACTCAAAGCTACTATTTAAAAAAATTTAATCAAACTTTCCAATGCAAAAAGCTACAAGTTCAAATTGTGATTCAAAATCCAAGACCTAAATTGATAGAGGCATTTTGTAAAGACAAAGAGAATAATACCAAAGAAGTTCACATGTAATTGAGTGCTAGAAGGGTTTTCCTTACAGATTCTATGAATAACCTAGTCCTTTGGATTGGGTTTGTCATTTTAGAGTTAATTTGCCTAGTACTATGCATAAAACACCTCTAAATATCCCAAACCAAATCATTTGTCATTTGTTGTCACAAATCTTGTCATCTAGGTGTAGGAAGAGAATAATGACCTATTTGAAAATTACCCTTTTAGTATATTAAGTTTGTTCCAAAGGAGACGAGCAAATAGGAAATCTATACTAATAGGTTTAATATCTAAAATTAAAATACCTCAATTTGAATTCAATAATTCAACTTGGAATTCCATAGCCAAAAACATTACTACAACAACATTGCATTCATACACTAGAATCACAATTTGCACTTACTCATCACATTCAAGATCACATTAATCTCTAAAGGACAAACATGCGTTTTTTGGCAACATAGAAATTTTGGGCAGGTATGTGTGAATGGATAATTGCATATTTTAGACTGAAATCTTTAAAGAAGGTGGGGGCAAGGAATATCTTTCATATGCACTAAATTTCATGACATTTGTAAATATGAGTCAAAAGTTATGGCCTACTATGTTTTTATTTTTATTTTTTATAAATGGGTAGTCTAGGTAAAGTGAAAAAAATCACTTTTCTAATTAAAAAAAAATTTGAAATTGGTTTTCTAGAATTATATGTACATGGAAAGCTTTGAATCATTCCATTTTGATCAATGAGTCAAAAATTATGAGTTTTAGTTTGTGGGCAATTATGGATTCTCAACTCTAAAATAAACTTTGAAGTCCTTTACCTTACTCAATTTTCAATTTTTTTTGAAAAAAAATAAAATCATAGGATGTAGATTGTTTATTACAATAGTGCAACCATTAGAATTGGCATTTTTTAATTCCATGAATAAATTACTAACAATTTAGTATTTTGAATTAATCTCAACTTCTTTCTACTTACTATTTTTTTCTTATATGTTGTACAATTTCAAATGATTTGAAATTTTCAAGCATATAACCAACTTGCCTTGAAGAATGAATCCAAAGAAGAACCACCATTTAAAAAAAAAATTCATGCAAATGTGACCTTGTAAAGTGCAGCTATCTAATATTTTTTGTAGGACCCCCAAAAGGGGATTTGTCACTTTAAACACTAATATCTTACAATCTATATAGTGGAAATTTTGGAAAAATTTTCCACATATTTTCAAACTAGTTTACTACAAGATTCTATGGTTACATGTGTCTAAAATTTAAAAAAATAAAATTTGGTGCTTATACTAGAAATGACAATTTTAAAGTATTTTTGGTAAAAACATAGTCACAAACCTTTAGGGGTTAAGACTCACACAACCAACTCGCACCATAACTTAATTTCAACTTGAATTGCCATTTAGCAATCATAAACACACATACATAACCTCCAATTAGGCTCACAAAACTTGGGCCAAGACTTTCACTAGACACGCTTGACAGTGTGTGAAAAACAAAATTGAACATCATAGCCTATTAGGAAGCAAGTTGGCAATGGGACAACCAAACAACTAAGGCAAATTATTAAATTGGAATGGCAACCACTAATGCCAATTGGCTTCCAATTCAACAATCACCAATTTGACATGGTTGTCATACTGGACAAGTTACTATTCATTTTTCGTCCTGTAGGATGAGTTACTATTCATCAAATGTACTTGAGAGGTACATTTGATGAATAGTAACTCGTCCTACAGGACAAGAAATGAATAGTAACTTGTCTAGTATGACAACCATGCAATTTGATAGTTGACAACATGGTGACTTGTCACATCCGACTTGCAAATCCAACTTGACACTCCTATTACTAATCTCTTCCAAATCGGTGAACTAACATGCCAATCACCTATTTTCGCCACAAAATTAATAATTAAATTACCAGTTACTCCAAAAAAACAACCAAATACAACTAAAATACTATTGTAAAAGTTTAATTAAGAATTCTATACTAGATCAAACATATATTGAATTTAAGCTATTTGTATACTTGTTTTATCTAAAAGAATTGCAAAAAAATCCCCTACCTCCTAAGATGTACATTGTTGGTACATTTTGCTTTTTTTTTACCAACAATGTATAATTATTGTACATTTGAGGAAGTGGGCAATTTTAGAACCCTATCCCATTTCAACTTTAGAAATTCACAACTAAGGTAGCAACATCCATAACCGTCACTATATCCATAATTGTCACCTCCAAAATCTTAGAAAATCTTGGAAAGTGACTAGATGTGATTACAAGGATGTACTACCTCTAAATATCAGACCCTAATGTTGGTATTATGTGCATGTATAGTTGGCTCTTTAAAAATTCAAGATTTATTCTCTCATTGTCCAAATAATACATTTGAAAGAGTACAAGAATTAATTTTCACTTGTTGGTAGGGTCCAATAATTTGTTGGATGTGTCATTAGCAGATATCATGTCCCAAACCCTTAAATTAACGGTTATGGATGTTGCAACCTTAATTCCACAGAGCTCCAAAAACTATGAAACCACTTGGGTTAGGTGCCAATTCCATTTGTCTTTCAAGGAAAATTTACTGAAAAATATTCCAAGAAGTTTCACCTCCCCAAATTCCGTTTCAGCTCTTAAATGCGCACTTTATGGACCTCCTCCCTTACCCCGCCTTCATCCAGCAGCTCTCCGTCATTCTTTCCAAGCAACTGCCGTGAAGACCGACCAAAAAGTTGGCTACCTGCCATAATCCATTCTGACGCCCCAGCCTCACCCACATCGATCAATGCGTGCAGCACCCAAAGAAATCATCTCGCAACCAATTTGAATTCCTCCAATCCCCGGAATTTTCTTGTTGGCAATGTGGCAATGTGGGGAGGCCCGAGGCAGATCTTCATTAAGTTACTTAACGGCAAGCAGTTGAATGAGACCAAGGAACACCCGTAATTGCCACTAAGTTATAATAGACAGTAAGTTTATTGTATGTGCACTAGGAATGCCAACTGAAATTTGGAGAGAGCTGTCCTTCATTTGAAATTCTCGGTGCACATACCTGCAGTCAACTGAAAATCTCGGCAGGTACGTTTAACATCACAAAACTGGCGAATATGTTCATTGATGAGGAGAATGATTGTAGATCATCCAAACATCAGTTCCAGTGTAACTGTGTAAGTTGGTTTTTGATCGATCTACTAAGTTACCATGAAAACTTTGAACCATCGGAATACAATCTTTGCTGCAACAGAGCATCTCCACCGCAAAGCAGTAATTGCTCACACAAATTGGTACCTGGTTCCTGTTGCTGGGGACAGACAGTCTTGCACGAAATTCTCCACGTAGCCTGCCTTCCTCTTCACAACTGTGTTGCTTTATGCTTCTGACTGTCAGCAGCGAGGATCCAACAAGTGCTGACCTGTATTCAGCAAAATACCACAACAGGGGAGCGCCTGCACTTCAGTTTGCCATGTTCCCCGTGTTATCCCACTTCCAAACAATACAAACGTCAGAAAAACTTGACCAATCCACAACCCAAAACTATACTCATCGGTCCCCAGTGTGATATTAATTCATGATTAGCTTGAGTTGCAAAATACACTGCTAACTGCGCTAAATATAATTCAAATTGAACACTGTGACCGTACGTACGTATTCACATTCTTCATCACCGTATAACAGTACAAAATCATTCATTTGGCAGAAGTTTTGCTAAATTTAGAGACATTTGTGAACAGTAACCAGTTGACCATAATGAACACAACCACTCCCTCGTAGCCTGTGCATCAGGCTTCTGCAAGCCATCACTAAATAATGATCCTGCACCCCATTAGGTGCAATAGCAGCAGCTGTTACTAGTTTGGCGTGCATGAAGGAGTCGACGAGCCTACCACGAAACTAACCGCCAATCTGCTCAACCCTTGTTTCCGCACCCACTTATAACGTAACCACATGCCAACTGAAGCGCATCAGGCCTGCTACAACAGCAGCAGTAGCATATCTCACTCCCCAGCTCCACTTCACCTCCGTCTGCAGGCTCGGCATCCTGTTGCAGCTCAGCATCCTGTTGCAGCTCAGCTCTCAAGTTTGCCTGTACATTGCCGGTAACACTCGTCCGTTCCTGACACTGCTAATGCTAATCGGTGTGGTAGCTAATCTCAAATCGTGCAGACTCACTGTGGTTTCCCTGTCCTGGTTGATGATAATGTTGAGATGAGGTTGAAGATATCATTGGTACATGCCGTAGCTAGCTGGCTGGCTTTGCTAGTGTGGAGCTTCTGTGGACGAGCTCGGCGGTGGGTTCGACATCGGTGTCGAGCTAGGAAGTTAGGGTGGTGAAAAGATTGGAGTGAGCTGTCGACGTTGAAAGCTCGTACAAGCTGGTCTTTTTGTGTGAAGAGCTCATGGGGTAATTTGAGGCTGAGGAGAGTCCATGTGATAGGTTGTTGGCATCATAGTTCGTTTGGAGTGGGTGTTTTGAGTGATGGTACGTTCTGATGCAGCTGGGAATTTAAAGCGTCTTGCTTCCCAGTGGCAGATGTCGTGGGTTATGGTGGAAAAAGCTCTGCTCGCTGACTTTGCGATTGAGACGAGTTTATGGGATGTGCCGTTGAAGAATGCGAGAGCTCATGTGGAATGCTGCATTGTGAAGCTAGTTTGTGATTCATCTGTGCTGTGTTTGACCTCACTCGCAGGTCTGTGACGAGAAGCATCCCGAGTTATGGCCCCGGCGCAAGCGACCGGCGACGTCATGACCAGGGCGATGGGGCCCTCCGAAGACAACTGGATGAAGGCGACCTCGCAGGGCACGGGTACCGCCGTGGTGGCGGTGGCGTTGCGGCGTGTGGTGGAGTCGCAACACGTTGCGCAAGCGTTGCGTGAGGTCATGGACGGGCATGCGATGCTGAGGGTGCAAATCGTCGAGAATGCCAAGGGCAAACTGGCGTTTCGTGTCATGGGCGACTCTGTGGAGCCCAAGGTCGAAATCTGTCCGTGGCCGCAGACAATCGCCAGCGAGGAAGCTGGTCTCATTACCATTGAAGGTGCCGATGATGGCCTTGCTGCAGCTGTCAATAAAGTCGTCCGGGAGGAGATCAATACGCCGTTCTTGAACCTGGAGAACAACCCAAGTCCTCCGCTCGACCTTCTCCAGGTACGTGTCTGCGGCTACGGCCGCCCAATGTCACGATTCAGCAACTTACTTTGACATTGGGATGTCGTAAGAGCAGTGTGGTTGTGAAATGCTGAGACTAAATTTAACAATGCCGTCGCTGAACACGGTAGAACGACACACGTCTGGCGTTCTAACACGTCGTAATGGAATCTGCATAGAACTGTAGCGTTCTATGCATTGCTCTGTGGCTGTGGACGCTTGATGATGCAATTGAGCAACTTTGAATAATATTGGGATGTCGTAAGAGCTCTGTGGTTGTAAAACGTCGAAACGAACTTAGCAATGTCGTCGCTGTAACGCGGTTGAACGAAATTAGTATGGCGTTCGGACACATTGTAATGAAATCTGAAAGAATCCGTAACTTTCTAAGTATTGCTCTGTAGCTATGGCTGCTCGATGTCGCAGTTTCGACCTAACTGTTGTGCGTTTCTTTCTTGTCCCTTGCAGGTTCACTTGTACACGGAGGCATCGCGTGCACTGACTATCATCCTGTTTCGGTTCCACAGTGGCGGCCTCGACAGGACATCTGCGTACACTGTCGTTCGCCAGTGTTTAACCGCGCTCAATGCTATTGTGGATGGCCAATCTGTTCGTCTGCCCCACAACCCTGGGAAGGATGCCCTCTTGCCCACCATTGAAGATCTCGTTCCCAAAGGGTCTTTTTCCAAGGGCTTTTTCCAGAAAGCGTCCGACACTGTGGGATACGCCTTGGGTGCGAACAAATACGCGCTCCTGCCATTTCAGCCTAGCTATGGCGAGCAGCGGAAGTCCGAGCCGTTCAAGTCTGATTTCCTGTCATACACTCTCGGGAAAGCAGGCATGTGTGAACAAACGTCGTCCCTATCTTGACCATCACGCATGTTTATCGACAATGTCAATCTTGGTCTGTACGCATGTGTCTTACTAGACATTGGCATTCGTTTTGATATAAAATACTGACGGACGTCTGGATGGAGCAGGAACTGCGGATCTCCTCGCAGCATGCAAGAAAGAGAAGACAACGTTGCCGGCAGCACTAGCAGCAGCATTTTTGAGAACAGCAGCCAACACAAAAGAGCTCAAGGAGAAAAAGAAGGATGATTTCAGCTTCACATCGTACTAACCCTAACCCTGCATTCCTGTTGCATTGCCACATTTCCAATCCTGACATAAGTAACATTTAGGGTTTCATCTTTCCTCGTCCGATAACTATTGTTTTTGTGACTACTTTCGCAGTGTGATAGATTGCCGAAGATTCTTCGAGCCAGCGCTTCCCGCGGATACCGTGGGCAACTTCGTCACTGGCATTCCACAAACTCAGCAAGCCAAAGAAGGCGTCCCATTCTGGGACCTAGCTCGGAGCGTTTCCGCCACCACCGAAAAAGACCTCTCCAAATGCAAACAATTCTCTGAGATTCCTGTTCTTAACTTGCTCTTCTCCCAGGTATGTGAATTCTACCCCAACTTTTGCTGAGGCCAACGATGACTGATGATCCCCTGTCTTGATGTCTATTCCCTGATGCTTAACAAAGCTCGATTCTTTTGTGAAGGAAGGGGTAACGTCTATTGGAGTCCCAAATGGATTTGCTGTCTTGTTGCTTTCTTGACCACTCTTCCATCAAGAAACCTTTCAATCTTTACCGAGAGTTGAAATCTGCCGTTCGTGGGTGCAGGTCCTGAAGCATCCCGGCATAACACCCCAGTCGTCCATGCGAACTGCGCTCTTCTCCATGTTCATAGACGGAGCCCCTTCGTGGACATGGCAGTCCAAGGACACACAGAAGTTGCAAGTGGCGAGTGTTAACGGGCCTTTCCCGTCAATGCACGGCGTTGGCCCTTGTTTTGCAGTTGGTGAAACCTTGCTCAACGGGGACGACCTCTCCGTTTCACTCGTCTACCCTCAACCTGTGTTCTCTCGCTCGCAAATGCAGGCTTTCGGAGCTTCGGCCATGGAGCTTCTGAACACCGCTGCCAAAGACTGTTAACTTGCACTGCCATTACTTCGATTCGGCTATTAATCAGTTTTTGTGGAATAGAGGGTTTGGTTTTCAGTGGATGGAAGAGCTCGTGCAACCCCTCGAGAGTAATTTCGGTGCTTGCATATTTGCAGGCGAAGTGTCTTGTTGCCTGCCTTCAGGAACGAGTTGTTTTTTGTTTTTATCATTCTTGATTCTTGACTGCTGTGTATGCCACAGCTTAGTTCTTAAATTATCAGACTTTTAAGTCGGGAGATAGGCCTTGATTAGGGGAGTTTGTGACTACTTCGGATACAATACATGAGAGAAATATTAGTAAGCTTAATTGCCTTCTGAGACTTCATACTGTACCTGAAAAGATGCGTTTTGTCCAGATTTTTTTCTTCTTCCACATGCTTCCTGCTCTCTTCAATTCCTGTTCTAGTGGAAGAGTTGCATGCCACAGCGGTTGAGTATTCTTATTCTAGAATACTTTGGTGACAAGATTGCTGTTTGCTGTATCACCATCTTCTAGAATATATTGGTGACAAGATCGATGTTTGCAATATTATTTTCTTCCCTACTGCAAAGAGGATTATGATAAGCCGTTCCGACATTATTCCCAAAGCAACTCTCTGCATCTCTGTTTTGGGTGACTTTGTATAATTGTATCCGATGATATGAGCTTTTACAAATAAGGTACAAGCATCCATTCCTGTGAAGTTCAGCAATTCAGCATAGTTGGAGGTACCCCTTTGCTAGAGAAAAATATTGTAACAGTATTAGTTGTGGGTAGTTTGAAGGTATTTATGGAATCTCTACTCTAAAGTAAACTTTGAAGTCCTTTGTTTGACTCAATTTTCAATATTTTTGAAAAAAATAAAATAATTGGGTGTAGATTGTTTATTAAAATATTACAACCATTGAGATTGGCATTTTTCAATTTTATAAATAAATTGTTAACAATTTTATATTTTTAATCATTTTTTATTTCTTTCTACTTTCTATTTTTTTCCTATATGTCGTATAATTTCAAATGATTTGAGAATTTTCAAGCATATAGCCAACTTGCCTTGAAGAATGAATCCAAATAGTAACCACCATTTTGGAAATTTTTTCATAATGATTTGACCTTAACCCCTAAATGTTTAAGCCTTTTCAAGCATGTTTTGACCATGAAAAAAGAGCATTGGCTTATACTTATTCCAAACAAAGCACATTGTGTTTTTTTCAAAACCTAACCATATAGATGTTTTAAAAGCTTGCTTATTAGTAAGCCTACCACTTTTGAGTACAAGATTGCATAGGAGTTGTAAGATTATAACAAGAGAAATATGTGTTTTCTATTTTTAGTATATTGCCCCTCAAAAGTTTGCATATAAAAGTTTTTTGGGATTGGAGGTGACATGAACAACTACAAATAGTGTTAGCAAACTAAAATGCACATCCAAAAAACTTAATTTCACATGAAAAACTATCAAACTCATTACACAATTCACCTTGCAATCGTTGAAATGCAATTTTTTTATAAGTAGAAATCGCAAATAACTCCAAATCAACACTTGTGTGTTGAAATTTTCAATGGTGAAAATCATAAAAATGCTTTACTCTTTCCATTGGGACCATTTTCAAAGCAAATGGATAAGTACAATTTCTTAGATTTCAAATCAAGTGAAATTGGCAAACTTTACTCAAAAGCCGGGAAATGAAGTAAAATTTGCAAGCTTTACTGTCCTTTGAAGACCTCTCAATAATCATATATATACTTTCTTTAGTGAAAAATGAAAGTACTCAATAGTTAACCCTTAAATTTGCCCAATTTTTTTTTTAAAAACAGTCAAAGGAATTTAACTGCCCATTTAGAAATGAGTCTGAAATTTCAGATCGACCATATATGGTCACTTAGGCAGTAAGGGGTTAAGAAGTGCAACTGCCTGGTTTTTTGCAGGGAGAAAAAAAGGATTTTTGTTACTTTGAACACTAATATTTTGCAATTTACATGGTGAAAAATTTTGAAAAATTTTCTACATATTCTCAAACCAAAGTAATATAAGATCCTACAATTAGATGTATCAAAAATGATTTTTTTCAAAAATTTGGTACTTGTACTAAAGATGGCAGTTTTGGACTGAGCATTTTTGGTGAAAACGAAAAATTAGCACCCACCAACTACAATTAAGCAGGGGGATAGTTTTAAGGTACTTTAGGGGACACTTTTAAAGGGACTCTACGGTCAATCAATAGGTACATGGATTTAAATGGGTGTTTCTATCTTATGTAAATTGTCCTGAAATAATAAGAAAAAAGAAGAGCACTACATCACTAATACGCTACTATATCTAGTTATCTCAATAGGTTAAAAATGATTTTGGAAATAGGTTGTAGAATGCAAAGCAACTTGTTATTTTAAAAAATAATTGGTTGTAAACATAACTTGAGGGAAATATTCCTATTTTAAATATTTACTAGAATTATCTCTAAAAATTTAATTAAATACCTGGCTCAAATTGCGAATTCAAATGTTAATAGTTGGGTACAATATTAGCTTAGAAACTATTTTGAATAAAAAGTTTATTGGGTGCACCAAGTCAGTTGCACTATATATGTGTATGTCATTTGGACACAACAAACCAAGTGAATGTATGAATGGAATGTGTAGTTAATACTCTTTATAACACCTCTAGTATCACATCTATCCCCACAACAAACCAAGTGAATGTATGAATGGAATGTGTAGTTAATACTTTTTATAACACCTCTAGTATCACATCTATCCCCAGCCTCACCAAACTCTAAAAATGGATGTGGCCAATTGCAAAGTTCTTTCATGCACTCTAGGTATATAATAAAGCTTGATTTGTACTAGTTTTTGCTTCAAAATTTGGATATTTGCACTAAAATCTCCAATTGAATACATCCCCTATTTTGCCACAACTAATCCATGACCTTTAACAAAAATTCAAGACAATTCCCACTTCATAATTTGAGCAAGATGCACATTTAAAAGTAAAAAATATGATTATTTAAACTCTTAAAAACTAATCTAAAGTTTTGAATATCAATTCTATATATAAAAATGAAAAAAATCCTAAAATAGTATGAACATAAAAAATACAATGTTTATGGTTTTTAAAACCTACATTAAATTTTTTGAAAATTATCTCAATTGTTACCAATGAAATCTTAGAAATCAGTGTACATGATGCACTACCAAGATGAAGCACTTTGAGTGTAAACTTCTTAATTTTGAGTTCTTGGAGATATTTTAAATTTTTATTGGTAGATCACGTAGCTTAAATAGCCTTGGTCTCCTAAAAATTGTCCTCCATCCCATATTCAATATGCATTTACTGAAGGCATTTTACAAATTTTATTAAACACCACTTTAGATGCATTGTGACAAAAAACTTGTGCACCAATTGGTTGATTATTGATTATCGAAATTTCAATTTTATGACCCAATCTATGTATTTGACTGTTTCAAAGACCTCGGGAGCTTCTACTTAAAAAATTCATAGTAACTATATGTCTTATACAAAATTTCTTTAATTTTTAAAAAAAAAATTATACTTTCCAACTACTAATACTACAAAAATGTTTTTTTTTATTTTTAAGAGGTGCCTCTAGCTATGTTAAATTTTGACACTTTTAGATGGTTTTACCTTATTAGCTAAGAGGATGAAATTAATATGGTTTTACATATCTCAATGTTTTTTTATATATTTAGACATCAAGATATATACACTTTTACATCAATGCACTTTGTCCTCATACGATTAAACATAGTAATAGAATAAAGTTATAATTTACACTTATTTATAATTTATTTGGGATTACAATTAAGTTGAATATAATTATGATTAGTAGTTAAGGTAGGAAATCCTATTTGCACCTTCTAACTATGTGCATCACTTTTTAACCTATACCTATACCTATATCAAGAGAGTACACTATTGATACATAGTAGTGCAAATAGGGTGGCTTTTGAATTGTTGCACAAATAAAGTCTTTTATTTTAAATCCAAAGTTTTAACCTTTGTCTTCAATCCTCACGGCATTTCATAATTGCAAACCAAATTCTTAATTCATTCCATTTGTTGCAATGACAGCTAGCAAAATGTTAAGCTTATTGCAAAATATTTGGTACTTTAGGATTAATGTCAACTAAATATTTGCATAGACTCCAATGCATCTGAATAAATGAAATTCTTTATATTTCATAGCTTATAAAAGTGACATCAAAGAAGAATTGGATGTTGCAAGAATCAAGTATGTACTTGCAACCATTTGAAGGTATTTATAGCATATGTACGTACAATGCAAATATATTGTAACATGGAAAGAATCCATAGCATAGGTACATATAACATAGACACCTATGACTATAGAAGGTCTTTACAATATAGACTCTTAGGCTCATGGGCTCATAAATTCTATACTTACATGCTAGCACTCCCTTTCTCACTTGTCAAACTTATCAACACAATGATTTAATGCAATTTTTATGTGGATGTAGATAGTTTGGATACTAAATTATCGAGTTAGAGTGTAGTACACGCATGTAGGCAATTGCAATTTGTAGTCCAATTATTGTTCATAGAACAAGCTTTTTGTCCACTTCGTGCACTCTCGTGTGCATTGAAAGAAATTTCAATCGTTTATTTTTAAATGTCTACCATGGAATCTCCATTGAATTTAAAGAATTGATTTTAAAATATTTTTTAAAATTTTAATTTAATAAATTTTATACATATAAACCAAGAGTTGAAATTATCTTCAAGATCTAAAATTTTGAAACCTTTCATTTAGTAATACTTTGACAAAACAACTACATCCAAAAATTCAAATCATCAAATAAGCTTTCAATAAATAGAAATAATTATTCAAAACTACAAATATTAAAGTCTCTACATAAAGAAATTGAATTGTTAAAAAATGAAAGTGAAAATATGTAGTGAATTTACATTGTCTCTTTATCTATAGAGAGATAAAGAATTCAAGCTCATAATGTCATTGCAACCTTCATTTTTGTCTTTCTTAAAATTTTTAAATGCATCATTGTCATAGAATAGTGCATTAGTCTATTAATAAATGTCTCTTCTATCCCTTTAAGGATTAAGCCTTCAAATTTTCAATAATGGATGAATATACAAAAAATTAGAGTAAGATTTTTGCATCCCTCTAAACCTAATGTTTGTAGAGTCTTATGTCAATTTTCTAGCATTTTTATGGCATGCATTTTTAACCTCTTCTTTGCAAATATTTAAATGTCAGAAGGTACAAGTATGTTTCACTTCAAGTAAATAAATGAGTAAAATGAAAATATAAAAGAATCACCAAGTATAATTATACCTTAATGTTTTGAATTAGAAACAATTTCTTATCAAATTTACACATATTCAATCTACAATCAAATTTTCAAGGAATTTTCAATGTTTGGCTTAAAATATTATTGAAAAATATTTTTTGGCTTAGCCTTATCAAGTTATTAGTAAATATAAAATTATAAGTATGATCTTTATGTCATGTTTTACAACTTTTGTTTCAAAGTCATCTTTTGAAAATATTATTCTAAGTCACCTTTTATATTGCCACAATTTTGAAAATTTAAAGCTACTTAAAGATTTTGATTTACAAGTTTTGAATTTTATTCAATAAATAATATGATATATTCTCAATATTTTCTTATTATTTTTGGCAAAATTGTAGGTTCCAATTTAATGGATGATCTTTTGCAAAATAGGTTTTAGATGATTATCACAATACTATAAGCACATCAAAATATTTTTTACTACCAATAAACAACCATTTAGAAAAGATACTCATTTGGAAAAATAAATAGATTGGAAAAGCACCTATTTCTAAATCAACAAAATTTGGAAATTTGCATCATAAATTTTTTGGAAATTAAATAACCAAAAAAAATTTAGACAAAAAGTAAATTATTTTTGTATTTATTTATCATAATATAGTGGAGCTTCACTTAGTCTTTATTCAATTAAATGTCACAACCAAAAGCAAATTTCTTTAGACAATAAATATATACTTTTAATCTCTTGAAAAAATAGTATCATTATACATCCTTAAGTGGAATTCTTGCAGAGAACAAAACCTAATCTTAGATTGAATTATTTATAAGGTAATGACACATACGTGTGATTTGTTGACAAGGCCATTTTTGGTCCAATGAATAACAAAGAATCCCTAGTGCAAATATTCATCCTCAAAATTTTGTTGTGAAAAAGGAGGGTCTACAATAGTTTGACTTCAAATGAGTACTTTTGCAAATTTTTAAGAAAATAATCTACATAATAACCAAAGGGATGATTTTCATGCTCACTAGTCCATCCATTAAGGGTTAAAATTGCCCACTACAAATTTTGCCTCATTATGCAACTTCTAATCATTAGTGCTTACAATCAATATTTAGTATACTTATTTTTAACATTTTGAAATTTTATAATTTAAATATGTATTATAAAAATAAAAAGACACTCTAAGGGGAACGTAGAAATAAAGTGTATTGAATATGTGTGGCCATTCGGGTTCCAAGCTTTTAGGATCTGAATTTGTAGACTATTGTTTTATTTTTCCAAACATAAGTTAGCCTGTTTTCACACCCATCTTTAGTAGCAATAGCAAGATTTCATGTGCCAGACAATAGAATGTCTACCGAGAATAATCTCTATTGTTCAAGATTGTGCATTGTATACAACTTTGTCCACAATTGAATGTCTCTATTAACAGGATGTCTTGCACGTTTTTTGAGGCATGGCCACAAGAATCTATTTAACTTTGAGAAGATAAGACCTATAATTGTGGCTATCTCACTAGACATTCATGTTTACTATTCAACTTTTCAAAAAAATCTAGTGATGGACATATGAAAGTTGATGAGATCTTAAGCAACCTACAATACATAATGATATTAGATTTTCCCTTACAAATGTCTCAAAATTTTATACTAATTTTGTTTTGTATAAAGATGTAGTAATTTTCACTAATAAAGATTGCAGTAAACATTTTATAATTGATGGTAGACTACATTTTTGCTTCTTCTAAAGAATTCAACTGTCACCTATTACTTTGTCATCCTTTCAAACCTTCCAATGTCTATGTGGAAAATGGAAACTTCCAAACTCACATAGTGCTAGCATGGGTTTCTTTAACCTCTAAATTTCTTTCATGTTTAGAGGCCTGAAACTACTTCAAAATACTAGTCTCCAAAACAAGGCTAAAATCTTCACCTATATTTAATTTTCAACAAATTTAAACATAGGATCCTTTAGATAACTTGTTAGAATTCTAAAATTCCAAAATGAGAAACCTTACCAATTGCAAGATTGTGTTACTTGGATTTCAAAAACTTAAAGAAGTATTTTCAAGTCTTCCAAAATGGTTAGATTTCATCTTTCTAACTTTTTACTCCAAAATGTGTAGATCCTACAACTTGCAACCTTCCATAATATGTTGAAGAAATAAGTTGGGAATATATATTTAAAAAATTCAACAAAAAAATTTCATATTCATACATGAAAAAAATAATAGGTAGAAAGAAGTAGAGAATGATTTAAATTACCAAATTGTTAATAATTTAGTATTAGAACTAAAAAAATGCAAATTCCAATGGTTGTAATGTTGTAATAAAAAATAAAAATCCTATGATTTTTTTTCTCCAATATACTAAAATTTGAATTAAATAAATTACTTCAAAGTTTATTTCAAAGTGAAAATTCTATAATTGCCCACAAACTAAAAACTCCTTCTAATTTTCATCTCATTAATCAAAATGGAAGGATTCAAAGCTTTCCTTGTATATATAAATCTTGAATACCAATTTCAAATTTGTATTTCTTAAAGAAGTGATTTTTTCTAAGTTGTATGGACTCCATAAGAAACTACATGTCATACAATAATTTTTAAACCATGTAGTCAAAAGTTATCAAAACTATTGCGCCTTAAAGCTACTCCCTGTCCACATGTTCTGTGAAATTTCAAAGAAAAAAACAAAAATTTCATTTGTAAATGGATGACCACAAAAATGTTGCCAAAAATGTTACTTGGTCCTTTAGGGGTTAACTTTCTTTTATTGGAGACAATGTAGAAAGTATAGTTTCTTGGAATAATGTAGCTATTCATCACAAAGTTTAGATCCTACGGTTTATTAATAGTTATCATGTATTTATTATTATTTCATGGGTTTACACATTAATTACAATTTATCGCATTATTACAATGAATTACTTCGCATCATTATTGCATTGTTACAATGCATTACTTGCAATTGCATCGTAACAATGTGAAGTAATGCATCGTAATGATGCAATAAACTATAATGAACGTGCTAATCCATGAAACAACGATAACCACATGATAACTGTTGACAAACCGTAGGGTCTAAACTTTGTGATGTTTACATCCAAGTCCATAATAAAACAATCAAAGTGAAGAAGATATTTCAATTGTTTATCCCAAAGTTAACTAGTAGGTTCATCCCACAAACAACTATCATTCAAAGGTTTTGTAGTAATTTAGTTATTTTTATTAATTTATAAAAGATATAATCTATAATTAGACTACATGAAATTATAAACAAAGTTTAGTTTGGATTCTAAAGAAACATGTTGAAATTGGTAGTTACAAATAGGGGCAACTAGTTTTCTTTTATGGCAATGAGAAATCAACTAAAAGAGCAACAAAATATCTTGATGGTACCAAACCAAAGTAACTAAAAAACTTTAAAGAAGGCCGCCATGCCCTTATTCTTATTCTTCTTGTCATACTACTTATGCAATAGATTTTACATTCTATATTTGCTTGAATCATGTCATGCCACATTGGATTACATGCTTTAATTATATTTTCAATTTAGCTATATCATCTAGTAAGAAAGAAGATATCTTTGAATATTCTCTTTTTATTGTTTTTGCACCATTTTGGAGCAATTTTTCAATAAAAAAATAGTGATTAATTTTCCAACTCATAATTTTATCTATCCATCCAAATGAATTGTATTTAGTAATTAGTGTAGCTAAGAGATAGATGAAGCATATTGACCTCTATTTCTTAACCCTTTAATTGAATCCATTCTAAACTTTTTGCAAATTCAAGCATACTTTAATAATTTAATTCCTTCGACTCATTGTATGAAGTTTTCAAAGTAGCTCCTAACCAACATCTTCCACATGTAAAGCTTTGTTTCATACCATTTTGTAAGTACAAAAAATAATATTTTTAAAACTTAACGCAACTTATAAATTTCAAAACAAAATGTTATAAATACCTACTTTTTAAAATTGAATTGATTGAATTGGATTGGAATGGATATATTGATAACTATGCATAAAATTTTAAATCATTGTTTTCCAATTAATAAGATGAAAGTTAGGAAGGACTTTGTTTTGTTAGTAGTACGTTATAAAATAACCTATAAAGTTTTTTTAGAAATCGATTTTCTATTTTGGGGGTTAAAAGCAATACTATAGGATAATTTTCATTTACAAGAACATTTTCACAATAGGAGTCAACATTTCTAATTCTATGTCAAGGAATTAGTGATTTTGATGTGTATGTCTTTCTAAGTAATTTTTTTATACCATGAATATGATTATTTGGGGGGGGGGGATTCTCTTAAATTATTATGAAACTCAAGGGTAGTACCCAATATCAATCTAAAAAGCTAGGTGAGTCAAAACATAGCATGTCATTCTTGTTTGACAACCCTAAACCTTGAAAAACATTACAAATGAGTTTGCCTTTTTATCCTCAAAACAATCACCAACTCAAAAATTTGCATTGCACAAATTCCCTTTGAATTGTAAAAACAAGGGGTATGAGTATTCATTGTTAGCGAAGGACTTGGAGGGAGAATTTTCAAAACTTGTCAAATCTTATCAATGGTTGAGAGTCATAGAAATACAAAAGATACAGTTGTTGCAACTTTGCAGATGTTTCCATTTGTCAAATAATTCCCTTGACATATGAATTGTATTCCCATTGCAAACATGCAAGGACAAATGGTACACTAGTAAGTGCCTACAATCTACAATTTGGATGCCAAAAATTGCCAATTCTCTTACCTTTCACCTTAGATTGAAATAACTAGCTTGAGGTTGTGATACCAAAACAATAACTTAACTCCTAATGACCCAAGAGGGATGTATTCTTAAAATAAGCCCAAACTACCAAGAACTTAAGTAATTTGTTTACTCATTTTTTCTTGAGATCAGAATGAATGCAATAGCCATAGGACCTTGAATTTAACATTGAGAGTAAGTACCTCTCAGATTTCATACACAAAAAAATGCATAATTTCAGATTTCTAAACAATGTGGTTTAGGATATATATAAGTTTGCAATTTTATGTGGGTCAATGGAAATGCAAGGCATTGCACTTTGAAGGAGCATATCTTTTGAGAATATTTTGAAATTATGCATTTTTTGTGTTTTGTGCAAAATAAGAGATTTAAAAATGTACATGTAAAATTTCATAACATTCCAAGCATTTTCCAATTCATAGTTAGAGCTTGAAATGCACAATGGTCATTGAAATGAGAATAGTGTTTGTAAGAAAATAAAATAAAATGGAACACTTTTTTTCTCCTTGAAATCCTTAAATCTATTCTTTTCGAGGCGATTTTGTCTTCTTTGAAGTGGGCAAGAATCTCATTGGTTGACTAACTTTTTCATCCATGCCTAAACTAAATCCTCAAAAATGAGTTACAAACTATACTACACCACTTAGGGCTACTTTACACCAAGAGGATGGGCCAATTTGTTGTATCAAAGGCTAAAAATCCTCACTTATGATTGAACAAAATCCTAAAATTGGTCCCAAACCCCTTACACCTAGAGATTGAGCCAATTTGGTGGAATGAATTTTTCATTCAAAAAGACATGATCTCACATGGCTCAAGCTCTTGAATTAGGTGCACCAAGAATGGGGGGCTAATTCTTGGCCTCAGGGCCAATGCTAAATTTCAATTTTTTTAAAAATAAAATATTATTTTTTCAACAAATAAGATATGTTGGATGTTGTGCAATTGTCTTCAAGGGGAATTGGCCCAACCTCTAGGTATAAAACAACCCTAAAAATTTCAACCTTTTCTCTCTCTCTTCTAGGTTTTATTGAATCAGTCTAGCTTCTTAGCCCCAAGGCCTTTATACGTACAAGAATTGACTACATTTATAATTTGATTCTAATGAGTATTTGAGGACGGTCTCCAACCTCCAAAGGGCAGAAATCAGTTGTATGCAATCAGCCTCAAGGGAAATTGGTCTGGCTTCTATGTGTAAAACATCCTTTAACTTCAAAAATTTCCACAGGGCGGAGTTTAACTCAAAATTTGATGAAACTACTTCCGTTGGAATCATAACGCAATCTAATTTTTATTTTTAGAAAACTCATATTTTGAGAACGGGCATCTCAAAAAAAGAGTGGAAGTGACCCGAAAATGTTCGCTTGTGGTCATTAGGGGTAAGTTACAAGAGTGTAGCTGGGAGACGGGGATCCAAGTTAGCTTAGAAAGTAAATGACTGAACTGAGCCAGTCAGACGTGAGTCTTCCAAGTCCACCTGAATCCTGAATCCTGTCTTTGCTTGTAGGTAAGTTCAGTTCTGTTCCTTCTGTACCGCATTCACCAAACTCCCCCCAGCAATTACTGAAAACCTACTACGACCATTATGACACCGTACTTGGGACTTCCAGACAGCCTTCAATGGAGTTAAGTTAGAGAAATCTGTCACCCAACGCAACTTAATCTGACTCGGGAAGATCGACAGGCAGGGACCACAACCGACCTGTTCTCACTTGATCGATCGATCGATCGATCAATGAACTGATTTCAATTCCTTGCATCTCGATCTGTTTTTCTACATCTGAGAACACAGTTCATGCCTTCAGTTCATGGTCGGATTGCAAAGCAGTAACTTAAGTTGTTAGAAGTTAACTTCGACGAAGAGTTTGGAAGCAATTCAAATTCGTGGAATGTATGATGAGATTGGAATGATCTGCAGGTTGGTAGAGGTCTCACTCCGCCTCCAGTTCAGTTTGGATCGATGATCAATGGGCCAACTGAAGTGCATGGAAGACCGACGTACTGAGGATTTGGCCGTCTGCATGAAATGGAAACTGATTCATTCAATTCAAGCTGTCTGTCACTCGGAGCTTCCTCCACCTCAGTCAGTCATTTGTACGGTTAGAATCCCCACCTACGATGAAGATTGTAGGTGGGTGTTCTTTGCGTGAGGCACCGTGGGAATGCAATAGGAAACGATGAATTATTTGGAGCACATTTATTGTTTGGCAAAATGCAAGTGGCGGGTTGTACAAATTTAAGAAGCAACATGAAAATTAATTGTAAATTTTCAAAGATCTCCTGTTGCTGATCGAAAGGCTAAGGGAGACAACCCATTCCCAACCAGGGACTCATTCCCGTCATATAGACTACACTCTTTCCAATCAGCAGGAGAAAGCAGGACATTAATTGTGGCACAATCTCCAATGCAATTGTAGCACATTATGATTGGCTGCAGTCTTGGTTGATTTTACAACCAACCTATGGTTGGAAACAGGAGGACCTATATGACAAGAATGTGTCGGACAGAATCTTCAACTAAAAAATTTGTAGTAATTATGTTTTGAGAAATAAAATTCTAGAAAAATATGGAATCCTTCTAAACTCTATTTCTATACATGGGAAAAATTCTCCACTCAAGAAAACAACACTCTAGATATGCAAAATTGCTTATTTGGTCGGAAATGGGTCGGCTCCCTTATAACTTAAGTATAACCTTGGCTAATCTGAAGTCATCATTTCATTGGTAGAACCACCCATTCCCACCTAGGGGCCTGTGCCTAACCTATTGGGTGCAACCATTTCCAGCCAAAGTTTGGAAGGTGTTTTTTTTCCTCCTTTTCAAGGTTGGGATTAATAAGGTCATGACACATGTCCTAAAGTAGCAAGCAAGGAAGTAGGAAGTAGTGAGCGTAAAAGAAGTTCTTGAATGATTGGAATTGGAAGACTCAAATATACATTGAATATGGGTTCAAATCAACTATTGGCTTGCAAAATTCATAGTAATTTCAATTCAAGGCATAAAATTACCAAAAAATTGCAATCCTTGTGATTTCTTTCTTTTTGCATGGCGGGGAAAATTTACACTATGTTATATTGCTCTAGCTATGGGTGGTTCTATGACATTAGAAAGCATGTCCATAGTATAAAGGTAAATATTGTTAAAGGAAGAGGTTCACTAATTTGAAAGAAAATTTAACAAACTTTTCATGACATCACTGCACCAGAAATGGACTCTCTCATTGGCAAAAATGGACCACCAACTCTATTGATTTTTGTCTCTCTTCTACTGTGGACCCTAGCTACTGAATGCTATGCAAGTATGCAACTGTCATTGACGCATACACTCAACCTCCCCTCGGTACATTTTAAATCTCAGAGCTCCAGCTCTTCACATCAAGCAAAGCCCTGTTCACCAATCCCAAGTGACTGAAGCTTAAACCCAAAGCCCCTAGCCATAGCCAATAAGGTAAGTTATGAACATCATTCACCCGAAACACCAGAACTTAAATCACTCACCATCTGCCCAGCATGCAGAGTCCCTGACACTCGTTTATGACAAGCTTTGAATTTCGGGTGCGGCTTCCATTCCATCAAGACCAACGACGTCCCCAACTCATTAAATGCGAACCCTGACCATGCTGTCC
The DNA here is from genome assembly GCA_950106755.1 of Climacium dendroides. Taxonomy (NCBI): domain Eukaryota; kingdom Viridiplantae; phylum Streptophyta; class Bryopsida; order Hypnales; family Climaciaceae; genus Climacium; species Climacium dendroides. Next base: position 31,014,836 of record OX467083.1, on the reverse strand, counting down.
TACCATCCATTGATCACACCTCCACCTCACAAATTGATTTCCTGACAGCTAGCTCGAAAAAACAATCAAACCTGGAAAAAAGCTATTCTCCGTCCAGTTTCCTAGTACCTTATTTACTTCCACCACAATCTTCATCTTATATTACATCCTTGCCTCCCCTCCCTCCGCTGCATGTTTCCAAGCTCGCTCAAGTTCCTAGCCTAGTGGTGATTGTTTTGTTGAATTGAGCACTTGAGAGAAAGGATTCGTTTGGAGCCATGGCGGGGAAGAAAGTGCTGCTGGTGGGCGTGATGCTGGCGCTCCTGGTGGCGTCGGCTTCAGCGTCCGTGACGGTGGTGAACATGGCGGACGCGGTGCAGGTGTTGGTGAATGGGGTGAATGTGGACGTGAAGACGGGCACGGTGTCGGTGGATGTGAAGGGGAAGAAGAGCCAGGACATTGTTGTGAAAGGGCCGGATGGAAAGGACGTCAAAGTGAGTGTGAAGGACGGAGATGTGTTGGTGCTGGTGCCGGACATTTTGGGCGGCAAAGGAGGGATCATCGTCAACATCAATCCTTGATCGATCGACCGATCGATCTGCATTGGGGTTGCGTTTGGGGTAACAATTTTGCACTCAATTGTGTTACGGCCAAATTGAGTCCACTTTGATCAAAATTGAGTAGTTGGTTTTTGTCAATTCTATGGAAAATTGGGGTTGCATTGAGCCGGAATAGCATTCTAGAGCGAGCAGTGCATCCTCGATCGCCACTGTTTCGCTGTGTCGAAAATTTCTTTACTTGTTCCAAGTACCTAATGGTTGACAGACATTGTACTAGAGTGCGTGGTCGCTGTGCCAGAATTTCTTTACTCGTTTAAAGTACCCAAAGTTAAGCTTGACAGTCATTAAAGATTGCATGCATGGTTTCATTACTCGTTTAAAGTACCCAAAGTTAAGCTTGACAGACATTGGTGAGTGTTTGCTTGCATTGAGTAAAGAATCGTGGATTTTGAACCCAAGATTCCGATCTCAGGTTCAAAATGTGGTGCAAAAAGAGTTCCCTTATCTGTAAACGAGTGTTGAAGCAAGTTGAAGCAGAATTATGCTTGCTTGAGTAACTGAAAGTTCTGACAATTATCGAGGATGTTATTTCGGGCTCTGTCAATGTGATTTAGTGCAAGACATTTTCTAAGTTTCTGAACAATTTTCTGAGTAATCATGTTGATGAACAAAGAATCACGGAATCTGGGTTGACGGGTAACTGTGGAATTGTGCAGGTTTGAAGGTGCTGGTCGATGCAACTGCAGCTGGCTGTCTACCGATATTGCGTAACTGTCTAAAATTCGACCGTACGTGCAGAGTATCTATTCGGAGCGTGCTTAGGATTTGTATTGCCAGTGCAACTGTAATCAGTTCAGTTCAATGTATGGCAGAGATTTGGAATCTCTGCATATATTCATAATATCTTTCAATTTCCTGAGAAAAGCAGGAGAGTGGAGTTGTGTTGACTTGTTTATATACCAGCTGCTGCTTTCTCAGTTTCTTGGCATGGCATGGCCAATCGTAATTTCTTCTTCATGTTGGCCTTTGGTCATAGTCAATGTGCTTGGAGTTGATCGACACTACTCACAGAATGTTTGGCTTCATTGTATGACAAAATTTTAGCTCATGCTCAGTCGAGTGCTATGCTAGAACCGACCACTTGAGCAATTTCGCACATGTTCTGGAACAGTAGAAGGCGATGTAAATTTACTGTCTTGTACAAAGATAGAGTGATGGGCATTGTCAATTTTTGGTGATTTTTTTTTCCTGAATTCAAATTACTAAGAATTTTGGAATACAAAATTTGGCCTCAATCCATACCCAATACATAAACTCTTTTAATTATTAGTTGGGAATGAATGTCCTGCTCATTGCTTCCTACTTTCATGCTCACTACATTGGGACATGTGTCATGACGTTAGTCCCAACCATGAAAAAGAGGGAAAATCACATTCCAAACTTTGGTTGGAAATCAGTTTGAGCTATGTTGGACCCTACATGGTAGGTATGGATCCCTGGTTGGGAATGGGTGGTTTTTTCATAATGTCAACTACTCCTTGATGTGCATCAAATGGATTTTGGCATCACCCATATCACACTTAAGGTAGAACCATCCATCACCAACCATAGCCCCATCATCAATGAATAGAATGTCTCAAATGCAGGAAAGGTTGCAAGTAGTTTCCAAATATATGTTCTTGATTTCAAACCATCAATTCCTCCATTCTTTTTGTGACACATGTGCTTGGTTTGGTGTGCCAAAGTGAACAAGAAGTAGTCTCTTAAATGAGTGGTTTTGGAATAGTTTACAACATGGACATGGGCCCAAATCAACTTCTGCCTTCCAAAATTCATAGTGCTTTTAGTTCAAGCAATAAAATTATCAGTCTTTGACAATCTCCATCATTTCTATCTCTGCATCTCTCAAAATATTTACTTCACCATGCACTACTCCAGATCATGGCCACAATTGCTTACTTGGTCGGTTTATGGGTGGCTCCACTACAGTGTCCACTATCCAGCACCTTGCATCTTTGAAAATTTGTAACTAATTCATTCCCATTCCAAAATTTATGCAACCACTTCCATTATGATTCAATTGAAAGTATCCACATCTACCTGCAGAATTTGATCATCAATTATTATAGCATACCAATTTGTGTACAGAACTTATTTGGACACTTTTGGGAAGGAACCTTGTGTAATTATGTAAAATGAATTCCGTTTGGACGATGCACTGAATCGAAACTGCCATAACTGTGAATGTACAGGAATGGCATGAAGCTACGTATCATAATGAAAGAGCCAAGTGTTCAATTCTGGAAGGCCTTGGGAGCCACCACAGCAATCATGAAATACTTTTAATGTTTTTTCGCACAAAGTTCTGTATAAATGAGAAACTGAATTTTAAAAGCTTTGTGTGGTACTGTCAAGTAGAAAGAGTGAATGCATGATAGGAGGTACCAACTTTCATTTGTGTACCGGTGCACCAATTTTGACAATTTTGAGATTTTTCAAAAAATCATGAATATGTATCTGGGAGGAAAATTAATTTGTAGGAGGTGTTGAAATGTCAATATTGTTTTGTCATCATTAAAAATCTTATGAAATGGTAACTATGTCCTTACAAAAATATAAGATTCTTTACAAAAAAAAGTGCATGTCTTGCATACAAAAGTGTATCCCAAATTTCATGAAAGAATTTTTTGTTGATTAATTATGAAATAAAAAAAATTAAAATCATTCAATCCAATTATATGGAAATCAAAAATATAAAAAAGGTTTTTTTTGAGAATTTTGTTTTAAAAATTGAGTTGTTATGTATTTATAGGTCATTTTAATTGTTTTTTATTTTTAAAAAAATTGTTGGAATTTTCCTTGCCTGTTTTTTGAAAATGCAGTTTTTTTTAACATGATTGATAAATTTAATGAATTTTCAAATCCAATATAAACATGGACATTTTTTGCAATCAAATTGTGGATTGAAACTAGTCACACTAATATTAAAATGGGAGATTTGAAATTCAAAATCTTTAAAATAAATCAATTTTGACAAGTTGAAATTTTATTTTTTGGTTGATATATAGTTAAAATGTCCACATACTTCATTTCACTTCCCATTGTTGTTAAAATGCAAATGCAGTTTACAATGAGCTCAAAAAAAATTAAAACAAATTTTTTCCATCCCCAAAATTGAAAAAAAAATAAATTGAATTGTTCAGCTTAAGCAATTTAAATTAACAACTACCAATTTGTTGAATTATCCATATCTAACCCGTATCTAACCCATATTTGTATCCATATCTGGTAACTATATTATATTTGTATCTAACTCATATATGTATTGTATCCATATCCATATTGTATCAGGATCAAATCATACCGTATCTATATTGTACTGTATTCATATCAAGATCCTAAGGCTCTTGTTTTTCCTCAATGGGATGCTCCATCAATGGGTGGGAGAAGGATCATTTTGTTTCTTTGAATCCAGTCAACGGCTTAGGTTTTTTTTTGGGGGGGGGTGCAACTAATACAATAGAACACATCTTTTTGGTACATTGTAGTAATACTATGTAATTTTAAAATTGATTTTTAGAGTTGTGTTTTCAACAAACTTGTGTACAAACTTATTCAAAATGCAATAGTTTCTATAAAATCTTTGCTCAAGAGCTTGTTGACCATACCATGCATTTGCCCTAAAATCTTGTACCAAATAGAGTGATTGCCAAGCAATAACATTCTTGTAGGGACCTCTTTGCTTTCTATGAATTAAAGCTTTTCTTTCCATTGCAAGGTATGTACACCCATTGTCATCCATTTGATTGTTGCACATATTTAGATTGATGAGGTTTACAATTTTTTTGGTGCAATACTATGACAAATAAGAGAATTTTTCAAATTTTCTATTGTTAACTCATTTTTGAGCAAAAACTCACATTATAGGTATTGAAAGTAAAAACATGTAGCTTTCCATTGTTGTCTCTAGTGGGGGATTGTTTGTGTCCATGTTAGTAATCTAAAAGCATCCCCTAAGATTGTGGAATAATGAATGAATCTTTTGCCATATGTGAAAACTACATGGTGGTGTTCAATGAAGTTATAAAATGGTGACTATTCAATCCAATTCCACATTCAAGTTGTCAAAATGCAATCTTCTATAGTATTAATTGCATTAGTATGCATGAAGATGCAATTGGAACCAAAAGTGGCTAGAGAATACAATTGAATTAGGGACAATTGTAGGCCTATATATCATGAAACATCTTGAATACAAACTTCTCTAAGTACTATGGGCCATTATAACATGAATATATTGTTGTACAATGGTCCCTTAAAAAATCCTTCTCCCTTCCTATTCAAGAATGTTAAAGAAGTTTGAAACAAAGTCTTTTTATCTCATTTACATTGGTCATGGTTGAAACAAGAATGATAGAAGTAATCATTCATTTCTTCATTTGAAGATGAGTAAGATCATCTAATAAATAGTGACCCTAAAATTTTGTAGCAATTTAGTAATGTCATCTACTACAAATAGAAATATAATGGTAAATTTCCCTTCAAATTGCTTTGTATCATTTTCAACAAAACTTCTTTCAAAATTAATCTTTGCTCAATTAAAGTGAAATTGTTGTGGAAAGCCATGGAATTAACTTTGACATTATTTTTTGAACAATTGAAATAGAATTTTTCAAGGCAATGTTATATCAAGATACCTTTTCATTAATCTAAAGGTATCCTTGGTTCTTAAAAACACAACCTTCCTTTGTGAATTATGACCAATTTGATGAAATTGCAAAAACCTGCAAAAATTCAACAAAGAATTTAAGAGCTTAAGGGTTATTATAAAGTAGGCTATGCAAAAACTATCCCTATTTTGGAAGCATCATCTATCAAAAAATTAATGAACTTGCCAACTTTACTCTTAATTTGTTCATTTTTAGATTGGAATGAAGATGGTCTGTATACACCCACTCTAATTTAATTTCTTGATTGAAATGTGTCCCTTAAACTTCATCTCTAATCTACAAATGTTAGGATTGTGTAAGCATTCCATACTAATTACTTTTTGTCTATGCTCAATGCACAATTATTAAGGAGTCTTGTACTAATTATTGCATGCTTGTACAAGCTCAAACTTTTTAAGTACAGTACAAGGCTAAGAGCAACTCTAATTTAGCTGCCACTCTCCAATGCAACTAATCTTGGTCCCTCTTTATTCCTAACCTTGCCATTTTTCTTCTCAAACTTGGCAAGTTGACAAGATATTAAGAGCCTAGAACTTTGCTCACAATAGCTAAGAAGATTCATAAATTTCAAACTTTTTCAATCCTTGTTATGAATGTTGAATGTTGATAAAATAGAATTTTTCTTCTTTGCAGGAAAGATCATTTTTAATGCACAATCATTTCCTCTCATTTTTATAATGCAAAAAATATCCAGATCAAAAAATAGGTTGTACTAGAAACAAAAAAGACTTATCCAAAACTTATTTACACCACTTCCCCATTGAAATACCAATACCAACTTAGATTGAGGATGTTCTAATGACCGTGAAGAGTATACCACATGTGAGGGGTTCATTCAACAAAGATGTGCCAAAATTGAATTTCTACATCTGATTCTCAAAAATTCACATCACCTCAATCATACCAATTACATGATACTACATGGCACTTAAAAAAATATACATGAATGGCTTAATTTATATCAAATATGACCTTCATGTAGGATAGACTAGTACATTGATTGGAATGTTGCAATTGGTTTTCTTAAATATTTGGTATACTAGTTCAATCCTTTAATGTCTAAATCTAATTTTTGAATTTTTAAATATTTTGACTTATATCTTTGTGAGGAATTATGAATATACTATTTACCTCAATTCCATCAAATTATTCATAAAGAAGACAGTCATCAAAAGATTCTAGAATTACCTTAGATGAATGAGAAGGTATTAGGACAATGCATTGACTTAAAGCACTCTATTTATCATCCAAACTACAAATACAAATGAATATAGGGTTAGACCAATTGAAGCTTTTGAATGTGGCATGACTATACTACATGCTTTATGTATTACTAAGAGTATTGAAGCTCCATCCCAACCTTTCTTGTACATTGGACGACCCACATAATGTTTGTGGCCCTTTAATTTTCAAACCCTAATTAATTGCATTTTTTTGGTGGTCAAGTACCAGCCAACCCTTTCTTGGCTTTCATCACCCCCCTGTCGGTTGATCTAGATCTTCATACCAGTTATGTCCCCATCAACCCCCCTGTTGGTTAAACACATGTTCATCACTGAAGCTAGCTAACAATTTAACCCCTGAATGAGACCAAAAAAATTGCCGATGAATGACCTTCAAGATTACTGTAGATTAATGTGAATGTCTGTACCCCTGTGTGCACTTTCAAACTTAAACTCTTCAGCAATTCTGCTATTTCTGACTCAGAGTAACCTGATCATCAAAAGAAGGATGCTGCGTTACGAACTGCAATTAATCTAAAGAAAACATTAATCGAGTGCTAAAATTTGTGACAGATGCACCTAGGTCATCTTCCTCCTCCAGTCTGTCCATAATCATAAACACATAGTACAGGACTAGCCTGCATAAAATTAGAATTGCCACTTTAAGAATGATGCAAACATTATGAGATGGTTACCAAAAAGGAAAAATAATCGCTCACTTACTGGAAGCCATGACCACCAGTGGTCTCTCTGATTGATTTCTAAATTGGTTGGCAACCCTACTTGAACCAGGTTTCTCGCATCTCAATTCGTATCAATCATCTAGGTCTCCCTTGGATCGCAGTTGAAATTAACCTGCAGATTGCAATCGATTACCAACATCTTGTTCTACGCAGCAGTTCTGACACAGCCATGTACTGTACAGTAAGGAAATTAAACGGAGATAACATGGGTTGATTGGAGACTGCGGAATCATCACACAAGGTCAGTAAGAGTCTCCAACGACTACTCGAAATTACAAGTAATTAACTGTGTTCACTTCTGTTCTGTGACCATTTGATACACAGAATGTAAAATGACCTCCATCCTTTACACTTGTCACAGTAATTGACACGTAAATTTCGTGAAATTCTAGTATTCCACGATTTGAAACGTATTTCGAACTTGTCCTAGTTTTCAGATCATTGTGTAGCTTTGGGGCACAATTTTTGGCGCAGGAATCACCACTTCAACGAAACTGACTTGAATTGACAACAGCACACGGGTCACATATTCAAACTAACCATAGGTCATTCATTTTGGGGGAACTCCAGGCAACCGGATTAAATTAAGTAGGACAACCTTCAGTAAATGAGCTAGCCAGCCAGGAAAAGATTGGTATGGTCTTCAATTAATTGAAGTGAACGGTAACTATGGTCTAAATTAATGGAAGTGAAGGGTAACTATGCACTCACGATATTGAGAATTAAGAAGCCAGGAGCCATGATTCAAGCAGTTCTCAAGATGATTTCTTCCAAGGAGGACCGTCATCAGCAGCCAGCAAGATAGGATCATACTTCACAGGCTCCAGATGCAAGTCGCCTTTCTCTGGAAGTCGCCTTTTGGGGTCTTTGAGATCGTCAGGCTTCAGCATCTCCACCACCTCTTGCATTGTGGGTCTGTTCTCAGGAGAGTTTTGAGCACAAAGAGCCGCAACCTGGAAACGTACGTACAACCACCAAATCTCAATCACTACTTGAACTAACTGCTTCAGACTGAGTTATCCTTATAGTCATAGTGAGTGAGGGCGCAAAATTAGTGTCAAAAACTTTCAAAAAAAAGTATGTGGAGATTAGTAAAATACAACAATATTTCAGCCTGCAATAACTTAATAGCATGACTTCAGTGAAGTAGCATCACGTGTATTAATAGGATAAAAGAATGTAGTAGCGACCAACACAAAGAACCACATTAACCAACTCCTCAATGTCCAAATGGTCAAAAGTTGTTTGCTACAAGAGTTTAAACAAATTATGTTAGAAGGTTCAAGGAAAGTAACAAAATGTACAAATAGGAATTGAAGAAATCACACTTTGCATTGTGAGCAATAGAAATATGAGTTACAATAATTGACTACTAGTTTTCAAAGTGGACTTTCTATTTTAGCTAAAAGACTTTGTGGGAAAAGGTTGTTATTGTAATCATGATGATGGCAAACAACCTATATAAGTTTGTTTTTTCAGATAAGAAAATTCAAGGAAGGGACCAAAATAAACAAAGAAAAAGAAAAAATCACATCCCATATTTTTACATTAGAAATTTGTTTAACAATCGTAACTATTAGCTTCCAAAGTGGACTTTCTATATTTCCAAGCCTAAAATTAAGGTTTCGTGGGAAAGGAGGATATTATTATTATTATTACTCTTTGAACAAGAATCATCAACTCTATCATCTTCCTCACCTTGGAATGCATGTATGCAAGGAAAAAATGGATATAATCATCCATATATGTTTGTTCATCCATAAAATTATCTATTACTAGTCACTTTCATCCAAATATTGGCAAATCTAATGTTTTTTGAGAAGGATTTGACAATTTCAACCATTTTCTCACCTAATTTTCTTATAAAAATGAGGTAAAATTTAGGCAAACATTGGCTAGTCCAAGGTAATGAAATGAACAAATAGGAAGAAGGAAGAATTGATCTCACCCTTCAATCTTTTCCATTTTGACAAGTTTGCCTTTCTATATTTAGCCACAAGGCTTTGTGAAGAAATGAGGACGTTTGACTAACTCTTCACCAAAAGGTAAGGCTTTGCATCAATCCACAAAAGTTGTTACTACTATGAAGAATGAAATTTGAGTAGCTACCTTACTTGAAAACCAAGCCACTTTAAAAAATCAAAAAAATGAAAAGAGATACATTCTTCATCATAGTTCCACATTTCTAGTGTTGCAATGAAGGTATGTAATATTAAAGTCACTTATGCAATTACTTCTAACTACATATGGGATCCAATAGGAACATGCCCTTAATTTACACCAATCCAAAAAAGGTTGGAGTTGCATATACCCCACATCAAGGTCAGACTTGACATAAATTAAGTCATTTTTGTATTTAAAAAGCCACATGTCATCTTGTGAATGGTGTGAGGTGACATGGATCCCTAAGAATCCAATGTGGATATTCAATGTATGCACCAGAGTACCAAATCAGACCTTCAAGTACGATATATAAGTATAAACTAGTGTGCCATGTGCCATTGCCACAATCAAAATAAAAGTAAAAGTACTTTTCTATAATTTAAGATTCAAAACTAACTCAAAAATTCACAACTTTCCCACCATAGATCCCAATGCCTTGAAACAAAGCCCATGCACCCAAAAGTACCAAAAACACGACATAGTCAAGGAGATCTCACAGTTCCAAACAAAACAAACAACCAGCCTAACTTAACTTCGGTTCTCATTCTTACCTGGACCAGTCTCCTGAGCTCATCTTCCTCAAACTTGCCGTGCAGCAATGGATCCACGAGCTCCCGGTACTGTCCCCGCAACACCAGCGGCCCGGCCCACTCCACGATGGTCCTTTTCGCCGTGCCCACTTTCTCAATGGGCTTCTTCCCGCTGATGAGCTCCAGCACCAGAATGCCGAAGCTGTAGACGTCGCAGCTCTCCGACACCTTGCCCCACATGGCGTACTCGGGTGCCAGGTAGCCCAGCGTGCCCTTCACGCCTGTCGTCACGTGCGTGGCGCCGTCGGGAATGAGCTTCGCGAACCCGAAGTCCGCCACTTGCGCTTCGAAGTTCTCGTCCAGGAGCACGTTGCTGGCCTTCACGTCGCGGTGGATGATGTGCGGAGTGGCGTAGTGGTGCAAGTACCTGCAAACATAGGTAATATATAAATTCAGGAACGAATGAAAACACACCAGTCCTGGCCGACGGACGGAATAGGGAAACTCCGTCCGTCCGGATCACTGCCAATGTAACAAGAATCATTCATTTAAGTTCAAGTAATTTCTGGTACAGAGGCCCACAATTCATGAGTCATGGGCAAGCTTCAAGATTTTCTACACTGAAAGGAGCTTGGACTCATGGGAAGCAGAGGATCTCTGCGATAATGTTCAAGGATGTTCGTGGATAAGTGTTGACATTTTTCAGATCAGAATATGCACTTGCTGTTTTACTCTGCACTCAACCCTCTCTAATTGTACAGACTGTACGTGTGCACGCGTTCCATGTTGAATCTGTCACGTTTGGGTGGCACGTTTGATTGGGCAACTTGAACGTCTCACGTTGGAAACACATTACACGAGCCTACTTGTCCCGCCAAGGCAGTGCAAAATGGAAAGATTGAGTGTATTTGAACTAAGAATCTAAAACATGTTAAGCCCTAAGATGGTAATTTCATACTCTACTAAAAGTGTTGAGATTTAGGAAGCTTTCATGGAAGGCAGCAAAATATACCAATAGAAAGAAGGAACCTTTTTCTGACGATAGAAATAAGTTTCGAAAGCTGGTGTTAGCTTCCAAAGTGGAAGTTCTATTATTAGAGAGAATATTTCGGGTTTAAGTTCTTGATTAGGTTTGAAAGGTTGAAGTATATGGAGTACTTACGCAAGGCCTTCAGCGGATCCCATAGCGATTTTCATTCGATTAGACCAGCTGAGGGTGGAGTCGGCAGCAAATTGGCCATGTAAGTGGGAGACCAGGCTCAGCTTCGGCATGTAGTCATACACAATTAACCGCTCCTGACCTTCAGAACAATAGCCCCGCAGGCTAAAAATACCCCAAAGAATTCAGGTGTACAGTGAATAATAGCTAGTTAGGAAATCTGTTGATTATGCAATTTCATTTAATTTAGGGTTTTACCGCACTCCAAATCTCCAACAGCGCTATAGCTTGTGTGAAAACAATGTAGAAGCTGCGAAAAAACCCCACCTAACATGAATACCTGAGAAGATTCTTGTGCCGGACCCGACCCAGAATCTCAACTTCCACAGCAAATTCCATCTCTGCCTTTGTACTCCATACTTTCAATCTTTTCACCGCAATCTGTATTCCAGAATATCATGCCAGCAACATGCATGGTTGTATGTTAATTCACAATCAAATCTAGGGTGAATATAAGGCCACTCAACACGCCATGAATCCTGGCTAACTAATTTGTTAGTCTCTTGGCACTAAGTTATTGAATCTGAAAATTCAAAGGAACAGCAGGGCTCTAAACTTTCTAACGCATGAAATACGATTCCAAGAATTAGGGCACTCTTGGCGAAGTAAGGACAAAAATAATATTAAAATTTTAGAAAAAGCTGCATGTACTGTAGCTGCAGTGGTTGGCTGCGCGAACTACAAATTAAATGGCCTAGTCAAAAATCAGCTGCCTTCTCCGTATTCACAGATGGTTCGGGAGTAGGTTCCATCATCGAGCATTAATAACAACTTATTGCAAGTATTAACAAAAGTATAAAACACTAAATTAAACCGTTTTTAAAGACCTGACACTGACCCCGTCACGTACCAACAGCAACTCGTCTCTTCCAATACACTCGATCGGTTGGCTTATAATTAGCAAACTTGTGGTGAAAGCATGACTTAATCAAATGCCTATGGCCGTTGCTCTTTGACTGATTGCATAAGAAATTCATACATAGGAATGAAAATTTGATTCGGCTCTTCTGACTAACTTAAGTGATTTCTCTCCATAATTGAGCTCTGGACTAACTGATCTCCCATTGCTTCAACTTGATTCAGTAAGTTGAAGAAAACTAGTAAAAATTGGTTACAATGCGTAAATAGTATACTCTATGCTAGGGCTAGGGCTAGGGAAGGAAGGAAGGAAGGAAACTGTTAAGCATTGGACTTTCTTCCCTTTTGAACCTCTGTCTGCAATGAACTTGTTCATTTATGTCAAAAAAATTAAAAATTAATGAAGAGAAAAGAGGATGTGAAGTACTTGGTCCCCTGTTTCAAGCTGACCCCAGTACACGCTTCCAAATCCTCCTTCCCCGAGCTTGTTGTCATAGTTGAAGTTGTTGGTGGCAGCGTGCAGCTCTCGCAACGAGAATATCCGCCATGTCCTTGCTTTCTTCCCTGCTTTCTTGCCGCCCAACACTGACCTACAAAGGGCCAGATCAACAACCCCAGATCAACAATATGATAACGTTTTACTAACTCCTTTTCTAGCTATATCAGATATAGAAAACCATGGATCCAGCACTCGGTGGAAATAAAAACTATGAAATGTATGTCTACTGAATTGAAGCATTGGCGAGGCTAGTTTTGCAACGTTCTTGGAACACACTGAATTTCTAAAACCTCAAGACCTGGATACGGCGAAGCAAAGAAAGAGAACTATGCTACTACCAAACCAGCAAACGTTTCAACCACCAACCAAGTAAAGCTGCTACTCAAAACTAAAAAAAAATCTAAAACGCATAAACCAGGTTGGAACCCAGTTAGGTAATATCCAGAAACTCTTTGCAGTGATCTCTACAAGTTAGGCTCCTGTGTCTGTAAATGCAGGTCATTGTCCATTCTTCCCGTCTCCTTTCTTAACCACACTAACAACCTTCCAGTACGTACAAGTGTCTTCCAATCTCCAAACCTTCAAGAAAACCTTGCCGGCCAAGTTAGCAACAGATGTGACTGGAAAGCAAGCTTACTTCTTCCTAAGCTTCGCCTCTTCGCTTCCGCAACACCAACACTTCTTGAAGAAGGTCCGCATCTTCTCTTCTCCCACTCGATCAGCTAGCCTCAGTCCCTTCGATCACAACAACTGATGCGATGGCCGGGCTGGGCGAAACTACGTCCTCCTCACCATTAACAACAACTTCAACATTGTTCAACCTTTGGGTTAGAAGCTTCCAAACTGCAGGCAAAGCTAGCGCAGCAACGTGCTCTGAATGAACATCAATACGTACCGACCCTTTCTAACTTAACCAAGCCTCCGCCAACACTGTGCTAGCATTCTAAGTTCGTAGGAGTTGAAAATCCTCCGCAAATCGCTACCCCTGTTGACTGCTTGGAAAAAGGGAGAGAGACGAGGGAGAATGGGGTACCTAGAGACTAGGCAATTGACTTCCTTACTTATTGGAAAAAGTTAGAGAGCCAGAGAGAGGGCTGAAAGAAAAGTTGATGGAGACTTTTCTTTCCAAGGCCTGGACTCTCGAGTTGGAATTGAAGGTGTTTGGGTCAATATTTGCAGATGCCGTTGCTTTCATGACAATGGCGCCACATGGGAAACCTTGGAAGCATCCAGAGTGGGAAGGTAAGCCAGACTGTGACAGGCAGAATGACTGGTTTGTCAGTCCTATTGGAAGTGTTGAAAATTTTTAAAACTTTATTTTATGTAAAGACAAATGTGTGAAGTGAGGAGAGCAATTGAAATTTTATTTTTCTAACAAAGTATGAATTTGTTATGAATTTTTGAAGTGTGCTGTCCAATTGGCCCAAAAGAGTCTCGAGATTATCCCAAAACCAACAAAAAAAAAAGTTTATCCATTGTGGTCATCTTACTCAAAATATTTCCTTGCATGGACACAACGTGAAGGCCTAAAAAAGTCACTTTAAGTGCTGAATTTACATTCAAGAGGTGGAAGTTCATGTTGTTACAATCACTAATCACTCCATCATAATCATTCATGATTATGGATTGTGGCCACTAACTCAACCTAATGTAGTTTAATTCTCATTTATTGGAAAAGTTTGTCATGGGTTGATGCAAAACTTTAAATCTAGAATGTTGGGCTGGCCACTGTAGAAATCATCTTTGGGGGTCCTATGTAAATCATTTGCTTTAAAAAAACACCAAGAGCATTCATTGGAGGTCAAACCATTGTGCAAGACCTTCCCTTTCTGCACAAAACTCCAAAATGAACCATTTGTTCTTCTATCTTATAAAGAAAGATTTTATGTCATCAAGGACTATATAAAACAGACACCAAGTGCCCACAACAACATTCGAAGGTTAATGGATCATTTTCTAGATGTCTATGATGGATCTTTTGCTTGTCACAAGCTACTTTACCTGAGGTTGATTTGTCTATGAAAATAGAACCATTTGCTTGTTGAGGTTGTGAGTTGTGACTTTCAAAGAATTGGATTCAATAAGTGAATTTCAACCACGATATGCTTATGAGGGGGGTATTGAATGAAAGTGTAGTAGCAAAGTTAAAGCATGCCCAAAGCAACACTGTGAGTGGCGCTAACCCAATGATTGGTTAGGTTTATGAGTGCCCTACAATAGGCATGGCAAAGGCCAAATTTGTTGAATAAATGGCCAAATGGTCTATCTTGTTGGGGCACAATAAAAGACTTGACTCTACTTTTTACCCTAATTTCAAGGTACCGACACCCAATTGGTACTCAAAAGAACTCAAATACATTTTTTTTGAAGCAAATGAAATGCTCAAAGACATTTAATCTGAGTCCATAAACAACTAAAAAATGAATTATCAACTTATCTTGAATTTTCTACTTGGGAGAGAAGCTCATTATATACACATTGGGTGGTAGGAGGTAGAACAATCCATAAGGAATATGTTACTTAGAATTAGTAGGAGCTCCACCACTCATAGTGAAGTCAAATTAACATATCTCACAAGGGTTGTTCTACCTCCTACCACCCCAGATGTATATAAAGAGTTTCAGTTTTTAACCCCTAAAGTCCCAAAGTCCCTACATGGGATTCTTCGGATTTTAGGTAGGCTCATGTGATCCCAATTTTTGACATAATTTTTTGAAACTTTTTTTTGAAGATAATAAGTCACATTAGCTTTGGGGAATTATAATTTTTATTTCAATTGGTGCCCCAAAACAAAAGTTATGCCACTATGAGTCCAAAAAGCAACTCGAGGGGTAGCCCCAAAAAAATTACAAAAATTTAAATTTTTTTAATTTTTAATTTTTTTTCCTCAAAGATTATATTTTTATCTACATTTGAAGCTTTGACTCATTCCGTTTGGACTAGTAATGAGAAAGTTATGGACAATCTTAGTTTCTAGGCAATCTAAGCATCTTCTTAAAAATATCTTGAATTTGTCACTTTAAATGCAAATATCTTGCAATCTAGAAGGTCAAAGTTCTTTCAAGCGTTCTTATACTAGTATAGTACAAGATCTTACGGTTTGATGTATAAGAAAATAATTTAAAATTTTTTTTGTTCTTTGCAATAGAAATGATAGTTTTGAATGGATTTTGATGAAAAAATAGCCTTGAGACTTTAGAGGTTAATAGGAAACTTAAAAAACAAGTTGTAAATGCGTTTGAAGATAATGTAGAATTGCCCAATACCACCAATTATCCAATTCCGCCACCTACAAGTTTCTCCCATTTCCATCACTGGCCCCATCTATTACCACAATCTTCATCATGATGGCAGTGCACTAGGAAGCAGACACATCAGCCCACGCTTCAACAAGAGTCTACTCGCAGTTTTACATTTCAGCTTTGAAAAATCACAAAAAATTTAGTTCTTGTCAGAATGTCTTCATTTTTTTGTAATTGACTTCTCTCAAACAATTCAATCTCTGAAAAATATGAGTGCTCATAAATAGCTTCTCCAAAGTACCTAGATTGCAAATCTGTATGGTAATGGATAGTTCTACCTTATGTGAGGTAAGGTAAGACAGCCCATTGCAATCAAATGACCCATTGTGGTTGCCTAAGAAATGGCCCATTGTGGTCGCCTAAGAAATGACCCATTGTTGGGGGGTTTCAGGATGTGGGATGTTAGATGTGGACAACAATGCACGTCTTACATGACAGTAATGGAGTGAACACTGACCTCAATAGGAATTTCTGAATTTTCAGTGTGAAGTCCATTGTCAAAATTGATTTTTTTGGCCTTCTACAATAGAAAATATTTTGATTGCATTAGGCAGTGAGATGAGCATTACAGATTCAGATTTTGTTGGTCTTAAGGTAGTCTACAGACTCTTTTGGGCTCAATGCTTCAAAGATTCTTAACAAATTCATATTTTGTCAAAAAAAATTTTATTTCAATTGCACTTGCTGTTTCTCACACTTGTACTAATGTGGGGAAAAAATTGAAGAATTTCAGCAACAAGATGATGCCAAACTCCTCATTCTGACCACAATGGGCTGGCTTACTTTAGTTCTCAATGGCTCCCTAGTTAAAAAAATTTATGTTTCAGTTTTTAAGTAAGAAAACTTCTTCAAATTAAGGTAGAACCACCCATTACCAACCAGTACCTCATTACCAACCAGTAGAGTGGGAGAAATGTAGCAGAGGTTGACACTCATTTCAGATTTGGGGGGTGGTAGTTTAATAAAGCTTCTAAGTTGGATGACATGACACATGGTATTCTCATTACCAAATTGTATGGCACATGTGTCTCGTTTTTATGCCGAAGTTAACATGAAAAGGTCTCTTTGATTGAGTGATTTTGTGTGACTCTATAGTTTGGACATGGGTCCAGGCCCTCTGGCACGTTCTATAATTCCTAGTAATTTCATATCAAAGTGAAAAATTATCAAAATTTTGGCAATCTTCCTCATTTCTATGTCTACAATGATGAAAATTTTCTTCTTGCTTCACAGCACTCCAGATCATGTCTGCAATACCTTAACCCAGAAACGACGACGAGGCCATTTTGTGGCTTTTTGATGAATGTTTCTTGAACTATAGAGAGCTTGGAAGCAGTTTTTCATCCACTTCTTTCTTGTTGACTTTCCATGTTGGGTTATGAAGATAATCTAGTTGAGTTTGGAGTTATGCTATTGTTTGTTTTCACATAAATGAGAAGTTACTAAAAAAACGGATCACAAAATATGCTATTTTAGTGTATTTTAGAAAGTTGTTGTTCCTTGCTTTAAATCTGAAATTTCTCTACAAAAATGATATTTTTTGAATTTAATCCCAACTACCAAAATAAAGTTCATTCACTCTAGTTTCTACTCCAATTTGAATTTTGAAAAAATTCCTAATAATCAATTTTTCATTGCAGTTTGAACTTTGGATGTATTTTCAATGTCTACTACGTTCTAATTATAGAATGGCACGGAAAATGAGTTTACACCATGTTGTGCATCACTATAATATGCACACATGGTGAAATTTTCAGATTTTTTGAAATAATTTTCTATTTGATATGATTTTTCTTCATTATATCTACAAAAATTCACAAAAAAAACAATTATTTACAAAAAAAATCTAAAATTTTGGTGCAACCAAGAAGACATTTTGTTTCATCTCTGAAAAATAAATTAAAATTTTTTCATACATATCTTGTTGCAAAATGGCAACAAACTGAGTGATGACAATGAGGCTTGAAATCAGTGGTCATAGGTCCGTCATTTAGGGGTTAACTGGTCAACTATGGGTGGTTCTACCTTATATACTTCACTTGTCGGCCCCTCTCGGTGCGTCAGCTGTGGGGCTCAGGAGGAGTACTGTCTTCAAAACTGCACGGTCCCCATACTGCTGAGTCTACCGTGGGGATGCTCTTATTGCTTCCTGCTTATCCCTGAGCAAGAGTAAGTGATGTGGGGACCATGAGTATGCTGACGCTGCTTGGCTGATAAAGGCTGCGTGCATCTCACTCTCAAGGATTCATGCATGAGTGGAGGGAACCCAAGAAGCACCCAAAAAGTGTTGTTTTGTTTTCTGTTGTTATTTGTTTTCTAAGGGCACAAACAGGACCAAAGGTTGGGGACCCTCCTTCTTTTTAATTTGCAAGCTTTCAATGCTGGAAGTGACCCACCAACACTCCACCAACACTACTAGAGGACTATACCCAGTCCCTAATAAGGTAAACCAGGCCATTGTGGTCAGAATGAGGAGTTTGGCATCATCTTGTTGCTGAAAGTCTCCAATTTTTTCCCCACATTAGTACAAGTGTGAGAAACAATAAGTGCAATTGAAATTATTATTTTTTGACAGAGTATGAATTCGCTAGGAATTTCTGAAGCATTGAGCCCAAAAAGAGTCTGTAGACTACCTTAAGACCAACAAAATCTGAATGTGTAATGCTCATCTCACTGCCTAATGCAGTCAAAATATTTTCTAAAATAGAAGGTCAAAAAAGTCAATTTTTACAATGGACTTCACACTGAAAACTCAGAAGTTCCTAATGAGATCAGTGTTCACTCCAAGGCTGTCATGTAAGACATGCATTGTTGCCCACATCCCACATCCTGAAAAAAAGCCCACAATGGGTCATTTCTTAGGCGACCACAATGGGTCATTTGACTACAATGGGCTGTCTTACCTTAATTGGTTTGTCACCACTAAGAAAATAGAGGTCCATCAATCCTTTAAAGGACAACAAGGTGAGGAAATCATCAGGTTTTATGACCATGTGAAGCATTGGCTTAAAAAATTGTAAAAGTATTCATTATAAGATAAACTATCGTAGAAGATTTCCTCTTTTTTTTTGCAAAATTTTAAGGATGAATAGTTGTACTTTTGTCTTACATGGAGAGGTCCTCTGTCATCCATCAGACGCAAAATGTTCGCCTCGACGTTTAAGGGTTAAACATCGAGGCGGACATCTAGCATCTGATGGATGACAGAGAATTTCTCCATGTAGGACAGAAGTGCAACCATTCTTCCTCAAATTTTTGTTTGGAAAGGGAAGATCTTCCATAGTACTTTAACTTTCAATAAGTGTTTTTGCAATTTTTTAAGCCAATGGTCCACATGGGCATGAAAACTAATGATTTCTAAAGTCACCCTGTCATCCTTTAAGGATTAACCTCTGAATACCCGAGGCACCAAATTCTGGTATCAACAACACTTTGAAGTTAAATGAAACCTAACCAATTTGCTATTTTCAGTAGTTTATATTTTTGACAAATTTTTTTGAAGTCTAATTTTAGCTTCAAAGATCCAATTTTGAAAATGATTGATTATAATTTTTGTGTTCAAGATTTTGTGTAAGGGTGTCCATTACAATCTTCACTTGACTTTCTGTAGTGTTGAGGGCTCTTGGAAACGAGCCTCAAATACACTAAACCTTAGAGAAAAAAATTACATTATAAATTAATTTTTAAAAATTGTAGAGTAGATTTTGAGAAGTCATAAATTGATTTGAGTTATGCATGTTAGGCCATTCAACCTCATCTTTTTTTGGTGATTAATTTTTTAGATTTGACATGCAAAAAGAGCACTAAAAGATTTCTATAGGTTTTCTTTTCCTATGTGATCTCTAACATGTTTAGTTTGAATTTGTGTTGTTACAATTCAAATAAAAATTTGATACAACTTATCAAAATGTTGACTTTTTGTTCAATTTAGTGCAAATTTCAAGAAGCTCAAAACAGGCCTCTGGCATTTAGGGATTAACCCTTAAACAATGAGCCGGTCATTGTGTGAATTGTTGGCTTTAAAAAGAAATTTATGGGAAGACAAACTATTGTAAAAGACCTTCTCCACGACCTTCCCTTTTTACACAAAATTTGAAGGATGAACAATTTCACTTTTGTCCTACATGGAGAGATTCTTTGTCATTCATTAGCCAAAAAACATCCTCCACGTCGTTTATGGATTAGAGGACGGATTCGTGACAGTGAAAATCATCCACTTTAGTATCATTTATACCCAATTTGGAAGATGAATAATTGCATTTCTATCAAGACTCTTTGTCATTCATTGGTTGATAAATAGCACGGGGAGGACACTCTCACTACATTTGAGGTACCCACGCGTGGAGGAGTGATTTTTTTGACCCCCTATTTACTTTTGAATAAACTTTAATTTCATCCTAAAATTTTGAGCTTTGTTTAACAATGACTAAAGGTTTCTATTGACAAAAATTTTAATTCGAAATAACATAAGATATTATTGTCTAGAAAAGGTTGAAAAATGAACTAAAATGGCATGTTCTCCAACTAAAATATTTATAGAGCTTACATGAAGATGACTATTGCATCAATATTCAACCAAAATCAACTTTTCAATAGAAAGCTATTCTATATAATTTCTTTTTCATTTTTCAATTTTTTTTCTTATATAATATAGAGGTGTGAAAGTTATTTTCAACTTTATGGTGTATCTTTTTTCTTAAAAAATTTATAACTAATTACTGTAAGCATAAAAAAATACCAATAATTCAAAACATAAACTTTTAAAGTAGTAAAATCTATCCATAATTTTTTAAAATTAAATTAAAGATGTATTATATGTATTACTTTTTCTGCCGCACGTAGGTTGCTAAAACGTGGATAGTGTCCTCCCTGTGATAAACAGCAACAATGTCATTTATAGGTTAAAAGGACATTGCAAGTCTATGGACATTTTGAAAGTCAAAATCTACATTTTTACATAGTTTTTTTAATTTTTAATATTTTTAATTATAACTAAAAAATGTAGCTACAATAATCTACTTTTCACTCCATTTGAATCTTTTTCAAAAAAATTTAAAAATTATAATGTTGGCATTGCTTTAAAAATAGCATCTTGAAAGCTAAAAAAATCCCATCAAAATTTTCCTAGTGTTAAGTCAAAGAATACATCAATTACATCATGATGTTCATCACTATTATTTTCATTTTTTTAAAATCATTCTATTTTAAACATTTTTGTAATTATTATGATTTTTATAAATATTTTTCTTTAAGTATATAAAATTTAATTTTATATTTTTAATTATGAAAAAATGAGATCAACTTTTAGATATGTATTACTACATGCAAAAAAATATTAAATTTTTGAAATGTGCATTCTAATGTAGAAATCTAATGAAATTTGACCAAACCCATACATAAATGTCTTCAATGGTTAAACAACCTTTTTATTGGATAATTTGCAATTTTGAAAAAATTTACTTCTTAAATATTTTTCAATAAATTTTCTTTGAAAAAAAATGTAATTGGCATCTATTCGGACAAGATGTTTCATATTTGGAGGACCTTCATGGAATTAGTTATAAATTTTGAGGTGGAAATTATAAAAGACTCTAAATGTGTCCACCCCTTGATATGTTCATTTTTGGTACATTGAAGAATACAATTAGTGCATTGAAGAAAGAAATATATCCCTCTAAATTAGAAAACTTTTTTTAGAAGCTAAATTATTTTAGGACCTCCTACCTTAATATGTTTTGTGATGGCTTTAATTCTTTTCCATCATCAAATTTAATCCCTAAAGGACCATTGTCTCCTTTAGGGAACAAAATGGATTTTGGGCACGTTCTTATGACCTCAATTTTTAGTGAAACTTTTTCACAAGATATAAAAACTCACATAAAAACTTTTAGCTTCATAAGAATATGATTTTTATTTCAATTGATGCATGGGAGCAAAAGTTATGCCATCCTAAACATAATTTTCACATTAGTGGGTAGAAAAAGAAATCTACAAAAACTTGAATTAACTTTTAATTTTTTTTCCTTATAGATCATATTTTTCTACTCATGAAGCTTTGATTCATTCCATTTGGATTAGTGATGTGATAGTTATGAACAATTTTGTATTTTGGGCAATCTAAGCATCTTCTTGGAAAAAGAACTTATAGGATTCATTTTTGAATCTTTGGGTAAAAATAATTTAGCTTTATGTCATTTTTAATGCTTTTAACATGACAATTATTGGATATGGAGAGGTAATAAACTAAAGTATAGGTAGCCAAAATGCCTTTAGAAGAACAACATGTCAATTTTGTATAAGACTTAATAATAAGATAGGGTCTATTCTTAAGAAGAAGCATCAAGGGTAGAATTCACTTCCATAGGTTTATAAGGGCTCAATATTTGAACTATTCCAATAAGCACTTCACTCTCACTAGTTCATAAATTGGAGTTGCCTTTCTTCAAAATCAAAACTACAACTACATTTTTTTTTAAGATTCCTTCATAATCTAAAACAAGCAATTATATAAGAGCTCTTAATTACTTATGACCTTAATATACATATATAACAAGCATGATAATTAATTTACAAGGTAACTAGTAAATCTTAATCTTGGATAAGCTTGTAGTTCTTATAGGAAGGTACTTCTATTCAATCATTGGTTTCTTGTAAAGTCAAATGACTTGAATCCATGAACTTTGAAATTGCATGTTAAAACCACATTGTTGTAAAGATTGTTGTTGTCATTCACAAATGTACTTCCAATATCCTAATACCTAAGGTCACCAATAGTCTCTGAAGCTTGAAATAGAGGCCAAAAAAATCCTTCAATCAAACAACACCTCAATGCAAAGAATAACAAAGTCCACATCAATTTGAAAAACTCTTTTGCATTATAGCTACAATTCTAATAGAAGAACACACCTTGTAGATTTTTGCTCAAATTCTTAGGATGGGTATCCAATATTGTATCTAGTAGTTATAGATGGTATTCCTTGTTGAATAATTAATTCAAGTTGGCAAATATGATTTAGCAAATTCTTCAAAAATAGGAAGATTTGGTTTAATCCCTTACACTTTTTATTGTGGAAAAATACTACTCTAAAATTCGATTACCTATTTCATAAAATGATATTCTGTACTAAATAAAAACTAAATAAATCATGCATTTGATATGAATTTAGAATTCTCATAACCACCTTCATATAAGTTTCAAGTACATTAAATCACAATTCCTAAAGTTGTGCTTGAAAAATATTCTTTCTAGTACTAAACGTGTAATGAAAAATAGTGTAAATGTTTCTTGAAGTTATTCTATGGATGTTCTAACCAAAGATAGACTACTTTTGCCACAATCACATGAACTTTCTAAAATCGTGACAATCAATCCTTGTCTAGACAAATTATCACAAGGACTTTAATTAAAGCTAGCTTTATAGAAATAATGGTAGCAAACATGAATAGTTTATACAAAATTTTAATTCCTCAAATATAAGGCTACTAGTATTTGTCACAAAAGATTTTTTTTTGAAGAATATATAATTTGCAATCCATAAATTTATTTCATTTAAATATATATAGGACTTATAATGAATAGTTGTATGATAGTTACCACACCAAAAATGACAAAAGGAATGTATTGTTGAGTGTCATTCTCTTTGTGATTGATTGGGTACATCATTTGCAAATTTTGTCATACATGGCAAATAAGAAATTTCAGCGTTTTTCCTTAAGGACGAGCAAGGAGGACGGTTCACCCCTCCCAGCCCTTAGTTTCGGAGCAAGTCATGTGTGAATATTTGATGCTGTGTTACTGTATTGCAATTCTGTGAATTGGGGTGTTGAAATTGCACTCAGTCAAATTAAGTTTATTGATGGGGGACTTAATCCTAGAAAGGCCTGAAGGCCCTTTGTGGATGTATAGTATATTATGAAAACGGTGGTATTTGACTAGAAAAACATGTATCAAATATTGTTCACTACAAAGTAAATTAACCTTCAAGCATCGCAACAGACGTTTTTTGTTCGATGGACAATAAAGAATCTCTCTACTCAGGACAAAAATGTAACTATTCATCCTTCAAATTTTGTGAAAAAAAAACACCATCTTCTACAATAGCTTATCTACCAACGAGTGTTTTTTCATTTTTTAAAACCAATAACTCACATGGTACCTAAACAGATGATTTCTATAGTGATCAGCTCGTCGTTCAAGGGTTAATGATCACGATAGTATGTAAAAACAATGTATCACAATTCATATAGTAAACAACAATTGAGGAGTTATAAGGCTAAATACGGGTCGTAGAAAGGGACCCCATGCGTCTTTCAAGGGTTAAAAATCCAATGTGGCTAAATGTGGATCGTACCAACTGCACAAAGACCAAGACTCTTATGCCGATTCTTGGGGCATTGGGCTCTTGCAGCAAACCCAAATATTACTCCACAATTCCACATCAGTCAGACACAAACCCAGGCGCCGCAATTTCTTGTTAACTTTTAGTGGCATCCATACGGCACGTCTATGGGTTTTGGGGGCCCGCTTATTATTTTTGAGGACAATTCCTAAAGAACAAGACCTACTCGACATGAAAATCATAGGTACCTATTCCAAACAAATTGTTACTCATTTCTGAATTCATAGTAGAGTTGAAGCTATTTGTTAATGTTGGGTTTTTGACAAAAGTTTGGGAAAACTCATATTGAAAAACTTCAATAGAGACTTAGAAAGACAAAAAAAAAAACATTTTTTCTTTTTATTGCACTCACTCACTCAATAACAACTTTTATAAGTTTTATTGTATCAAAGAGTAGCTTGTGACTTCTCTAAAGCTAATAAAAGGTCCCCCAATCCAAGGTGGGAATTAACGCTAGAAGGATGTTGAGTCCCAATGGATGTGATTGAAATGAAGAATGCACCTATTCATTCAAAAATAGGATCATTTTTAGCAAAATGCCTTGGTGACAAGTCTTGTCTTTCTAAGGTTAATAGAGCTACACTAACATCCAAGAAATTAAAAATAGTCCCCTCTTTGATTGTCTATGCATTCTTCTTTAGTCACCTATAATATACATTTTTAAAAATGAAGTTGACCAAAATACACACAAAATATTTTTTGATAATTCAACGGGGGAGTTGTGCTTCAACAACAAAACCTAAACTATGAAACTCTGGTGGCTCGGGACACCAATAGAAAGATGGTCTTTGAACACCACCTTGATGCCATAGGGAGGGCACTACAAAAGCTTTGGGTGATGCCCATCCTTGCCATGATAATCTAATTCTAGACATTGTGAATGGAAAGCACCAATTGTGAATAGAAAGCACCAAAATGGGGGGGGGGGGCCGTTTGCGATGTTGGCAAATGAAATTTTGATGACTATTGCTATTTAAAATCCAAATAACATGTTTCCAAAGGCAACGCCTTACTCAAAATTCCAGTATCATCTAGCTACATTGTTTTATGTTTTAGTCTTGTCATAAGCATTTTTACAATCATCTACCTCTGTTTTTTAAACTCATACATAGAGTGATGTAAGTCATAGCAATTTACGATTTAAGAAAAATATAACACTATACACATCAAAGCTAAAAAAAAATATTTTGTACAACCACATAAATTGACATATAACTAAAGGTAAAGCAACACGAAAATGATCCATTGTGGATTTTTTTAGTATGTGAGATGTGGGCCACAATGCATATCTTACATGATAGCAATGGAGTGAACATTGACCTCATTAGGAACTTTTGATTTTTCAGTGTGAAGTTCATTGTAAAAATTGACTTTTTAGGCCTTCCATGATAGAAAATATTTTGACTGCATTAGGTTGTAAGATGAGCATTACATATTCAGATTTTGTTGATTATAAGGTAGTCTATGGACTCTTTTAGGCTGAACACTTCAGAAATTCCTAACAAATTCATACTTTGTCCAAAAAATATAATTTCAATTGCACTTGCTGTTTCTCACACTTGTACTAAGGTAGGAGGCTCTAAAAGCGACCCTTTACGGGCTGATCTGCCTTTTTCAGAGGTTTGCATGAACAGAAATATTTTTAGCTCATTTTTCAGAGAAAGAAAAATGGATGCGGAATGTAACACAAGTGGTTTCATATTTTTTGAAGCATTTTTGAATTAGTTACGAATTTTCAAAGATTTTTGTAGTAGGTACCTATTTGTGACCATAGGTCTCCCAAAATCTGTCCCCTTGCAACTTCTAAATCAATTTCTAAATGAGGGAAGAAATGATTGGCTCTCGAAATAAAATAAGTAAATTTTTCTTGATTCATTCAATAGCAACAGTGGTTCATTTAAAGATCACCACCCATCCATTTTACAACCAGCTATGGGGCGATTGCAAGGAGATGGTCGCAATTACAGCATCCTACCTTACTGTGGTAAAAAACTTGAAAAATTTCAAGCAACAACATGATGTCAAACTCCTCATTCTGACCACAATGGGCTGGTTTACCTTACATGATCTGACTTTCAAAACTGTTCCAACATCACTAAAGTAGTGTTTATAGAACACTGCAAGTTAAAAGTTCTCTTCATGTGTTTGAAAGTCCAAGTTAGGACCCAAAAATAAAATAAGAAGTAAAAACTCTCAAGTTGAACTAAAAAAACATTTTTTTTCCTGTAATTAGAGGGCCACAAGGATTGCTAAAAAAACTCCCATTCAAGCAGCCCCTGCAAACTCCCTGCAAGTAGTCACTTTCTGCTACTGTGGCTAGTTACTATTATTGATTTGGATATCGTATGTAGAAGCTAGGAAGGAACAAAATTTGGTTCTAAATTTTTTTTCCACATAGGTACATAGTTGATTTTGGAGATTATGAAAATTTCTTCCACATAGGTACATTAATTGACTTTGCACACAAAGTGAAGATGGCCCATTGTGGGGGGCCCAACTTAATGTCCCACACATACGAAGGCCAATAGGTCAAGCATGAAATTAAAAACAAAAGGCTAGAAGCTAAAAGCTAAGTGCAAGAATATAAAGGACATTTTGTGCCCCTTCAGACCTTTTGTCTAGGAAATAATAAGAATCGCAGGAGTTGTTGTGAATGATTCTTTTAAAAAATTCTTGCATTTTTCGGCCATTTCGTAGGCATCAAATGTGGTTGCATTCCTTTGAAATTTTCATCACTATAAAGTAGGAGGCTCGAAATATGAGCGGGCATTAAGAACTACCTATATAGGTGGTTGTGAATGGATATGAAGTGGTTCTTAAATGGTCCTTTGTAGTCCTCGAATGAATGGAAAGAAAAAAGCATCGTTAATGACAAGAGCCAATCATACTCTTTGCTTTCCCATTTATCTTTAGAAGTTGCAAGTGAATAGTTCATGAAAGCCCTAGGGACATAAATAGGGACCTATACCACATCTCGTTTGAAAAGTTATAACTAATTCAAAAATGATCCAAAAAATATGAAACAACTTGGGTTAAATGTCAATTCCTCTTTTCTTTCAAGGAAAATTTACTGAAAAATATTTGGAGAAGTTTCACCTGCCCAAAATTCAGTTCCAGTCCTTAGATGCTTGCTTTATAGACCGACTACCTTACAACAATGACTAAGCTTTGCAATGTGGATAGTGAAACACACCTTAGATTCTAGAGCTATTTTTTCATGTATCTACCACACTTGCAAATATTTCGGATCAATCCAAGATGTATTGAGTTTGGGGGGGCCAATTGAAGTTCACAGCTTGAATTTGAGTTCACCAATTGAAACTGCATTTAGGGCTGCAACTTTAGGGGCTTGAACCTCTTTTGTAAAACATTCATTTTCAATAAAATTTGTTGGATTTTGTTCCCCTTGAAGTCTAGTTATTGTGGTAAAATTTTCATGTCAATCCAAGTTGTTGTGAATGTTTGGGAGCAATTCGAAGTTCAACATCCTAGCATTTTGGGAGTAGAGTGAACTTTGGCGGCCTATTTCTTCTTCATACATAGTCCATTTCAATAAAAAAAATTGGAAAAGTTGTGCATACTAGTCAAGTTTGTGAGGCAAAAATCTCATGTCAATCCAAGAAGTAATGAGTGAGTGAGAAGCATTTTAGTAGTAGTAGGTTCAACCTTAGATGTGTTTTTTGCAATTTTTCTTACTGTTTTTTGACATTTCAAAGCTGTTTTTTTAGACACAATGAGTCGATTCAATGAAAAAAAATTCACCAATGTGTTTGAATACTAGTTTTGAATCATTTTGTAGTGTAAAGTTTTTTCATTTGAGTAGGTTTAGAAAGCAAATTTCATCTCCAAATGTGTTTTGGGGAAAATTTCAGCATCTATTTTTGACACTAAAACATTATGATCTTGCAATCTATAAGGCCAAATGACTTCAAATTTTGTACATATCATCTAAAACATACACACTACAAGATTGTACATTTGAGATTTGTATAACTTGAAGATATCTAGACCTATAGAGCTTCAAAAGCAATGATGTTTTTGAACCTTGGATATCGAATGTCACTTTGGGGTTAACTTATAGCCAGATGCCAATCACTACTTCTTTGTAAGGCATGGTTGTACAAGTGAAATGTTTTTAGGGCAAGCACAGTTGCACATAACTTAGACATAGGTTCCTCACATTGCACTTCAAGAACATGACATTCAAAAATATATTTTTACATCTTCTACACTAAGGTAGTTTGCTCTAAAACCACCCATCTCCCTCAAATTACCCCTATTTTTAGCTGAAGAATGGAGATGAAGTGATTCTTAAATGGACCACATTAGCAATTGAATGAATAGAGAAAAAAAATTGTTTTTCTATTGCAAAAGCAAATCATTGTTTTTGATTTCCACACATCTCTTTACAAGTTGCAAGGGACAGATTTTGGAAGACCTATGGTCACAAATAGGTGCCTATTCCCCAAATCTTTGAAAATTTATAAGTAATTTAAAAATGTTTGGAAAAATACAAATCCACTTGTGTTAGATTCCACATCCATTTTTCTTTCCCTGAAAAATGACCTAAAAATATTTTATACACAAAAACCTATAAATAAAGCTGACCTTATCGAGAATCAGTAGCTGACTAGGCACATAAAGCAGTGACTACATTAACTTAAGGTAGGTACACCCAAATGTGCCACTGACCTTAAACCGCCATCTATAATGCATGTACATCTCCAAAATCAGTTCTGTACCTATGTGGAAGAAACGCTTTCAAAACCAAACTTTGTTCCTTAATAACTTTTGCATACAGTATCCAAATGCCACGTTCTCTGGTGCGTTGGAACCTCCTTTCACTTGTCAACAAGAACATATGAAAATTTGACCAATATAATAATAGAAAATAGGCTCAATAGCAAAAAGTGGCGTTTTGGGGTGTACCTACCTTATATGAAATCAAGAAAGCTCGATATGCTGATGCAATTAGAAATGTAGGACACTAAATCATGCCCACAAAGTGGTCTTTCCATCCTTCATGGTAGGTTTAACAAACACTTCACTGTACAGTTGGGTATTGAAAGCTTACAAACTGCTTTGTGGGGCCATCCAAAGATTTGTACATAATATAGAATAAAATTGGGGTTTTTTGTCTTGCAAAAATATCACTCAATTCTCACCCAATCTCAATCAAGTGTACCAAATTTCAATTTCAAAAGAACAAAATTTTATTTTTGGTGAATTTTTTAATCAATTTTTGTTTTTACATAACATTCTATTGAATATAATTTGTGATAATTTTTTTTAATTTGATTGCATGGATACATAGGGAACATCCATATGCACACCTTTCATATTAAAAAACACCCCCTTAAATAACAAAAATATGATCAATGAGAAGTTCAATGAAAACTATTGTACGACCAAACTTTGAAGAAATGGATATCTCTATATTTTAACTTGATTTTGACAAAGTAATTTTACCATCATGCTTAAATGTACGAAATTAGTTACCATGTAAGGTGCAAATAGAAAAATTTAATTTAGAATAAAGAAAGATCTATTTTACAAAATTTGGATACGATCAACTCAACATTGAAATCTCTATAGGTGGATTTTTGAAGCTTTTTTGGAGATGCTTGTGAGAAGGAGAGATGTAGATATAAATGTTTCCTACATATCTACACAATCAAAATTCAAAAATTCATCACCAATAATTTTCAATCAATGATAATGTAAAATCACAAATTTTAAATGAAACAATTCACCAAATACAGAGTCATGGTTTTTCGAAATTGAAATTTGGGTATGCTTGATCAAGATTGCATAAGGATGCAATGATAATTATGCTTAGCAAAAAATTACCAATTATAATCCACATTGTAAAAAAAAATTGAATGGCTACAAAAGGCAGTTTGTAAGGTTTTAGTACCCCACTGTACAGTACATCTTCACAAGCTAGTCACACCCAATATTTTGACAACACATGTTGGAGAGGAGATAAGGTAGAACCACCCATTACTAACCAGTACCTCATTACCAACCAATAGAGTGGGAGAAATGTGGCAGAGGTTGACACTCATTTCAGATTTTGGGGGGAATGGTTTAATAAAGCTTCTAAGTTAGATGACATGACACATGGCATTCTCATTATCAAATTGTATGACACATGTGTCTTGTTTTTATGCCTAAGTTAACATGAAAAAGTCTCTCTGATTGAGTGATTTTGTGTGACTCTATAGTTTGGACATGGGTCCAGGCCCTCTAGCACCTTCTATAATTCCTAATAATTTCATATCAAAATAAAAAATTATCAAAATTTTGGCAATCTTCCTCATTTCTATGTCTGCAATTATGAAAATTTTCTTCTTGCTTCACAGCACTCCAGATCATGTCTGCAATACCTTAACTGGTCAACTATGGGTGCTTTCTACCTTAACATGGACATCCAACCTCTTTTAGTTTTTTTTTCTTCCCTTGGATTGTAGCAGATCCACTAATTTCTCCAGCTCAAGATGCCTCTTAGGACTTTTACTGAAATATGAATGCAATTTCTTCAAAGGGGTATCATGTCAAAGTTTGACAAAACCTCCACAAAGCTCAGTCTATTATGCAAGCAACACAATGCATTCTTTGGCCATTGGGGGTCTTGAAGTTCAATCTTGTTCACGCTCTACAACTCTAATTTAAACACCCTTGTAATGTTTGATGCAGTTCCGCCCTCATTCAAATTCTTTAAGCTAAGTAGCAAAGGCACTTTTATCCAATCTACGATGACAAAGACATGGACACAAACGACAAAATGTGGGGACGACTTGGATACTAATATTAGATCGTTTTCAACCTCCAATGAGTGAGAAGCAACAGAGGTCTGGATCTCTGAAATGAAAAACGATGGTATTCGCCGTGGTGATAGTGATCTATGACTGATTGTCTACCTCATTGCAATTGAAGGTTGGAACATGAACTTAACTAGTGGCAATCACTAAACATTTTATTTCCTTTTACACAACATTTATACATGCTCTTTGCCAATTCCCAGCTAGAGGTATTAGTCCAATGTTTGACGTAGAGTTTGGAACAGCCCAAGTGTTGTAGAAGCCCACACATGTTTTTGTATTCTTGCATAGGATAGCCATGTGAAAGTGAGTGAAAAATTGTTGCAATTTGCACTTGTTTTCTTTTTCAATTGTTGATAATTGTTAAAATGTTTGAGACTAGTAGGACAATATAAACTTGCTTATCTTTTGTGTTTAGAGTCCACATTCAAGAATGACTTTGCCTTTTTTCACTTCTAATCTTAGTTTGTCCAACTTAACAAGTGTCCAACATTCATACTTTCTTAAAATTGTTAGCTTTGGCATCAAGAAGGAAATTAAATTTTGTCCACTCATAGGGATGCAAATTAATGAAGCATTTCACCTTGTAATTGCCATTGTTTGCTAGATCTTGCTTGCACCATGGGAATTTGAGAGACCAACTCTCTTGGTAACCTTTCATGAACATTTTGTAGTCATGTAGATTGGATGCAAGTTTACCATAAGACCATGAAAATGGAAATTAAAGGAGAACAATGAATCTAAATGACCTCTAAGCAACTTTTGTCAAGCCAAAAAAAACAGTGAAAAAATTTCCATCCCCTCGGTGACGGGAGTCAAGCTAGAGGGGTGAGTTCAAGATATCAAAAGAAGTGCAAATTGAAGCAAATGATCTCAAAAGCAGAAGAATAGGAGTTCATAGTGAGAGAAATTATAGTGGTTTTATTTTTGTTTCTTTTGAAGGGACAACGTAAATTGGCATGACAATGATAATGCAATTGGACTAAAATTACTCGTCCCAAAATTCTTAGAAGTATAGTTGCAAAACCAAAAGGAAAAATTTGATGTTGTTTTTGTAACTATGCAGAATGGTGGTCAGAAGAATTGAAGCTAATTTCCACTATGGTTTTTGTTACTAAGTTTTGTTGTAGTTTCAGTTGTAGTGGAGGGTTTGAAAAAAATTCATACAAGATCTACCAAGCATGCTTTCACTTTGACATGCAATATGCCTCCCTAAAATAGTAATGTGGAATGATATATTGGCAATTTTTTAGGCAATTTTTTTGCGATTTTGGCCTTATTTTACTTAGGATTTCCTCTGTTATAGTTTCTACCCTCCCAATTGGTATCTTTTTTTAGCTATAAATCACTTCCAAAAGAATCACTTGTCTTTGTGTCTCATCTTCGTTGTCTTTTCCTAATATTAAGTAAAAGTAGTAAAAAAGGTAGAAGATGGTAAAATGGACAAGGTTCTGAAATGGTTATCATGTGCTCATGATGACCATTTATGTCAAAAATGATCTCCACGGAGACTTGTGAACCATTTAAGAACCTTGTTTTTTTACCACCCTCTACCTTAACAACATATATACATAAGAAAAGCCGGGGTGAATAGACACCTTCATTCCCTATGTGGTTTAATTTACCTCTTGAAAAAAACACTAGAAATTTTTTATTTGCCACCGACGATGAAATTTTAAAATTTTAAAAGGACAACAAAGAGAGCTACATACAAGAAGCCTCCAGTAATACCTTTGATGATTACACATTTGAAATGGTTCCAAAATGTCCCACATTTCAAATCAATTCACATAGTTTTTGAATTCTTGTTTGCAACCTTTGAGTTAGATGTGTGTCAAGGATTGACCAAAAGCTTAACACGATTCAACAAAGAAAATACAACATAAGGAAAAAATTTAGGCCTAAAAAGGCTGCCAGTTTAAAAAAAAATTCAGCACCCTAGTGGTGCAAGTGAATTTTATAAAAAAAATTAATATCTTTTTTGAGAATAATTTAAAAAAAATAATCATTGTGACATGATGCTGACATGGTACCAATAGTGCCACATCAGATTTGAAAACTTCATCCTCTGAGGATTGAGGTAGGTACACCCCAAATCGCCATTTTTTGCTATTGAGCCTATTTTCTATTATTAGACTGGTCAAATTTTCATATGTTCTTGTTGGTAAGTGAAAGGAGGTTCCAACGCACCAGAGAATGTGGCATTTGGATACTGTATGCAAAAGTTATTAAGGAACAAAGTTTGGTTCCGAAAGCGTTTCTTTCACACAGGTACAGAACTGATTTTGGAGATGTACATACAGTATAGATGGCAGATTAAGGTCAGTGGCACATTTGGGTGTACCTACCTTAGAACCAGTTGAAAGTTCTTCCTCCAAAAGCTGATTGATTGCCATTCATAGTTCTTGCACATTAATCTCCGGTCTGGTACTGAAAACAGCCTCAAAATTTGTGTGAGTCAAGTGAGTGAGCTCCTTTTTATTGCTTCAGATGCAGTAAGTTGGAGCTTATTATTTCAGAGAAAAATCAGGAAGGAATTGAAAAGGATCACACACTAACTTTTCTTCTTCCCTCAGGAGGCATACTGAGATTCTCTCTCACATTAGCATCAGAGATTGGGTTGGAAGGAAGCTTCGCCTAATTATGTTAACAAAATGGTCCAGAATGTCTGTTGGTTTCCTTGCTTTTCTTTTGGAAGGACCACATTCACAAATCACAACAATGTGGTCAAGAAATCAGTCAGGCAGTCAGCTCAAAAAGAATGGAGTGCTAACAACTGAATTCAACACAAAATCATCCAAAAACGAAATGGAATTGAGGGCTGAATGCTCTTGAGAGCAGAGCCTGAAAGAACAAACCTGTAAATGTACAACAATCCAATGACACACTTTGTAATTGTGCATGTCCTTTTTAATTATCCTCAAAAATTCATCATTTTTTATCCTCAAATTTATCATGTTGTTTTACTCATACATTTGACTGAAAAACTTCTACATGCTCTACATGTCAAGTTGTGAACACATGTGGATGCGTGCACTCTTAAGTTAGGGTAAGAGGCTCAGAAACCACACATACTTAGTTTGGGAAAAAATCAGGCTTTGTTGAAAAACTAGCATTGCAACATGTAAAAAGTAATAGAGATGGTTTCTAAATGTGACCATTTCTAAAACTGAAATGAATGTTTGAATCATACATTATTTCAGATTTTTTAATGCTTGTAAGAAGGTAGTTGGACTACCAAATGAATTCTTATTTTGAATAATATTAATAGGCACCTATCCACTTAGTTAAGAAAAAATCCATTGTGACTCTTAAACCATCCATTGAAGATGTATAAACCAAATCTAATCATCCTCTGATGTAATCAAAAGTCCATTTCCCTACAATCAAGGTTCCAATTCAGAGCCATCTACTGGACAATTTGAATTGCTCGAATTGTTTTCAAGCCTTCTCTTATAGGTACCTCCAGGAAGTATCATTGGAGAGGTCATTCAAGAAAGTTGAGTGTACATCTGGTTGAGATTATAGAAGAATTATCATACTACTAAAATCATAACTTCCTCTGTAATATCACAAATGTTATCATTAATACTAGGGGCTCATGCTTCTTATGCTACGCATTCATTGTATCACATATTAATAAAATTTTGATATATTTGAATAAAATGCATGATAATGATTTCGATAAGTCTTTAAAATAATTATTTAAAATATTTTATAAAAATATTTTCAATTATGCATACATAAAAATTGTATTTTCACACAATGTGATATTACAGAAATAGAGTAGCAGTTTGCAATCACTTTTGTAATATCACTTTTTATAAAGGGCGATATTATAGAAATAATATAGTGGTTGCAATGAAGGTGATATTAAAGAGGATCCATAGAATGATATTATAGAGGTAGTAAATCCATTGCTTCTCTTGGCTTTACACTTCTTTGCACTTTTATGATTTTGTGCTTTTGTGAGCTTTTTGAGCTTTCATGATTTCAATTTTTTATTGCTACTACCAAATGATTTTACAAAGGGTGATATTGTAGAAATAATATAGTCGTTGCAATTGAGGTGATATTAAAGAGGATCAATATGGTGATATTATAAAAGTAGCAATTCTATTGCTTTTCTTGGCTTTATACTTCTTTTGCATTTCTATGATTTTGTGCTTTTGTGAGCTTTGAATTAAATTGTTTACAAAGCTTTTGAGATTTACAAGTTTTTTCTTTAGATTCTTCTATTTGGTTTGCCATTGTTTGTAACAATTGAATCAAATTTCTAATGCATTTTAATGTATGTGTATCTTTTACCATATTCATCATTTCATATATTTCATTCATCATTCATTAAATTTTTATCGTTTATTTCAGTATATGCTTATTTATTAAAAAAATATGAAGATTTTAGTATTTTTGGTTTGAAGATTTTTTGAAATTCTTGCTTTGCATTCTATCTAATACATAAAAAATCTAACAAAATTCTAATGGTGAATGCGTAGCATAGCAAGCGCACACCGCTAGTTAATACTATAACTGCAAGTGCACAATGCACAACAAAATACATAACTATACCCTAAATTCCTTAGAAAATAAGGAAAGAAAGCTATCAACAAAGCCAACGACAATACAAATCACAATACAACATGAAGCCGTGCATGCATTGTTTTACATTTGATAAGAACATGAGGAAGATGGACAAATAGTAAAGATTACCCGTTGTTCAGTGAAGGGTGCCCAGTGTGAAAGCCAAACTAAGGTAGTATGCTCTAAAGGCGACCATTTAAGGGCTGGTCTGCCTTTTTCATAGGTTTTTGTGGACAAAAATATTTTTATATTATTTTTCAAGGAAAGAAAAATAAACATGGAACCTAACACAAGTGGTTTTGTATTTTTCCAAATATTTTTGAATTACCTATAATTTTTCAAAGATTAAGGACATAGGCACCTATTTGTGACAAGATGTGCAGATTCAAAGACTGCAATTGGCTCTTGCAATAGAAAAATAAATTTTCCTAGCTACATTCAACTACTAGAGTGATTCATTCAAGGATCACCTCATCTCCATTCTCCCCCAAAGCTAGGGTCCATATGAAGGAGAGGGTTCATTTTGCAACACACTACCTTTAAGGGAATTAAGTTAGAGCAAGATTTCATAAAGAAAGCAACCAAACCTCTGAATTAGAACATGCTTGAAAAGCAGCAAGAACAAAAGAAACTTAAGCATTTCTAATCCAAAGAGTACAATTATCCTCTTCAATCCTCTTCAATTCACAATGAATTTGGTTCCTGATTGATGAGATCTAAGAGCATCCCCACCAGTGAGTTCCGTATCCTTAAAGCTTTAGGGAGAGGACCTCATATGCAGATAGAGATCCAGAAATTTCACCGCACCAACCTTTTATCCAAAACTTATATCTTTAAAATATACATATTTCTGTAAATTCTTCTCCAGTTTTGTATCCAGAGGCTCATATGGAGAACTCGCAAGGTCTCATCCCTATTTGATGTCCTAGGGTCAGTAAACAGATAGAGAAACGGAAGAGTTGGTGGAGATGCTCTAACCCTAGCCCTAAGCCATCGTACAAGAACCCTAACCCTAACCCTAACCCAAAAGTCTCATCAATCAAGAACCTTAACCCTAAGCTATTGCACTTCACCCCATATTGAGGCATGAGCAACTGAAACAGTTGTGAAGACTTCAACCATTGTAAGTTAGCCCTGTCTCTTGATCACAGCAGGGCCAGCAGACACATGTAAACTTAGAGCATGGCTGATCAAATTCATCAACTCTCATTTTCCTTCCAAATCTGCTCAACAAGGGAAACAGGCCAAACCAGCCTTCTGGTATGCAATGTTACACATTGTCATCTTATTCCTCATCCTGCATAAGATCATCAATATGGCACAATTCTAAATAGACCAAAACTGAACAAAAGCATTAAATACACAATGACCTTTTTTGTTTGAAAACTTGCAATTGTGCACATTCTCTCACTGTGACTTATTTACGTGAAGATTCCAATGGTTTTATAACCCAATCATGGTCACTTGACTGGAGAATTTCACAAGGACTGACATGATTTTATAAGGCTCTCCCTTACACTACTGAGTTGAGGGGATGCACCTTGAAGTGTGTGTGCTGCAACACTTGTCCGTATTCTGGGGTTGAGGCCTTGGAAGTTCCATGGCTAATCACTAAGGTAGGAGGTTCTGAAATCGACCAGGTTCTAAATGTGTCCTCTATCTAGGAATGAGTGACATGCTTCTTGAAATATCTATTACTGTCATTGATGAAGTAGGTGGGTTTAAATGGGTGATTTATGGACCTCTTACCTTACTCGTATCCCTATAATCCCTATCCCAACATACTGGGGGGCACCTATAAGAGGCAACTTCTTGAATTGAGTCCTTTCGAAAGCAAGCTTTTGTTAAATAATTGCAAATAGTGGACACATCCATCCGATAGATCGAGGATTGAAACATATATCTAAAGCAAGCCCCAAAACTTATAACCTAAAGCAAGTCACTATTATTTCACTCAACATTCAACACTTATATCTTGGTTTATACCAAAAATCATGGGGCTAGAAAATTGAGAAGTTTCCCTCTCTGAGCTCCCTTGCTTGCCATTGAGAAATCCTCCTTTGAAGGTATAAACCGCCAAGAAGGCGTGAAATGGTAAAAACAAAATTTATTCTCCCTCTGTCCCAAAATGATCTTCATGTTGTACTTTGTGATGTTGAATATTGGTCAAATTCAACTTTCCATTGCTATCTAGGACTAGCAAAATAACTCCAAGCAATAGTTCCCCCTCTATGCGTGCAATCATCATTCAAAAGACAAATGAAATGACTGAAGGGGTCAATCAACATTGTTTGTTATTATTATTTGCATCTCTTTGAGTGATGCCTGATTGAAGGAGATGAAGCTTTGGAGAGGTTCACACATAGGCTTGGACCCAAACCACCTATCTACAAAATGACACCTCACAATCAACAATTAACTCCCAAAGCTTCAATACCTTTGTCCCTTTGGGGGACAAATTGGATTTCCGGCACAATTTCTAGTGCGATTTCTAGCAAGTACTTGTGGTTTCAATTTTTGTCATGATTTCTTGAAGCTTTTATTTGAAGATTAAAAAAAATTGATTATCTTTGTGGAAATGTAGTTTTATTTCTACTAGTGAGTGGGAACAAAAGTTATGCCCAAATAAATTTAAAACAAAGGAGATTGGGCATCGAAAGAATTCAATTTTTTTAAATTTAAATTTTTTTCTTATAAATTACATTTTTGTCTACATGAAAAGCATTGGTTCATTTCATTTGGATAAGTGATGTGAAAGTTGTGGACAATCTTGTTTTGGGGACAATCTAAGCATCTTCTTAAAAAAAACTTATAAAATTCAATTTTGGATTCAATTTCTATAGTTTTCCAAAAGACAAGCTCTGCATAGTTTAATTTGCTTGCTATAACAATCTTGCCATTGGAATTAGTGCATTTTAATTCCATATGGAGATATTAATAATATAGATTTTCCTCCTATTTTGTACCTACTTCTGTTTAACAATTTTTATAAGAATGAAAGTTAATTAATTTTTTTAAAAATTCCCTAGAATTTTAGTTCAATTCCCACCATAAAGATTTAAACCTCGAAACTCTATTGTGCAAAAAATTTAAGTAAGAAGGTTCAAAGTCAAATAATATAGTACCGCAATGTCTTAAAATTTTTGTTTTCTTCACTTTAAACACAAATATCTTGCAATTTGTGTGATAAAAAAACTTGTAGTTTATTCCACAAATTTTCATACTGATTATATATAATATCCTATTAGTAGATGTGCATAAACATGAATTTTCAAATTCTCTTGCTCTTTGCACTAAAAATGACAATTTTGAGAGTTTTTTGTCAAAAAAAGGCTTTGGTCCTTTATGAGTTAAGTGTTCATTTGTGCTCCTTGAAAATACCCCTAAAATTCCACTTTTCAATATTTTCAATATTGCACTTAGAAAAGGTTTCCAAAACTCAAAGTTTATGGGATGTTGGTAGTGCATGAAACTCTATTTAGAATGCAAAATGGATTTTACAATTATTACTTTTAGCCTTAATCAAAAACATTTTGTCCAACAATGAGATTATTTTGGGATGGAGGGAGTATTACTATTAAATAAAGTTTCCTAGATTTTAAGTTAGATCTACTTTGTTCACATGGATTTGACTACAATTTTAGGGGCTCAAGATTTGAAGGTTTTTGATGCCACATATGAAAAAAGTAAACTCCACTTCATTGGTTATTTTTGAAGACTTGTGACCTCTCACATTTGATAGTGTAAAACAATTTCTCAAAAACTTCTTAATTTCAACTATTCAAAATTTTACTTCCTCACCCTTGGATTGGATGGAAACTAGGCCTTAACTCCAACATTATAGACATAACAATATTAACCCCTAAAGGACCAAGGCCATTATTTTGTCAAAAACCACATTAGAAGAAGTTTAAGCCCTGAAAAGGGTTGCGAGTTTCCTAACAATGAAGAACATTGGCCAAAACAACAAGAAAGAAAATTAGAAAAAAACACCCTTCATTAAACATCAGGGCCTTGATGATTGGCTACAGGTTTAACAAATATATTTTTTAAATATTAAAAATGATTTTAAAATTTAATCTGAAATTACAAAACTCTAACAATCTGATGTGGTTGAACTTTGGCCACATCATATTGTGATTATTTTATTAATATTAGTATTTGTTATTTTAAAATATTTTTTTATTACTTTATTTTATTTTTTATCCTTTAAATATTAAATAATCCAGATAGCACTACACTTGTTCATAGCTTGGTAAATCTTTTCTTTGTGGCCCTTTCAAGGCCTAAATTTTTTCCTAATTCTCAAAACTATCATGATTGTTGCATTCACTTAAGAAAACAAAAAATATATTTTTTAGAATATAACTATAGGATCTTGTACTTTACTTCTCTGAGATCATGTAGTAAATATTTCATGAAGTTTGATCGTACAAATTGAAAGATATTAGCATTCAAAGTTGGAAAATAAATTTCTTTTCAACACTAGCTTGCAATATCAAATGACTTTGACCTCCATTTGTAGAAAAAATTTGTACTATGGACTTTGAACTTAAAAAAGAATTGTATTGGAGAATTGAATTGAAAGTCTAGTCAATTTTTTTAAATGCTTGATTTTCACTCTTTAAAAAATTATCAAGTAGTAGTAAGTTCACGATTGAAAGAAAACTGAAATCATTAATAGCTTTAAGATGGAATTGAAACACAATAATCTCAATGGTGAGATTGTTCTATCAAGCAAACTTAACCTTGTCAAACAATTATTTTTGAATAATTGTGAATATTGCATTGGAAAATGAATCCTATAAGTTATTTTTTCAAGAAGATGCTTAGATTGCCTAAAAAACAAGATTGTTCATAACTTTCACATCACTAATTTAAATGGAATTAATCAAAGCTTCACATGTAGACAAAAATAAGATCTATAAGAGAATTTTTAAAAATTATTTCAAGATTTTGTAAATTTTTTTCTACCCAATGACATGAAAATTACGTTTAGGATAACATAGTTTTTTCTCCCATGCACCAATTGAAATAAAAATTATATCCCTACAAAGCTAATAAGTTTTT
Organism: Climacium dendroides; assembly: GCA_950106755.1. Lineage (NCBI taxonomy): Eukaryota > Viridiplantae > Streptophyta > Bryopsida > Hypnales > Climaciaceae > Climacium > Climacium dendroides. Next base: position 30,974,156 of record OX467083.1, on the reverse strand, counting down.
CTATCTTATCAAAAAAATTAAAAAGAATTCACTAAAAATTGAGGTCATAGGAATCTACCCAAACTCCTTGGAGTCCCTTGAAGGAACATTTGGTACACCAAATTTCCAAAACAATGTGAATATATATTTTTAAATTCAAATTTAGAATAATAATTTAGTATAGACTTTCAAAAAAAGTTGTAAACTATGTCTCATAGAGTATATACATATGCTTAAATCTATCATAGCACTAATCAATACCTATTGACAAAATATGAAACCAAAATTTAAACTTTTTGTGAAATCTATTGTAAATTCTTCTTGCTATAAGTTAATGATCTAATTCTACTGATTCTTTAACATATCTTTATAACTTTCTCTGTTCCAAAATGATCTTCCCATTGGACAAAATGTTTCCAATTAAAGCAAAAAATAACATTTTAAAAACCAACTTTTTTCTATAAGTACAGTTTGGTGCATTAATTCCTAGCATTCTTGAAACTTTGAGTTTCAGAGCCCTTTTCAAAGTATAGTTTTTAAATATTGAAAAGTAGATTTGGGGGAGTATTTTCAAGGAATATCACTGGTCAATTAATTGTTGAGTGTGAAGTCATCATTTTGAAAGCATTTAGTTTATGCCCAAGACCATGTGTGGTCCTCTATTCCGCCTACCATAGCTTCGTCCCCTTAATTTGGGCAATATTCAAAGAGATGCAAGAAATAAGAATGAACAATGTTGATTGACTCCTTTAGTCATTTCATTTGTCTTTTGATTAATGATTGCATGGATGGAGGGGGAATTACTGCTTGGAGTTGTTTTGTTGGTTCAAAATAGCAATCAAAAACCAAATTTGACCAATTTGCAACATCACAAAGTGCAATAAAAAATCATGATTTTGAAACAAAAAATTAAAGCCAAAAGGAAGACCATTTGGGGATGAAGAGAGTATTATACATTAAAAAAATTCTAATTTAAAAAAAAATCATAGATGAAATTATTTTAAAATTATTTTAAAAATATTATATTAGATAAATCTAGGAATATCTAATCTAGAAATTGACTCAATTTTCTAAATAAAAAATATTTGTCAAAAATGCGATGAATATGATATTCACGTAAGATACTTATTTATTACAATCCTATTTGAATGGCTATTTTTTAAATTGAAAAGGTTAGTTTTTGAAATGAAAATACTAAAAATATTTGAATTATAGAATATATGCAAAAAAAATTCATGCTTTATGTATATTAGAAAACTAATGTAGAAATTTTAGAAAATATATATGAATGAAATTATACATTTTAAAATGAAAAATTAGTACAAACATGAGGATGACCCAAGTGTGTCTTTGAAGTGATTGAATTGAGAGTTAAGAACTAGCGAGTTATCTAAATTTGTAAAGATTTATTATAAATGCAACTTAAACAAACTATTTAATGATGACTTTCAAACTAAATTTATAAACTATAATTGGTTGATTATATTATTTTACAATAATTGTCCCTTTAAGTTTACAATGTGAAGACATAAGTATGGAGATTTTCTAAGATTTTGTTTTATTTATTTTTTGGAGTCATTTTGAAGGGTTATTATTTATACTAGAAAATATTGGGAGGAGTGAGAAATTTCGGCATGTTGAGCAATTCCATCATATCCACCAAAATAGAGTATAGTTTGGCATGTTGAGCAATTCCATCATATCCACCAAAATAGAGTATAGTTGGGCTTGTTGAGCAATTCCATCATATCCACCAAAATTTGATTAAATATGTGGATATGAGGGAGAAAAATTGATAATTCACAAAGTAGAATAATAATTCATTTATGAAGCTCAAATGAAGTTATATTCTAAAATCTAAGGTGAAATTCAAATAGATATATTTATAATTATTCATAAATCAATAATTCCTTTTTCATCCCTAGATTTTGGGATTTTTGAACAAAATAAATCATGGCCAAATAATGAAGAATTTATACATTATATCTTCATTTTTGCAAATTATGCTAGTCACATTGTTGAAGAACAAACAAAAATTGCTTTCTCTATATATTGAGATGAACTTCATCTGTTTCTTGTAGCTTCCATAGTAAATTTGAAAAAAACATGCATAATTCCTCTAATGGATGTTAGCTTGTTGTAGGATTTAACTTGATTTTAAATGAAAATATAAGTTCAAATGTAAAATTCTATTTTCTTCATCCCAAGATGATCTTTTGGTTGGACAAAATGTTTTAGACCTTAAACTGGAAATAACATTATTTTAACATGTTTTGAGTTGTAAATAAAATTTTGTACACTCCTATTGTTCCAAAACTTTGAGTTTTAAAGCCCTTTTCAAAGTGTAGTATTAAGCTTATTGTAATCAAATTGAGGAAACTTGAAGATTTTTGTTTCCTATCCTTGTGTTGAATTGATTTCTCTTAATAGTGAGGAGGGGGAAAGTAGTGTCACCTAGAAAAATAGTGTCACCACAAAATCTTATTTTTGTGGAAATTGATACAACTGAAGGATATTTTTAATTGTACTAATTCAAATCCAAAATAGTGTGACTTTGACAAATTAGTGTCATATACAGTATTAGCATGCACTTATCAAGACAAGCTAGTGTTTCTTATGCTATTCCCATAGTCAAAATAAAAGTATAAGTAATTTTCTAATTTTCTAATTCAAAAATCACTTCCAAATCAATAATTTTTACACTACAGGTCCAAATGCCATGAAACATAGCCTTCCTTACAAAGAGTTTTTTGACAATATCAAAAATGTGACCAAGGGACGTTCATTGCCAAGATCTCACCATAACAAACAAGCAACCTATTGTATAGATCAATGTACTATTGTACTATATGTGAGTATAGGCCCCAAGATTGATGTATGAAAAAACAACCCATCCTTTAACCCCTAAATGCACAAGGCACCAAATTTTGATGTTGACAATACTTGGAAGTTAAATAAGATTCAACTAAATTACTATTCTTAGTAGTTTATATTTTTGACAAATTCTTTTTGAGGTCTAGTTTCAACATCAAAAATTTGTTTTTGAAAATGAATGATTATGATTTTTCTATTCAAGTTTTTGTGCAACGGTGTCCATTGCAATTTTGACTTTTCATAGTGTTGAGGGCTCTTGGAAATGAGGCTCAAATGCTCTAGATCTTAGAGAGAAAATCACTTTAGAAATTTATTTGAAAAAATTGTAGAGTAGATTTTGAGAAGTCATAAATTGATCGGGGTTATGTATGTTAGACCCTTCAACCTCATATTTTTTTGATGACTATTATTTTAGATTTGACGTGTGAAAAGAGAGTTGAAAGATTTTCATAGATTTTACACCTTAATGATTAAACATTATAATCTATCAATTCATAAGTGATATTGTTGTGTTTTCTTTTCCTATGTGATCTCTAACATGTTGTTTGAATTTCTATAGCTACAATTCCAAAAAAATTGATACAGTTTTTGAATTTTTTTTTGAATTTAGAGGAAATTTCTAGAAGCTCAAAATAGGCCTTGGGCACTTAGGGGTTAAGATGGGATGTTTGTATGTTTTGTTTGTGTGTTTGATACCTTGAAATCTCTTAATCTGTGCACCCCCCGTCACATTCTTTGGATACCATCAGAAAGCTCTTGATGTGGAGGGGTGCATGGGCTTTGTTTTGTAATGTTCATGGTTTGAAAGTTTTTGATTTTTAAAGTTTTTAGAAATTAGAAAATTAGAAAATTACTTTTACTTTTATTTTGACTTGTGGCAATGGCACTAGTACTGATTGAAAATTGGATGCTATAATTTTTGTCTTTTTTCTTTTAAAGTAAAAAGTAAGTAAAATTAGGGCTCTAACTAATTTAAGGCCCCCCCAGAATGAAACCCTGAGTCCGTTGTTCGGCAAAACATACTGGCAGAACTCCTCCTGTACCCAAGGTCTCAAACAAGGTCCCAAGCCTCAACCCTAACAAGGGACCTGAATTTGGACCTCAGACCGCGGCGGCCGCCTGCACTAGGCCTCTCTCTTTTGCTCTCCCCCGCGTCTCCCATCCTCTCTTTTGTTTTGCATCCCTCCGACCTCTCGGACGGAGCCTCGTGCAAAACTTCTCTCGTGTTTGTCCACTACTGCGTTCTGCAGCCCCGCCGGTGAGTGTCTCCCTCGTGCGATCATCCCGCATGCTTTTTTTTTTTTTTAATTCTTTATCAATGCTTTCGGGGTTTAGGGTAGGGTTTTACGATGAGGTATGGGATAGCACAGTGTGAGGTTGCTTTGGTTTGCTTGGCTGCAATGCGGTGAGAGGAGCTTGCTTTTAACTTTTTCTTTCGAGTGTAAGGATTGTTTGGTTTTAGTTGTGGTGTATGGAACGTAAGCTGTGAGGAGGGTTTATGCAGGTTCGAGGGTTTTGTGTGTTTGATGTTCTTGTGCAAGTGCTGGTCGGGTATTGTATTGTGATGCGAGCTTAAGGTTTTGGGGGGTTGATGGAGACTTGTTCGTGTTGGTTGTGATCTTCGTGGAGGTTCACTATGATTTTTAGGGGTTTGGGAGGGTTTATGATTTTGCCGCAGGCACTTTGTTGTTTCCGTTGCTCGTTGCTCTGAAAGTCTAATGGTTTCATTTACTTGCTCCTACTGTATTCGCCTACCAGGTCAAGCAAGGAATTTTTTTCAAGTTTAATTCGAACTCACCATGGGCAAGAAGTCGAAGCAGTCGGTGGAGGTATGTATTGATATATGAGTTTTTATACTATGAGGTAATTCCTGTGGCAGCGCGTATCATACAAACAATGCAAAGTGTTACGTACAAACAATGCGAAGTGTTAATTTCGAAACTGGTTCGTTCTGACACTCTTGTTTTTCTCGTGTTTCCAGGTGGCTGTAGTACCTGTGGAGGTCAAAGCATCGAAAAAATCAGGTAATCCAAACTTGCTCTTCTGTGCAGACGATAGATTCTGAGTTTAAAGCGCAATTCTAAATTTAGAGACTTGCGTATCAACGATTCGGCAGACGGCCAGAAGTTCCTCGCTTAATCTCAGTACTGTTCTGCTGGTCTTACAGGGAAGCGAGCCTTGGAAGCGGCCGTCACTGCCCCTGCCTCAAAGAAATCCAAGGCCGAGAAGAAGGCTGTACCACCACCGAAGAAAGTCCAGATTCCGCCCACGGAGGAAGAATCATCAGATGAAGAAGAGGTGTGCATGTTTTGCTAATTTCTGCGTCGTATTGTCTTTTCGTTGCATTTTTCTCTTCCCGAGATCTGAAGGTTCGTCTGAGATTCTTATGAGTGAAAATGTCTCCTTTCAGGCTCCCAAGCCTGTAGTGAAGGCCGCAAAAGCAGCTCCTGCCAAGATCGTCGCCAAGAAGGCTCCGGTTGAAAGTAGCAGTGAAGAGGAGTCCTCTGATGAAGAGGTAATGCAGGACTCCCTGACATGACTTACTGACTTGCCTTCAGACCTTCGTTGGGCTACCTGTTTTTTCTCGCAAGTGTATTGAAAACTGAAAATTCTTCTGATATTAATTGGCCTGTTGAGATTAGGACGCCAAGCCTGCTGCCAAAGCACCTCCAGCGAAAAAGGCAGCTGTTGCTGAAAGCAGTTCAGAGGAAGAGTCTTCTGACGAGGTACCTCTCAGGGCAAGTCTACTTCGGTTCCAACTGAATTATTTGTTGTTCAACAAGTATGCTCAATTGGATCGCATAAACTTATACTTGCATTCTGTGCAGGAAATGCCCCCCGCTAAAGTTGCGCCAGTGAAGAATGGAAAGGTGGCTGCTAAGGCACCTGTCGTGGAAAGTTCTGAAGAAGAGGACAGCAGCGACGAGGAGAGTGAGGAGGAAGTGAAGGTATTCCTTGGTTTCTTGACTGAGCGCTTTTCACTTGTGGGCAGCAGGTTCGTACAACTTTCTAATTGTTTACAGGTGTCCTGCAAGATTTATATTGACGGGGAGCTACCTGTTGGTTTTGAGTGCAGCCTGCTGCTAAGATAGTGAAGGCTCCTGCAAAAAAGGAAGAAAGCAGCTCTGAGGAGGATTCTGAGGAGGATAGTGAGATGGAGGATGCAGTATGTTCACTTCTCCCTGTACTTGGAATATTTGTCAATGGAGCCTCGTATTTTTGTGAAAATTTACGTTAGAGAAAGAATGGAGTGGTGCAAGAAATATTATTGTTGTGTTCGTTATTTTGGGGGTGATACTCTTATTTATTTAGTTCCACTTCCAAGATGTTCTGAATTTGCATGTATAGTCAGTAGCTTAATGTTAATCATTCCTGCAACCCAATTTGAAATTTCCAATCAAGGAAAAAATTGTATTCGAGGGATTTTGTCGTGTCAAGTTGGAAATTCAGGATTCGTAGTTTTGGGTTCTACATTTAGTGTTAAGGTCTTCAGTTACTGTGCCTCTCACCATTATTTTTTTCCGTGACCTATCTTCGGCACTGGTTGTGCAGAAAATAATTGTGAGTTCTCTAGATCACTGTAGACCCTAACCAAATAAGAAGTGTCGTTTCTTCCAGTTCATGAGCGTAGAAATTGAATCATAGAGTGATTATTGTTTCCATTGAACAGTCTAATGTGTTCCGGGCCATGGATGGAGCACTAAAAGCTTTAAGTGATATACGATCGAACACATTCATTCCTGAACTCTCCGACTCAGAAGATGATTCCGTTTCTTCTGAAGTGACGGACGATGAACTAAATGCTGATGAATCTAATTCAGAATCAGAATTTGAATCTGATAGTGAATCAGATCAAAGGGTACTTCATCTAATTATGTTTTGATTGAGTTGATAAATATTGCGTCACCTTTAAAAGAATACGTGACGTTTGGTTCTCTCCTGCCTATGCTACTGCGTAATCAGATCTGTATGTTGGAATGTAGATTCCAGTTAAGGTGGCAGTTACTAAGGCCCCAGCAAAGAAAGTAGAGAGCAGTGAAGAAGACAGTGACGATGAGGATGATAGCGATGATGAAAAGGTATGCAACTCGAGTACTTTTTCTCAGCGGAGCACTCAAGCTAATATTCTGTTCCTTCTAAGTTAATATAGTGTTCGGCAGGTCCGTGATTCATCTGAGAACAGGTTGTTTTCTGATTTTTACTGTTGTCTCATTTTATAACACCCATGAAGTTGAGAGTAGCGTCTTGCTCGTGGATAAATGACATCTCTTTGCACTGGTTTTGGTTTGTTTGGTCAGCCCGCTGCCAAGAACGGTACTGCAAAGGCTGCTGCGAAGGATGATTCTTCTGAAGAAGAGGACAGTGAGGAAGAGAGTGAGGAGGAAGCCAAGGTATTGTATCTGTGTGTTTCTTCCCTGTTTCCACTTTTGGGGTGGTTAGATGGAAATAAAAAGTTGTACAACATCTTAATTTTTTTAATTGTCTGATCTTAGCTACTGATTGTGCAGCCTGCCAACGGAAAGGCCGCCGCAAAGTCTGCTGCTAAGGCAGAAAGTTCTGAGGAGGAATCTGAAGAGGAAGAGGAGAAAGAAGAGGTACGTTACTAAAAGATTTTTGTGGTTTCTGTTCCATCTAAATATTTCTTTTGAAATATGCGTTCACAGTCTCGTACCAATGCTAATTAATTTTTCGAATCATCCAGGTGAAAACTCCGGCCAAGAAACCAGCACCTCAAGGAGGTAGCAGAACGCTTTTTGTGAAGAATCTGGCTTGGGGTGTTACTCAAGATACACTGTAAGTGAGAATAATGCAGAGCTTCTTTTGTTGGCCTACAGTTTTATTATCCATCGTCGTTTCACTAATTCACTACTGTTTGTCCACATGGCAGCTTTGAGTTCTTTGCAGATATCGGTGGCGTAGCTGATGTCAGGATCGCTATGGATGAAGACGGCCGATCGCGTGGATTCGGTCATGTGGAGTTCGAAGATGCAGAGGGTGCCCAGAAAGCTTTGTCAAAGAGCGGGCAGACAGTAGAAGGACGAGAGATTTTCTGCGACTTAGCCCGAGAACGCGGTGCAGCCCCACCCAGCGGTGGCAAGGATTATGGCGCTACGTAAGTGCACATCTCCAGTAACTCGTATTCGTACTTCGGAGTAGCATGCAAGAAGTTGTGCATAATTCAAAGTAGTTTTGCGTTGGTTCTTCAATGTGTATGTCCCTGTGAGGATTACTAAACGGGCTTCTCTTTTTTCAGGCCAAATGGAGGAACTCCTGGAGGCAGACCGGGATCTGACAAAACTGCATATGTCAGAGGTTTTGACAAATTTCAAGATGAAGACTCGGTATGAATTTTTATAAAAAATCTTTAGTATTTCCATCTACTCTTCAGCTGGCTGTTTTCTAATATAACCTCTCGGAATTCTGCAACTGACTGAACTTGTTCTACCAGATCCGTAACGGCTTGACCGAGTTTTTTGGCGAATGCGGCTCTGTGGTGAATGTTCGCATTCCCACCGACAGAGAGTCTGGACAAATCAAGGGGTACGTACTTGCGTGCTGTGTAATTCGGTGCGTCACTAAGTCCGTTTTATTTGAGAATGCAGATCGGTTCTGATGTTTGGTTTGTTTCCACTACAGATTTGCTTATGTTGAGTTTGGAAGCAAGGAGGAAGCGACCAAGGCATTCGAACTCGATGGATCAGACTTCAATGGTCGTAGCATTGTGGTTAACGAGGCCAGCAGTGGTGGACCCAGTGGCGGTGGTGGAGGCGGCTTTGGCGGTCGCAGTGGTGGACGCGGAGGCGGCCGTGGAGGCTTCGGTGGTCGCAGTGGTGGTCGTGGAGGCGATAGGGGAGGTATGTAGACTTTTTTTAATATGGATCCGATGGTTTGCTTGTCCACTACAGTAGAAGACACGGTTTGCATCTTCAAAGCATTTGAGCATATGCAGGTTATTTGAAAGATGTTTAGTACTGTGGAGGCATCTTTGGTCGCAAGAGTCATTTCGGTGTGTTCAAATGTTTCACACTACGTTACTGGCTTAAGATGCAATTTCAAAACGGTAGGTTGCAGGTTGTAGATTCTTCCTTTCCTATTTGCAGTCTTCTAGATCTCAACTTTTAGTCAAGTCATACTTCTCCTCATTTTAACAAGTTCAAGCAAATGTATGAATTGCTGTTGGTAACTGGAGTCAGTATAGGAGTCTTCTTGAGGTCCCTCAGTCATAATACCTACCACCTTAAATACCGAATTCGATCTTCATGGAACTGCTTGGAAATGTGCTAAGATTGTGCTGTCATTTTGTTTCCAGGATTCGGTGGTAGAGGCCGTGGAGGTGACAGGGGAGGTCGCAGCGGTGGCCGCGGAGGACGTGGTGGTCGTTCGTCTGCCCCAATGATGGGAACTGGAAAGAAAATGACATTCGACGATTAGATTATTACTTCGTTGTAGTAGTGTAGATGTATTTTGTTTTCTGTTGAGTACTGTCTATTTTCGGATTTACGTAGTATCCAGAGAGGAAGATCTGATGGCTTCATTTAATATATTCAGAGAGCGGATTCATAGCTAGAGCTGGGGCAATTCAGGGGTTGTTCTTAAGTTTATTGAAAGGTTAAGGGTTGAGTGTTCACGCTATATAGTGAAGATGCTAGTAGTGACAAAGGATGTAATACTCAGCTCTGGGACATGAAGATTTCCTGCCAATATACACTTTAAATTTTTGGCTATTTTTAGCTAACCTTGAATGCCACTTCATCTGTAAAGTTTATCTTCAACTCTTCATCATTTTCGATTCTCTTTTTGTGATTGGGTTCGACAGAAAACAATTCAAATAAATATAAGCCGAAGTCGAAATAAAGTGAAACGCAAGTAGCATAAGATACGAAGTGCGAATTCTGCCCCTAAAAATCCATTACGTTACGCTGTTTGATTGTTTGTTTCGTTTGTTACGGTGAGATCTTGGTAACCGTTTGAAAAGCTCTCTACGAGGGGTGCTCGGGCTTTGTTTCGTGACGTTCGGACTCGCAGAAAAGAATATATTGAATTCGTAAGTTTATATAGATTTGAATATTAGAAAATTACTTTTTACTTCCATTTGGGTTGTGGCAAAGTAGTAACTATGAACTGTAGTGGTGTAATGAGTAACTCCGATTGCTTTCTTTATGTGAAAGTGGCCGTCACATTTTGCTTGCCAATCGGCTTTGGCTTCCATTCCTTCAGGGACAATTAATTTGTTCATATTTTTATTCAGAACAGATACACCTCACCCCGGAATTCTAATGCTGCCATTTCCATGCAAAGCATCGAACGATTCCTTATACTTCGAGTAGCACGCCCTGTGTCAGAACCAACCGTATGTCATTTGTAATTGTCACAAAAGTGACAGCTAAGCCCTAATTCTTATTTCATACCCATTTTTGAATCATTTAACTCCTCAAGGACGAAAGGTGTTTTTGAAGTGGACAAATGTGTAAAACTGCCAATTTTTGATACATTGTCCAAAATTAAAAATTAAAACATTTTATTTGAATTCCAAATGTATAAAAGTGTATTATATAAGTGTCTAGAAAATTCCAACCATATAAAAAATGGAAAAATTTCACATGGATTGAAAGATTATGATGTTTAAAGTCAAAAAAGAACATGCATGACAATGTATTAGTTACATACATGCCAAATTTAAAAAGTTAATGAGGGTTTTAGTATAAGATGTCCCAATGATGCCCAAATTGCTTGAATTGTTGTTTGATTAAGGATTCAATGAAGTAGCCTAGGGTTGTTTGATACATCTATTTTTTATTATATATATAAGTATAAGTACAAATTTTTAAGAACAGTTGTGTGTTGATCTAATCCACAATGAGTGGCGAATGAGATCAAAAGTATGATAGTAGAGATAGTAACTTTCATAAAGCTACAACTCCATTGAAGAATAGTGTGCGCCAATTGGCAACTTAAAATTCACTCTAGTCAAAGAAAACAACAACTAGGTGCAAAACATTGGTGAAGGAAAAGCTTACTGACGTTTTAACATTCTACAAGCATTCTAACAAACAATTGACCTTGTAAAAGAAAAGTTTTAACTGAATTTTTTTGATCTTTCATCAAACCAAAGAGAGACCTTCAAAGGAAAGAGTTTGGAACCACCAATCCATCTAGACCCACTGTGATTCAAGCGGTAGGGCAACAAGACAAATTCAAATAGTTTGGGGGCTTTAGAGAATTCTCAATGGATGATTTCTAGCTCACAAACATTGAAGGACAAGTCCCATTCAATTTTCATGACCTACTTGCTTTGTAACACGAGTTCCCCTCTTTGGATAGTCCTTATAGGACAAAAAGAAAGATGGAATTGTTTAGACCTATTGTTAGTTGAATTATTGTAGGAAGCCAGATCTCATGTCTAGTGGTGGCAACTCTTCAATGCAGGCAATAGAACATTTAGAAATGGGAGAGGAAAAAAAAACTAAGGAAAAAACACAAACTTTGTTAAAGGACAATCAATAGAGCAAGAACAAAGATTTGAAAACCAACAACAACAATTCAAATGATGCAACATTTGAAGAGGAGAATAAACAAAAATGCAGTAGGATGACAAAAGAAAAGTAAGGCAAATTTGAAGATGTGATGGTTTGGTATTAACGGCAAGCAACAACACTTCTATTTTTACAAGACACTTATTTTAGTAGAAATAGTGGTACTAATATTGGCCTTTGGCACTACACTGTGATACTATTCATTGGTGCTCTAAAACTACCCTTTCTACTCGTGGATACGGCTATAAACATGTAAAAATAGAATTTAGGGAAGGAAATAAATAAATAATTTGGATCTTCTAAAGTACCAATACACGTATAATATATAGGTTTGGCATAACCATTGACAAGAGTTGTGTATAAAAGAATAGATCAATCACTTATTAGAAAATTAGATAAATTATTCTAATAGATCAAATGCAGTGTAGAACGCAACTATTGAATGTAATGGACACAAAATGCAATAAGTGGAGTAAATGTAGATTGAGGGAAAAAGAAGAGAAAAATGGAAGAGAAACTTACCCAACAAATACACCTTGAAGATGTCCTAAATAGAGCCACCATATAAGAATGATCACAATAGAGCTACATGATAAGGACAACTATTGTGGTTGATGAGAAAAGATGTTTGGATGTGGTTTGGGACATTGCTTATGAAGAAGAGGAAGAGGGTCTCTCTGTGAGGCAATAAGTAGTAATGACAATGGAACTAAATAGTACATCACGTAGTGCCTCATCCACTAATGCTCCTACTTTAGTGTCACATATAGCACAACAAGAAATGCATGAGCAAATGGATTGGGAGCAATGAAGTGTTGTGAGGTTAATAAGGGAGGCACCCTATCCATGTTGGTGACTATCAAAGAAGGCAAAATCTGAATCAAGGGATGGGTCAAACTCTATATCATTCCTAATCCATTTAAGGATTTGTAATGGGTGGGTGTCCATGAAGAATGCAACTTTGGATTTGCAATGAATATTTTTTCAATATGGGAGGACTAAAGCTAATGTTGACATGATCTTACTCCATATTTTATCCAAAATTTTAGTTGGTCAATTTGGAGTATATTATGTACTAGTTTTGTGTTGATGTAGACAGTTTTAAAACTTTAGGGAGTTCAATTTTAGTTTTGGCTATTTTGAAGAGGAGCATAGTTGTGCTATTCATGCACTAATGAGTCACTTTTTGAGCAAGCAACTATGGACTATTATAGTACCTTGTGGTTGTAAACTTTAATAAATCATATCTAATTCATCATATGTCCAAAAATTATGATTATAGATGCAATGCATCTATCCTTTATCTTTTTTTCTATAGAATGCTTTCCAAATATTGGGAAACAATAACAAAAACATGTTAGGCAATTATCTTTTTACAAGTACCATTTTTGCCCCCCCTATCCTTGTATTGAAAGTTAATTCTCCCTTTGTTCTAAAATGATCTTTATGTTCAACAAAATGTTCTAAATTAGGTTGAAAGTATCAATATTTAAACCTATTTTGAGGTGTAAGCAAAGTTTGATGCACTCCTATTGTCTTGAAAATTTGAGTTTCAAATTAGTTTTCAAATTGTAGTTGTGGAAGCATTGAAGAATGGGATTTCTAGTCATTTTGAGGAGCAACAATGGCCATTCATTTGGCTAGCCTAGCATAGTTCCTGCATTGCATATATATTATTGTTTTGTTGTTGTCACACTTCTTCCATGTCCATGTCATTAGGCATTGAATGCCACAACATGTACTAAATATGTGCCTCTAGGTCAGTAGGGCTTTCTCATGTTATTGAAGAGTAAATTAAGTGAGATAATAAAAAAAGCCATATGAGCAATCCAATTTGGGTACTAAACAAATGAGCATCTTATAATTCTAAATAAGCCATTTGAACATCCATATTGGAAATTGTTGGGTTTGTTTTGTTTTTCAACATCAATGTTGAGTCTTTTGCATATTCTATAATCAATGCTTTCTTGGAGCTACTGGTAAAAATCATAATTTAAATTTTTGTTTTGAGTTCATCAACTATTATTGTAAATGCATCTCACTTTTGAGGAAGGCACTAAGAATTCAATTTTAACTTTCAATTAGAATCCAATGTACATACCCAACATAGATTGTTGTACCTACTACTACCATTTTTACAAAAGCACTTGCCTTCTTTTCATACATTAAATTCTTAGTGGCTTGTAAAGTTATGAAGGATACACATAGACAAACTTAGCTTATTGAATTATAAATAAATTGAATAAAAAAATGTCAAAACTTAAGTAACTAGAAAATTGGATGTCAAACTTATTTTTCAATTTATTTAACTATTTGGCAAGGAGGTGATACTCCTTGCTACAATATGTTTCACCAAAAACTACTCCCAAACTATCATTAATATCTATTACAGAGAGCTTCAATTTTAAAAAAATTCTAATTATACTTATCCAATTGATGGATCATACATTAGAATTTTTGAAAAAATATAATTTTTATTTCAATTTGTGTCCAGGACCAAACTAATGCCCTCCTAAGTTGAAAATGTTTGAGTTTGTACAACAAAAGAAAAACACCATTTTTATACTTCTCATCAAATATATTTATATCTAAATGGAATAATTAATTCCACTTGGATTAGTGATGTGAGAGATGCAAAGAGTCTTGTTTTGTAAAAAATGAATGTAGTGGGTTCAATTTTGAAAATAGTTCTCTCAATTTTCAAAACAAAAATGTCCATACGTTGTAGATTACTTTCTACATAAGTGTTTCAATTCTATTTTGGAATTAAGAACATCATTTTCCCTCCCTTCTTGCATCTACATCAACTTAATAAAAACAAATCAAAAATATAAATCAATTTGGATTTTTTAAAATTTTCTTTTCCTTGATTGTCCACTCAAAAGCTTTTTTCTTTTAACTTTGAGGCCTATTCTAATGTACTTCTCAAAAGTTTTTGAAATTTTTTCCCACAAATTTCCATATAGAATTGTGGCAAGATCTTATGGTTGGGTATAGATTCAAAGAACGCTATTTGAGTTTACTTGAGTAATAAACATCAGTGGACATCAAAATAGGACAATGGATCTAGTTGTCAAATTCTAGCTATTATTGAGGAAGGACTATTTTTTTCGAATAAATTTGCATAAAATAAGTGAAGTGCCAAGGTTTTGAGAATTCTTTGAGGTTTGCATATTTTTTCTACATGATCATATCACTTCCCCTTCCTTGACTTTTTTCTTAAGCAACTTGAGGATTTGGGAGTGTCAAAATTTGTACTTTCAATTTTTCCCCTGAAAATTATGCAAAATTGCAAGAAGTACAAATTTGTGAGGCCATTTTTCCATCCAAAAATACTCAAAACTCCTATCCTATTTCTACTGCAAAGGGTAAAAAAATTTGAAATTTTTTTTTTCCATATCTCATCATATGATCTAACACCTAGCTAGTATGAAATTATGTGGAATAAATTTCAAAAATTTTGACTACACAGATAGTTGTGTTTAAAGTGAAGAAAATAAGTTTTTTTTAAAACATTGTGGGACTAGATTATTTGACTTTGAATCTTCTTCAGTTAAATTTCTTGCACTTCCAAGTTTTGAGGTTCAAATTTTCAAGGTGGGAAATTGAGTTGAGATTCTAGGAAAAAATTAATTAAGAAAATGATCATTTTCATTCTTAAGAAATTGCTAAATAGAATAATGTACAAAATAGAAGAAAAATCTAAATTATTAATATCTCTAAGATGCAATTCAAAATCATTGATTCCAATGGCAAAATTGTTCTAGTAAGCAAACTAAATCATTTAAATCTTCTTTTTTGAAAAATTATAAAAATTACATTCATAAATGAATCCTACAAGTTATTTTTTCAAAAAAGCGCTTAGATTGCTAGAAAATAAGATTGTCCATAAATTTCATATTACTTATCCAAATGAAATGAAACAAAGCTTCCTATATAGACAAAAATATAACCTATAAAAATATATGTTTAAAAAATCCAAATTTTTGAATTTTTTTGACCTACCTATATTCGTTTTTTTGAGTTTATTTGGGCATAACTTTCATTCCCCAAGTAATACATACACAAAAAAATTAATCATTTTGTCTATCTTCAAAACAAGTTTCAAATAATCATGACAAAAATTGAGACCACAAGTATTGAAATCCAATTTGTCCCTCGAAGGTACTATAGTCCTTTAGAGGTTAAATTATTCAAAGCAATGTCTTATGCAAAATATAGAATAATTGTCATCCAAATTTCATCTACATTCAACCAATTAAACCTTAAATCTTGTTTAACTCTAAAATGTTTTTTGGTGTCTTGTGCATCTAAAGTGAAGTATGACATTTCAGGTTTTTTCTCTCGTGTTTTTTTGAGATTTAAACATCAAAAGATCTTCTAAGGAATCTATATTTTGCAAAGATCCAATAGTTGGTTAAAAGGCTTTTATTTCTCTTTAACCTCCAATTTAGATTAGTGGAGCAGAACATTATTTTGATTTTGAAATTTTGAATGCTTTTTGCTAACTTGAGTCTTACTCAAATCTGATGTTCCTAGATCTTTTTTCAAAATAGAATTTGAGTTATGGGGTTCAAAAGCTTGAGAATGCTACATTGTTAAAAGCTCTAGCAACCTTGAAAAAACATTGTATTGCTCTTTGCTTAGTAATATCTCAACACATCCATTACTATTAAATCTTGATCTTTTAGGCAAGCGGCTTGTATCAATCAAGGAAAAGATCATAGGATTACAAATGCTAAAAAGTGGAAAAGTTTTGATTTACAAACCTATTTTTTGAAATTGTTGTTTTGGGGGGAAATTTGGTAGTATTTTTAGATTTTTGAACCAAGAAACTTTAGGGATTAATCCAAGTATTTGGACTAGTTACACCGCAATCTATCCAATATTCATCCATATTTTTGGAAGGGATGTTGCACTAATTGAATAAACATTTCTACAATTATTTTTTCCTATTTGTACATGTGACAGTAATTTACCAATCACACTATTCATATTAGTGAAAATTTAAAATATTATAGTACACTACATCAACAATTTCCACAAAATAAAAATTTGTAGTGATACCTCATAAAGCCCAAATTTTCATTTGGCAAGTAGAAATAGAAATCCACAAAAATTTGAAATTAAAATTTTCTTTTATATATAGATCATATTTTTATCTACGTGTGAAGCTTTGATTAATTCCATTTGAATAAGTTATGTGAAGGTTATTAACAATCTTGTTTTTTGGACAAGCTAAGCATCTTTTTGAAAAAATAACTTCTAAAGTTATTTTCTGAATGCAATTCTTGAAATTTTTCAAAAACAATTGTTTGACAAGGTTAAGTTTTCATGCTACAACAATCTCACCATTGAAATTATTGCATTTCAATCCCGGCTTAGAGCTATTAACAACTTAGTTTTTCTTTCAATCTTGGACCTACTTCTACTTAACAATTTTTTTTAAAATGAAAATTAAGAGTGCTTTTTTGAATTTTTTTTCATAGACTTTCAACTCTATTCTTCAACACCAAAATTTCTTAATTCAAACATCATATTGTAAATTTTTTCCACAAAAGTCATCTGAAATTTTAGGCTAGTTGTTCAAAAAAACCTAATTTCCAAACTTAGAATTCTAATATCTCTCAATCTATATGGTCAAACTTCATGAAATTTTTACTACATGATCTTAGACAGATAAAGTACAAGATCCTATTGTTAGATTCTAAAAAATAAAATTTGGTAATATAAATGAATGCAGCGGAAATGGTAGTTTTGAATGGTTTTGACAAAAAAAATGGTCTTGGTCTTTTAAGGGTTAAAGCTTAAATTTTACTTGTGTCCAAAAAAAAACTAGAACTCCTACCCTGACATTCTTGATAAATTTATCATCGGAACTTTTCTTGGAAATTAAGATAGATGAGCTAAATTTTGTTCAATTCCCAATTCCATCCCCTACTTTTGACCCTAATTCCATTTAATAAAACATTCAAATTCGTTCACTTTTTGATAAAAATCTATGCATTAATGCCTGCAAGGGGTAACATGTCAATCTATGAAACAACCTAATATATACATGAAAAGGTGGTTATGGGTTGTTTATAAGACGTTTTTGACTCCAGTCTATGGGCAGTTAGGCTATAATTTCAAAGTAGAACACTTTAGAAATGTACAAAAATTACAATTTTAATGGAAAAATTATAATTCCACTTGGGCTTCATTCATGAAACAACCACACATCTCTAAAAATATATGCCCCTTCTTGGAATACATCCCAAGATATTCATATTGCAAATCAAGGTGGTAATAGGCTTGTCAACTTTGATCCTTGTAAGAATGAGTTGGTCACCACAGAAATCATCCTTTTGGACACCATGTGAATCATTTGCTTAAAAAACACACCAAGAGCATTGATTGGAGAACAAACTATTATAAAAAACATCCTCTTTTTGCACAAATTCCTTGAGGATGAATATATGTACTATTGGATTCTTTGGCATGCATTGGACCACTTCGGTTAGCAGAGTCCTTCCGAAGTTAACGTGGGCACACCTAGAATCACATCTTGCCTAAAATTGCCATCATCACTTTGTGTACACCTCCCAAATCAATATGTACCAACTATTTTAGAACACATACCAAAAGAAAACTTTTGACCCTTCCTAACTTTTGCATAGGGTATCCAAATGTCACGTTCTTTGGTGCGTTGAAACTTCCTTTCACATGCCAACAAGAAAATCAATGAAAATTTGACCACTCTAA
Source organism: Climacium dendroides (assembly GCA_950106755.1). Classification (NCBI taxonomy): domain Eukaryota; kingdom Viridiplantae; phylum Streptophyta; class Bryopsida; order Hypnales; family Climaciaceae; genus Climacium; species Climacium dendroides. Next base: position 30,956,025 of record OX467083.1, on the reverse strand, counting down.
TTATAGCAATTGGGCATAGGAACAAAAAGTGGCATTTAAGGGGGTAGGGTAGTTAGTCCATAAAGCGAGCATCTAAGGACTGAAACTGAATTTTAGGCAGGTGAAACTTCTTAAAATATTTTTCAGTAAACTTTCTTTGAAAGAAAAGAGGAATTGGCATCTAACCCAAGTTGTTTCATATTTTTTGGATCATTTTTTAATTAGTTATGAATTTTCAAACGAGATGTGGTATAGGTCCCTATTTATGTCCCTAGGGCTTCCATTAACTATTCACTTGCAACTTCTGAAGATAAATGGGAAAGCAAAGAGTATGATTGGCTTTTGTCATTAACAATGCTTGTTTCTTTCCATTCATTCAAGGACTACAAAGGTCCATTTAAGAACCACTTCATATCCATTCACAACCAATATATGGACAATTCTTAATGCCCGCTCATATTTCAAGCCTCCTACCTTAACTTGCCCACTCACTTCCTTCTTGTTTTTCTACCAAAAGTTCTGTCCAAATTGCATGAGGACTTACATTGATGATGTTTATTCATGGTTTCTATAGTTTATGGAAATGGACTTTTTTGAAACTTGGCGGTTGGAATAAGTGCCTCGTGTGTGATAGCCAGACTATATTAAAAACCTTCTTAGTGCATCTTCTCTAAGTACATGATATTGCATAATATGCATTGATGGAGGTTAGTACATGGGCCCAATTTCGAAGATATTTTCTCAACAATAGTTTAGTTAGAGGCCATGTTAGTTACTAGCCATTATTACACCTTTGCAAATGCATAAACCTCTCTTCATGCATAGTCCCAACACCATGCACTAAGAGAGGTTCTATTGTAATTGCGAACTGCCAAGTCTATTCACATATGATACTCGAGTGAAAATCCTCATAGGACAAATTGAGCTAGAGTTCATAAACACAGGAATTTTATCCTAGGGAAAACGCGGAAATTTTTAAATTTTTCACAATTTTTAAATTTTGAATTCATATTTGCAATTGGATACCCCAATTTTGAAGATGAGACTTGGAATTTATCCTAAACACATCACAATATAGGGGCAAGATTTTACTTTTACCATGGAGAACCTGCATTTTCACCCTGCAGGTCCCACTTTATGAGGTGGGTTTACCATCCTGCGAGTTCATCTCCAAATGTTGTGTGGGTTTCATTTTCGCTGTTGAAATAGATTTCAATGTGTGCCCGGGTAAAAAAAGGGTAGAAAAGGAAAAAAAACAAAAAAAATCCCTGAGGGAACAGGGGAACAGGGGAACAGTAGAACAGGGGAACAGGGTTTGTTCACTCAAAACCGTATTTTTGTGGTTGTTAGTTTGGTACACATTGACATTGAGTTGAGTTGAACTTCAGTTAGTTCGTTAGTTTGACCTAAAAGGTAACAGGCTCTGAAATCCCGCCGGCTCTAAAACCACCCAAATGTTCAAATGTGTATATATTGCCTTTTCGTAGCCTTCAACACTATACAAACAGTGTACATTTTAGGAGGTGGGCGATTTTAGAGCCCTATACCATTTCAACTTCAAAATTTCATAACTAATTCTACAATGTTCCAAAAATTATGAAACAACTTGGGTTAGATGGCAATTCTACTTGTCTTTCAAAGAAAATTTATTGAAAAATATTTCAAGAAGATTTGCCTCCCCAAAATTCCGTTAGCTTCAGCTCTTACATGGGCGATTTTGGGACCTGTTACCTTAATATACTTATGTTAGCTATTGTATTCTCCCCACAACGGGACTAATCTCCATCTGCCGACAAGTGTCCCGTGAGGGTGGAAGCCCTCATTTAAGGAAAAGCTGATAATTAATTTGGGGAGGGTAGATTTCTTGAAATAGTTTTCAGTAAATTTTCTTTGAAAGATAAAATGGAATTGGCATGTAACACAAGTCATTCATAGCCATAACATTGTTAATGTTCAGTAGGGGGTTTTCTTTGGCTCTCCTAAAATCAGGTGCCCCGTCAAGAAAGCACTTGTGACAACCAATGACAAAGAAACAATTTGACAACTTAGTGATTCACTTTCTGTGCCAACCAACCAGTGACTCAGTATTATAACTAATGCCTCTCCCCAAGTGTATAGTGGAGAATTATACCTCCAACTGGGGGGGAGGCATCTTCACTAGTTAACAATGTTATGGGTTTTTGGAGCTTTGTGAAATTAGTTACTACCTTTGTCTCTCTAAAAACCTCCAAATCAAGTACAACCCATGTCCCACTAAAAAGCTCCGTTTACTGATTTCAATTGTTAAGTAAGCATTGGCCATATTGAATGACCTTGTGGAGGGGGTAGTGGCAAGTGATCAAGGAGCAATTCTTTTCTCCTAGCAAACTTGGCCTTGGATTTGGTGACCACTTAGGTGCTATGAAGATTTGTTCATGAAGGGGGTCAAGTTTCCTTGTTGTGAGTATTTAGGTTGGGAGTAGATATTTCTGGAATCCCATTTTTGCCACCAACCTTCAAATTATTAGGAATGACAAGTTGACAGCATTCATGAATGTTGTTCAAATATAATAGTTTCCACATGGATTTTGGGTGCTTGAACAATAGCACCTAAACTGGAGCTTTTGCATAGATCTAGGAAATGGGTTATTGGTTCTTGAATGCACATATCAATGGCATAGAGATTAAAAGTATAGTTCATCCCTCACGAAGAAGGTGCTTGGAGGTATTTAGAAAAAACAAGGTAGTATGAAATTTTGAAGTTGTAATATAATGGGCACTAAGAGTTTCTACCTATTATTTTATACATTGTTGTTGCAATGAAAAAGGCAAGTGTACTTCTACATTAGAAAATGCTTTTTGAAGCCTGAATGCTTTATCTACTTCCTAACTTATTTGTTAATTCCTAGAATCCTTGGTAGGAAGGAAGGAAAATGTAGAGTTGGAGCTTTTGGAGCAAAACAAATTATGGCATGTAAAGATTTTAAGACTTTAAAAAAATATTCTTTGTAATTTTTTCTTTTGTTTTGATCCCTATATAAATTGATTCTCAACCATTAAGTGACCATGCCAATCACATTGTTGGAAAATAAACGATTAGTTTTTTCAACAAACTTGGATGTATACTTCATTTGTATCATGTAGCTCCAACAAGAAGATCTTGAAATCATTTGTAATCTATCCAATAGATGCTCCCATAGATGCTACGACTTACAAGCTTATCCTAGAAAGACGAAGGCCTTGATGATAGGTAGTCAGCCTAAAACAATTGGATTTTTGGATGAATAGATGCATTTTTTATATTATTTTTCTAAAAGTCATACATTTGGCACTCTTTTTGTCTTCAAGGTTTTGAGATTAATGCATGAAAATTTTTAAAATTTAGGTTTGCCAATTTTTTATTTTGTCAAGATAAGTGACTTTATTCATTGCATTTGGTATCCAAGATCCATTATCTAAGTTCGTACATAAACAAAGAATGTACCTATTCATCTAAGTAATTGGTTTCTTTTGGGTTGAATTAGTAGACTACCTCAATGATAGGCTTTATCTTTTTAACCCCTAAAGGACCAAGACCTTTTTCTACCAAAAAACACTTAAAACTGCCATTTCTATAGCAAAGAGTAAAAGAATTTGAAAATTCTTTTTTTTGCACATCTAACCATAGGATCTTACACCCAACTAGTACGAGAATGTGTGGAAAATATTTTAGAAATTCTAACCTCATAGATTACAAGATATCTTTGTTTAAAGTAAAAAAAACAAAATTTTCAACATATTGCGGACTACATTATTTGACTTTGAACCTTCTTAACTTTAATTTTTTGCACTATAGAGTTTTGAGCTTTAAGTCTTAATGGTGGAGAATTGAGTTGAGAGTCTAGGAAAAAAACAATATTTAGTATTAATATTTCTAAAATGAAATTAAAATGCACTTTTTCCAATGGTGAGATTGTTCCAACAAGCGAACTAAACTATGTGGAACATTTTTTCTTAAATTGTAAAATGTGCATTCAAAAATGAATCCTAGAAGTTAATTTTTAATAAGACGCTCTAATTGCCCAAAAAACAAGATTGTCCATAACTTTCTCATAACAAATCCAAATGGAATGAATCAAAGCTTTCTATATTGATATAATATAATCTATGAGATTTTTTTTATTTTTTAAATTCAATTTTTTGAATTATTTTTTGCTGCCGTCTTTCTCCCCCTCTCCATTGTTTTGAGCATAAGTTTTGTTTCCAACTACTAATTGAAAAAATATATATTTTCATGAAGCTAATCAATTTTTTTGTCTTCAAAAAAAAAATTCAAAAAATCAAGGCAAAAAATGAGACCGTAGGTACCTACTCAAAATTCCACTTGTTCCTCAAAGGAACAAATGGTCCTTGAGGGGTTAAAGTCAATACATGTAGACATAGTTAGAGCATGTCCACTTGAATTGGAAAGTGGATGAATTTGTAAGGAGGTCATCTAATTTGCAAGGTGACTAGGCAATTGGGCATAAGAACAAGGCTTGTTTTGTACGCCAATGTGTGTCCTAAAAACATCTTGCCACCATTGATTGGTGGTTAATTATCACTACTCAGTAGAGCCATTGGAGAGGTGATTCATTTGATTATCAAATTAAGCTTCCAAGTTTGGCGGTGATGCTTTTCATAAAACCAAGCCAACAAATCTTTCATTCACAATATAGTTAGGTGTATAGAAAACAAGTACTATTTTTAAGGGACTTTTATACTTGATGTTTGTAAGCAACGATAGTAGGACAACAAAGTAGTCAATCAATGTGGACAACAATGATACTTAGGTATTCGTGACACCGACTAGCGTTAGCATAACATGGCACGTTGACTATTATTGTACTATTCATATGAGGTTGTTTTAAGTGCTTGATGGATGTGGTGCTAATTATGGACAAGCGGGGGACAATTGAAATCTTTATTTTTGCCTAATTCAGTTCTATTTTATTTCGTGGACTTAATAGACGTCCTCCATGTAAGAGTCATTGCTGCCTTTCTTCAACACCACTCTTTGCGGTTGCCATCTGCAAAGACATATATAATGCTCAATGCAAATGGCCCTTTAATATTCCTCAAACAAGTCAATAATAGTTTCAAAGCATTTTGAAATTACTAAAACTTAACCCCTAAAGCCCTAATTGCGTTTTTTTGACAACATAGCAATTCTGCATAGCTCACTACAAATGGGATTTTTATTATTATTTTTTGAAAATTTCACACAACATGTGCCTAAAGAGTACTTTTAAAATCCAATAATTTTCATAACTTTTGACTATATAATTTGTATGGTATGTAGTTTTTAGCAATTGGTAGGCAACTCGGGCAACAAAAAAAACTTCTTTAAAATCACTTTCTGAAAAAATAAAGATTTGAAATTGGTTCTTTAGATTCATAAACATGTGGAAATCTTTGAATCATTCCATTTTGGTTTAATGAAATGAAAGTTATGAGGAGTTTTAGTTTGTGGGTAGTTTGCGGGTGCCTATGGATTCTCCACTCTAAAATAAATTTTGAAGTCCTTTATTTAACTCATTTTTCAATATTTTTGAAAAAAGAATTGGGTGTAGTTTCCTTATTACAACATTACAACCATTGGAGTTGTCATTTTTCAATTTTGAAATTAAATTGTTAACAATTTAGTATTTTGAATCAATCACTACTTTTTTCTACTTACTATTATTTTTCTATATGTTATACAATCCCAAAGGATCTGAAATTTTTCAAGCATTTAGCCATATTTCTTTGAAGCATGAATCCAAAGAGTAACCACAATTTTGGACATTTTTTCATATAAATGTGACCTTGTGAAGTGTAGCTACTTGTTTTTTTTGTAGAGCCAAAAAAAAGATTTTTGTCACTTGTAACACTAATATCTTACAATCAACATGGTCAAAATTTATGAAATTTTTTCCACATATTTTCAAACCAATGTACTACAATATCTTGCAATCACATGTGTCCAAAATGGTTTCCTTTTTTAAAATTTGGTACTTGTACTAGAAATGGTCATTTTTGAGCTTTTTGGTGAAAACATAGTCAAAAACCTTTAGAGATTAAATATTAGCCCTTTAACGTTTGAATCTTTTTTAAAGATTTTTGCATGTTTTTGGTTATATCTTGGTACAAATGTTTTATTTACCTCACATTATCAAAAGTGGTCATAAAGAAAGGTTGTGTTTTAAAGATTCAACTACAATATTATTAGAAAGGTATTTGAATGAAACATTGTCTTAAAGCATTCTTTTTCATCATTCAAAACAATGATGTTAGAGAGCTTTAGTATTTTTGTTGCCATAAAGTGAAATTGCTACAAAATAATACAATCAATTAACCCTTAAAGCACTAAATTACATTTTTGGCAACATAGTGATCTTGGGTAGCTCACTACAAATGGAATTTTCATTTTTTTTGCAGAAATTTTCACACAACATGTACCCAAGAAGTAGCTTTAAGGCTCAAAATTTTAATAACTTTTAATTGCATAGTTAAAAAGTTATGAAAATTGTTAGGCCTTGAAGCTACTTATTGGAAAAATGTTGTGTGAAAATTGTAACAAAAAAGAATAAAAATTCCATTTGTAGTGAGTTGCCCAAAATTGCTATATTGCCAATAAACGCAATTTAGTGCTATAGGGATTAATTCATCTGCCTTAAATGACAATCTTTGAAGATAAGTCTAATCTATCTATTATGATAGGCTATTTGTTTTGTTAGTTTGTTATGGTGCAATCTCTTGGATCGTGCGCCCCTAGTCATGTGCTTGGTACCATCAGAAAGCCCTTGGATAGGAGGGGTGCACAACTTCGTTTCATGGCGTTTGAACCCATGTGTGAAAAATATTGAATTTCAAAGTTTTTATAAATTAGAAAAATTAGAAAAATTAGCTTTTATTTTGGCAATTAAAGTGGCAACGGCATAGGGCACACTATTGTAGGTTGGAGACGTCAAATTCATTAGACCCCATACAAAAATCATTCTTTGGGGGTTGAATATCCTTCCATTAACTCAATTCAGAACTTTTGGAATTTCATTTCACAAGACTTGGAATATTTCATGACCTTTAGCAAGGTCCTCACAGCTTCACCACAATACTCAAGGCTTTACTGAATTTTACCTTTACCAATAGGGTACTCCCAACTTCGTAAATTAGCAAAAGGACCAGTTAACCCCAAAGTGACAAACCATTTTCACATTGCTACAGAACTTGAAAGAATTGGACAACTTTTAAATTTTTTTGTAGAACATCAGAGGACATGCAGAAGAATCCAACCGTACAATCGAGGATGGACTTTATGTGTAAGCATCCTAAAAAAAACAGCCATGAAATCCTCGTATGGAAGGACTTCTCTTCCCCGTAAGACTTGGTACAATACTGCGAAGAACCACCTGAAAATATTGCAAATATTGCTTCGAGGGCCATTTGATACACCAAAGGTGCCGAATTAGCACTGGTGGCGAACTGCAAAATTGTAGGCTGCAACATACTCTCCACTGTCCAATTGAAATAATGGCAAAATAGCTAAACCCCTGCTGTATTCGAAGGCCGTTCCAAAGGCATGTCGAAGTGCTGAATTCCAGCTCTCCAACCGAAGGAAATTATCCAAACCCGGCTTTCCCAGTGTTAGCAAGATTGCTACAGTGCTTCCACTAGTTGTTACAAGTAGCAACAGGCAAAAAAATCAGCGGAATTCACCGCTCCGATCTCTAGTTCGAAGGCTCCAGTGATATCACCTCCCTTGCTGACGCAGATATGCCTGCAACATTGCAGATTTCAATGCTCCAAATTTCAAAATACCACAAAAAATCCAGTAGTTATCCTTTGTGTTCGCAATAGATGTCATTGCAAAGGTCTCTTCGAGATGTATAAGTCATCCTCAGAATGTTTTCTCAATTGACGACTCCAAGTGTAAGATTTTCGCCCTTCAAAACAAGTGAGGACACTTTTTGTCCTCTTTGACAGTTTGGGGTTAAGTTCCAATGAACACAGTCTCTCTTCAAGGGAGAAAAAGATCTAAGCTTACTAAGCTTATGTATTCCATGAATTTTTTTAAAATTTATAAAACAATCATCTTGGTATGTATGTTATTTTTCATTTTTTCATTGAGATTTTTTTAGGATAAAGATTATACTTATTAATATTTTCTACACTATTCAATTATGCCACGTTAAAAGTTTTCCTGAAAATTTCATTACATGCCATATTTAATTCTGTTTTTGAATTATTTTTTAACGAAACTAACCCGAGCGCACTGTAGTATAAACTAAGTGTTATGCACGTCCACTTTCCGGATAAGTCTATCCAACGACTTGTGCTGGGTCCTTGCCACGTGTTTTTTCTGTTGCGTACCCACTTTTGCTGTTGTGGGGAATTGCCAGGAAAGTGCGCTCGCAGCATCTGCCGAACTTCGGGAACGGCTCGCTCACTCCATGCGCCACTGGAACTACATTCTTTTTTATCTCAAGAGCTGTAGTAGTACCGGCACAATAGACCTAATTAAAATTAAGGTACGGTAATTTATGTGCACGTAAAAGAGACACTCTCCTAATTGTGCCACGTATCTCCAGTTTGAAATCTTGGATAACTACAATATAAATCGCATGGATGGATCAATTAGGAGAATGTTTCATTTAGGTCAATTAAGTGCTACAACAAGAGTGCTTTTGTACCTTGCCAGGACCTTTGCATTCTTCATTCTATTTAAGGTGGAGCCACCCATCACCAACCACTGCCTCGTAGGCGATCAATACGGTTTCTCAAATTTAGGAGTGGGTGGGACTCATTTGCGTTAATTTTGAATTCAAAGGAACTGGGTTCTGTAACCAATGTGGTCCCAACACTACCACGAAACTTGTGCCTCCTTTTGTGTGCTAGAGTTACCTATAAGCACTCTCTGAATGATCAATTTTATAAGGCTCTAAACATTGGACATGGATTGAGCCCAACTTCAAGCTTTCATAATTTATAGTGATTTTCAGTTCAAGCTGTAAATTCACCAAATTTTTTGCTATCTATGCCATTTCTATCTTTGTACTATTGTAAATATTTACTTCACCAAATGTTGTTGCAAATCATGTCTGCTATGGCTTAAGTTATAGGTTATGGGTGGCTCCACCTTAGCGTTGCTTCTCAAATAGTGTTACTCTTACAAATATAGAACCACACTAAGTAGATTTTTTTATCATTGATTAATGTAGATTGTATATCATCCAAGTTTGTTAACCCATACAATGTAAACACCATATTAAGTGGCAAAGATCACACTATACATATAATTGTAACACTATTCAAAGTAAAAAAAAACTAAAAAAACTCAAGCATTTAGTAGTGTAGATTTCTAGAATTATGGGAGCAACCTTAAACAAAGTTATTTCAAATATTGTAAGGGTTCTACATAAGAATCTCTCTAAAGATGCCATGTTTAACTACTTTTGGATTTTCCAATGAATTCTAGACAAAACATTCAAAGATCTCTAGATAATAACATTTGGAGATGTCTACATGTTTTTGTAAATCTTCGGATGTTTTATATTGATCTCTTAATGTTGCATTATTTCCTAATGACTATTTTTTTCTATTTTTAATTTAGGACCCTTCAAAAATCCAGACTACTTCTTTATATAAACAAATAAACCTCTCTAACATAATCTTGTTAGATTGGTCCATGACCAAAGTATAGATTTAGAGAGGTTTTACTATATTTAGTGTGAATTGACAATTTCCAAATTTGGATAAAATTAGCCGATTTTTTACCCAAAAAATCCTTGCGTTGCTAGTGCATTGTAAAAAAGGGCCTGTAATAGAGACATTTCAACCAAAACTACAACAATCAATAGAATCTGATAGTCAATTTGAAACTTCCTCTACATTGGAATTAGCACCTATTAACCCTTAAATGTCGAGGCAGACATTTTGCGTTTGATGAATGACAAAGAATCTCTCCATACAAGACATAAAGTGCAACTAATCATCCTCCAAATTTTGTGGGAAAAGGAGAACGTCTTCTACAGTAGCTTATCTCCCAATCAGTTCTTTTTCATTTTTTTAAGCCAGCAATTCATACAATATCCAAAGAGATGATCTCCACAGTGACCGGCTCGTCGTTTAAGGGTTAAGTCAGTTTTGTGTTATAGTACTCCTAATAATCCTTCACAACTTGCAAAAGAGTCCTTTTCTTTTCTATTTTTTTTAATGCTACTCACTCTCAAGGTAGCCGACGTTGATGCTTGTTTGTCTTGAAGGTAGCGCATTGCACTACATTCCAGAAGCTAATTCTGGGATCAGTGGTGTGGACCTCACTGAATAGAATCTTGCAGTGTAGCTAGCCCCCCATTTTCTAATTGAATGAGTTCGTTGGGGTTAGTGCAGTCTTCGGAATGGCGTTGCAGCCTTCAGGGAGCTTTCAAATCTGTAATCTGTACTTGTGCCCTGCCACCGCGTCGGAAGCTGGTCGGGTACAGACACCGAGACACGGTCACCGAGTTTGTTGGTCAAATTGAAAGATCGTTTACGTGATATCCGATCCATTCAGTTGCATGTGACCAGCGCTTTTCTTTTCTTTTTTTTCTCATTATTTTTAGGTAGCCCACATAGCGATGTAGAGTAGAGTGTTAATAAAGCTATTTCCAACCACAGGACTGGAAGAAACATGCAAAACGTGGATGAAAGTACATATATTTGTTCAAAAGTGTGCAAAGTAGTTTATAATAGAGTGATATTAGAGTTAATCATAAAGTTCGTCCCTTGTTTGTAACATGGTGTCAGAGGAAGGTGTAACTAAGAATAGTACAAAAGAAACGTGACACCAAACTCTATTAGACCTTAATTTTGGTGCTTTAAGGAGTTTTGTCTTGAGTTTTTTCCCAAATTCTGGCTCCTTGTCCCGCATTGTAAACAAGAATTATTTGTAGAATGATTGGGTGACATTCCGCTGATAATGGTTGCCTAAAGATGCTGGTCACAGCGTCCCTTGTTAAGCTGCAGAAATTCGTTCTCTTGTGCCAACGGAGGGGCAGTCTGCACACTTTTTGATTAACTCTATTGAGCAGCAATTTAGCGATTTCATCCACTGGAAGTAGGGGAATCTAGTGCTCAATATTCCCTCAAAAAATTGAATAGCTTTTGAGCGAAAAATTGCACCCCCACCAATCAACCAACCAACCAACCAAACACTGCCGAGTGGTTGTGACAGAAACTGCACCCATTCCATGGACAGAGAGTTGAATGGGACTTGTTGGCGACCTCACTACTAGCCATGCTTGCACAACTCACCAAGTGCTCAGAAACGTGAGCTACGGTACTGTACTCAGTTTAGACCGTGTCAACGAATACCAGAACACGCACACAATTTTCTAGTTTTTCTCGGCAAGATTTTTCCTTGGGTGTCAAGGGATCCAAGCAAACGCCAGCTCCTGCAGACACTTGTCACAGACAAAATCTCGCTCACTCGCTGCGTACTAACTTAGTTCTCGTAAAGTCGTAATATAAGCTCTTTAATTTACCACCAGGACGGCTCATTTGTGCAGAATCCAAGGACCTGTCCCGAAAATTCAACACTAAAAATAGGGCGAGTAGTTCAACGAGAATCTTCACAGCTTCTGCTGGTCTGACAAAGGCCCTCGTTTAAAGCCGGCGCTAAATTAACAGACGATTACACGCTCACTCACTCACGTTTCCTGAATGAGCTGACTATGCTCCGACTGGTGGTAACGTAATTGGTGAACACACAGAGTCAAGGAAAACAGTGTAACAATTATATATTAAATATTCAACTGTAGGCCCGCGCGCACGAATGGTAATTTTACAGCCAGCTAGCTTGAGATCGACGAAGACATACCTAGCGATGGCCGACGATCACTAAACTCTGTGCTTGTACAGTTGCCGTATACCTTTCGGTGTCGTGAAGCTCCAGTATTGCTCGAAAAGCTGTAAGAAGCCATCGGATTACCACCAATCGGTTTTGCTGCAGTTGTTGGGACTAGCATGGAGGAGTTGATTTGAAGTCTATATAGATCTTGAGGGAGGAATTGAAGTGCTGATCGGTCAGATTTGCTGTGCTCTGTGTGAGTGCAGGTGATTTTGTTGTAGAAAGATCGAAATTCTGGATGTCTGACGGTCCGGTGCTAATGGTGCCGCGCAAGTATGGCTATGGCTATGGATGGTACGAAGAAGGGCACCGACACCACGCGTACCACACCTGCCTCAACTTGTTCCTTCGTATCTTGACAGCAGCCGCGACTGCGGCCGCCATCATTGCGATGGTCGCGGCGACGCAGACTAAGAAAACTGAGCATGGCTATTTCCGAGGTCGGTGGAGGGACTACCCTGCTTACAAGTAAGCCGGGATCGCTTAGAGGTCGATCGAGCACATGGTGATACTTAGTCAAGAAATGGGCAATGGCATGTTTTGAACAATTGTACAATTGTACACAACGTGCTTAAAACTGGCCGTTCGTGCATCCCGTTTTGAACAATTGGAAAAGAGTCACTTCAAGGAATACGGTGTTTAATTTGCTAGTGGTGCCTGACGTGGTTGTGGATTTGAACATGGTGGCGTTTTGGATGTTCAATTTTGGATGTGGACAGGAATTGAACGTGGTGTCTCATAATTTGCAGGTGGTTCATCATCGCCAACAGTTTGGTGTTCGTGTACTCTTGCTTTCAATCCGTGGTGGCTTGTTGTTCTGTGATTGTTCGGAGAGGCCCGCTGAGTTACTCGGGAAGCGCGGGGCTGACGTTCGTCGCTGACTTCGTAAGTGCACCCGACCTTCCATTACTTTGCTGTTCACCTCTGCCAGCTTCTGAGGCTTGAAAATTGGGAATCAGTTAGAGTGATATACTACTATAATTTAGAGGGTTTAACAACGTTTGAAGCATTTGAAGCAGCGTTGTGGAAGATGCTGAAGCATACGTTTCTTCAGCAAAAAGGAAACTTTTGGAACGAGCTTCCGAAAACACGCAATATTTTTCAGCAAACATGTTTAAAAACGTTGTTCACGTAGCAAAGTTGAATGTCAGTTGTGGAATCACGTTTTTGAGTGAACGTTCAAACGTTGTACGGGGTGAATTCTATATAGTGAATTCTATACAGGCTATGAGTTTCGGAAGCTATGTGTGTAGTTGCCATGAGATTATGCTTGTGTTGTAAAGGACGATTCTTGCACGTACTCTCTGCAGGTTGCGGCCTGTGCTTTGATGTCGGCCGCGTCGGCCACTTTGGCGGTGGCCTTGATCGCCAGGAACGGGCAAACCAATACCGAATGGAACACCATTTGCAACCTGGTGAGCCGCTTCTGCGACTACGCGCAAGGCGCCGTCATCGCCAGCTTCTGCGGCTTCGCCTTTCTGGCGCTGTCTACTTTTTTGGACGCTTCGGCGCTTCACCATCTGGCGTGGGATTAGGCCGTGAAAGGGAGAGCGCGTGGGGCTTAGAAATTTCATGCATTGGTAGTGGATCATATATACCGACTATTTTCTGTGCAGATTGTACACATTTATGTAGCATAAGTGTAGCGCTAGCTATGTCTAGGTGTAATTGAGGTTAACCCGTCCAGCAGAGGCTCTGATTTGAACCTTGCCGGACTCATCTGTGTGATTGCAACAAGAGAAGTTAATAATTGTTTGGATTCCCCCGCTGTAATTTGCAAATTTTCTGTCAGCAATATAAATCTGTGGTTCAGTGCAGAGACAGTTCGTGGTGGAGATCTGAGTCTGTCTCCAAGATCTTTAAGACAGCAGCTTCACCGACTTTGAACACTGTAATTTATGCCGACAAATGCTTCATAGTTAGATGCAACTTAACCCAAGTGGAACTATCTAAGGTTTCAATTTTCCTACATACAATTCCTTCAAAGATGGAGGTCTTTCCACTTTCCTACCGATTCGCTATGTGGACTGTGCATATTGCATGGACCCTGTTACCGAGTGCCTTTGTTTTGTTCTCTGCTTTTGTTTCCTTCTGATGTCCTCGTGCATTGTGGCGTAGCCACGTACGGGGTGTGTGAGGGGCTAAGTAGAACTCCACCTCGTCTGAAGTGACTTAGCAATGGATTTGGATACTCGATACTTCTATTCCTTGCTGCAATGGGGGTTGTAATACATGGTCAAGTTTTTGGTTCTCAAATAGCTAGGAATTGAGACGTTGCGTATTTGTGAAGGCACATCGTTGTTCTATGCGGCGGAATTGCTTTTCTTTCTCATGGCCACATTATTAGGGTTGGGGGAAACTGGGTCTACCGACTCCAAGCGTGAATGTCTAATAGAACCGTTGCAGCAGTGCTTGAGAATGGGAAACTATTGGATATCTCCTTTAATTTTGTCAAACTGGGGTGCTGACTCTGTATATGTAAAAAGGTGGAGATCGATGTAGAAGTGTTCAACAAAATCAGAACCTGTTTTTGGTCATTTTCAAAATAGGGTTGAATCTGTACGAGTAAAAGGATAACTCAATGGTTTCGAGAACCAGTAATGTCATCCGGCGGCCGCTAAACCACTTCTTTGCGACACGAATGTCACATTTTGGCGACCAGTTTCAACTCCATTTGACGAAACGAAGATGCGGAATGACCATGGGAATTTTTGGTAAGGGAAACACAGGACAGGGAATCCCTCAAATGTGAATGTTGATTGATTGTGATGCGTTGAGTACGAGGATTGCGTCATGTGGGAAAGCATTATAATACTCTGACTTGCAGAATATGAAAGTTCTATTTCAATTTCCTTGATGCAGTTTCTTTCTTTGCACTATTCAATATGAAGACCTTAATGCCATTTTGCCAATGGTATAGGACTCCGAATGTGCAAGAGGTACGCGAGCAGTATTTCCCTAAGAACCGATTGACACTGGCCTGCATGCGAAGGACAAAGCATGCTTCTGCATTCGACGTTCGCAAGGAAGGTGAGTCGGAGGATTCCAGGGTGGCAAAAACATGAAGGCTGCATTCAGGAAGCATCGCGACAGAAGTTTGGCAAGTCTCAAACATCAAGTCTCTAAGAAACTTTCTGTGAATGTGGACGATGTGCGAGAGTTTAAGGAGCAGAGAGCAGTGGAAACTCTTCGGCAAAAACTTGTTGCCGACAGTTTGTTGCCTGAGCACCTTGATGATTATCACACTCTTCTTCGGTTTGCAACACACTCGAGCTTTTCTCATACGAAATCCTTTTGTTGTCATGTATTTCCGCTAATGAGAATTATTCACTGCAAGGGTTACAACAACTCAAATCCTGATCTGCAATCTCACTATTATTTAGGGTTTCCCTTGCCCTACATGTATCTTGCACGAGTATCTCATAGTGTCACATTGGTGCAAGCTGTGTATTGAAAGATGAATTGACATGCCCTTGTGGGTGTGTAGCTTTCTCAAAGCCAGGAAGTACGATATCTCTAAAACAAAACAAATGTGGGAGGGAATGCTTCAATGGCGGATGGACTTCGGAGCGGATACTATTGAACAGGTTGTAAAACTGGGCTATATTTTAGATGGTATCACTTTGAGTGGGTCGCACGGGAGCTTTCTTTTCTTCAATTTTTGTTCATTTTTGACCAACTTGTGTATTGTTCTTCACTGAGTGTGGTGATGCCAAATTTGGCTCTGTCTGAATCATTTTTTTCACAATAAGGTCAATCAGATTGGTCATTTCAATTCTATGATATCTCTTTCCTTACCATGATAGGGTTTCGTCTACTTGAACCACAAAAGAAAACTGCAGAATGATGTGCTTAGTGTTGTTTTGTGACATCTGAGAATTATGCGTTACAGAATTTGATGATGATGATGATGATGATAATGCTGCACAGGACTTTGATTTTACTGAATTGGATGCTGTGAGAAGATATTATCCTCAAGGACATCATGGCATTGACAAAGAAGGGCGACCTATTTATATAGAACAGATTGGGAAAGTGGACACACAGAAGCTCATGGAGAGCACGACTCTGGAGAGATATTTGAAGTATCATGTCCTTGAATTTGAAAGAACAATCAACCTCAAATTTGCGGCGTGTTCACTTGCAGCCAAACATCACATTGACTCGGCCACAACCATTCTAGATGTTGATGGGGTGGTGAGCGTCTTCAACCGTACTTCCTTAACCCTTGTAATGGATGAAGAAACCCAGTTTGGGACTCATTGTTTTTAGTAGCCTTTTGCGGATCATATGCGGTCTTTCTGGTGTCCTATTTGTTTCATTTATTTGGGGACGAACACTTGTTATGTTCTTCGCTGATTCTAAAGATATAAAATTTCGCCCCTTTTGACTTATGTTCTTCTCAATATGTTCAATTGAATCGGTCATTTTCAAACCATGAATCCTTGGTTCCTTGGGTTCAAATACTTTCTTGCTCGAGGCATTCAGATTCTCGAAGACTTAGTGGCGTAATTGTTTTGCAGGGTATGAGAAATTTCAGCAAACAAGCCAGAGAATTGTTGATCGCTATTCAAAAGATTGACTCAGCAAATTATCCTGAAGTAAGTTCTGCATCATAAAAACCGGATGGACATGGATTGTGCTGCACAGATTTACTCTCTGAATCCACAATCCTTGAATAAGAACCACAGCTGTTGTGGTTGGCAGACGTTGCATCGTATGTTCATCATAAATGCAGGTACAGGATTCAAGATACTGTGGAACACAATTCGTGGGTTTCTTGACAATAAGACGACTTCCAAAATCACTGTGAGCCTCAGTGCCATCGATTTCTGATAATATATTCTACTGCCATTTCAAAAGCACAGGAATCTTTGATGTAGTCTCAATTCCCTACTAACCTCTAGTTCAATTTTTCTTGGTATCTTCTGGATCTTAGGTTCTTGGAGGCAATTATCAGGCAAAGCTTCTGGATATCATTGACCCGAGGTAAAACCTCTCATCTTCAACATATCACTTAAAAAATTATCGAAGCGAACCTGAGATACTGATGCAGAAAGCTGTCACTTATCAAAATGTTCCTGTAGACATTTGTCGCCTTGGTTTCATTATCTCTTTGTGTGCCAATGCTTATTTGCTGTAAATCAAATTTACTCTGATGCATACATGCCAATTTTTGCCAGTCAACTTCCAGAATTTCTGGGCGGAACTTGTACTTGCGCTGAGGACGGTGGATGCTTGATGTCGGACAAGGGCCCTTGGAAAGACCCAAAGATTGTTCAGGTATGATGGGAAAAGCCCATATCTGCATTATTCTGCAACCTATCAGCAACATTCACTTCACTGATTTGAATTTGCACGGACTTTTGAAAAGTGTGCATATGGCATAAATTCTTATCAAGTGGTTTTTGCAAATTTTTTTAACACGACCCTCCAAAATTTTGGAATGAAGATTGACAACTGACCCTAAACAACATTGTTTTACAGGCAATCAAGGATGGGAAATTGAAGACTGCAACCCGAATTGTGACCATGGAGGATGATAAAATAGTAGAAGATTTAGCTCTTGCAGATCCCAATGTAACAATGCCCAAGGTAATGTAACAATGGCTTCATTCATTAATATCTTAATTTCTTTGTTAATCATTATGCGAAAGGTTTTTTTTTTTGCAGCAATAGCGGGAACAGTTAATCACTCTGAAGGTAAGATAATACAATTCGAGTCTTAAATTGTAATTTCGCAAAAGCAAAGAGTTGCTCCTCTACAATTGAAAGCTGTTGAAGATTATATGAAGCGTTTTGTTACAGAATCATGTCTGAAATACTGGGCTGTTGTTCTGAGCTCTTTGATCAATTTTCGTCAGCAGGGGAAAGAAGCTGCTGCCGTACTGAGTCCCTCTGAACCTGGCGTCAGTGGGTCCAATGCATCGACGCCTGAACCTGCTCATGAGCTCGTGAGTTTCAATCATTCCATGTGAATTCAAAGTTAGTTCTCAATTAACTCTTTCAGAATGTGACTATTTTTGCCACAAATATCATCTATTTTAGGATAGGGATAACACATGTGAATATCGTTGCACAGAGACTAATGAATACTGAGTATATTTCCATGAATAAAAACGTCTAGATATTCCATTAAGCGTTTGTTTTACTATTGCGAAGCTAATAGTATTGAATAATACACAACCACAATATTGCATGAAGGCAGGGGGAACACGATGATGACGGATCGGACCTAAGTTCTCACAAAAGTGATGAATCTCAGCATGGTAAGATTTTGAAAGCTTTGAGTCTGAAAATTTACCAAACATTCGTTAACGAGAAATCTTTCAGTCCATCTAGATCTATCTTTTGCTTTACTTCGACCTTCTATAAACAAGTGCATTTCTAGTTCAATGGATTTCGCCCTACCCTTCTATTGTAGACTAATGAACCTTACAAACTCAATTTTTTAATCAATTCAAATGTTGAATAATAAATACAATAAAATAATACTTGATAATGTTGAGGTCGTCTAGCTTGTAAATTTCTTTAGCTTGTGCAAAGTGAAATGTATCCAAAAAACTTATTGCGCACAACCTATTGCAAATCCAAATGCACAATCAGTATTGGACCTCTCCAAAGTAACAATAAGTTTCCCCACTGACTCCGTTTTGTGACCCACGAAAAGATTCAGATTGAAGTGAACCGAGAATGAAACTCAAATTTGGCTCATTGAATTAGGCTATTGAGTTTCACGCTATGTTCCTCGCAAAATTTGAGTGTCATCCTGTAGTAAACAGAATTGTTGCAGCATCTTCAACAAGGAGCAGGGTAAACTAAAATAGGTGCAAAGAGAAAATAATCTTCAGTGGCTTGATACTGACCCATGTTTCTGTCGGTGTTTCTGTGCCACCTTCTCTTTCCAGCGGAATTGGGTATGGGCGTTCTAGGTGAATTACTGTGGTATTACATGAGATCCGGAGGAGCACTTGTCTTTGGGGTGATAACGTTTCCGTTGCAACTGGTTGGAAACATATTGTCTAGTCTAGCAGGCGTGGTATCGGGCCTGTTCTTCCCGTTGAGGCTGCGTAGTGACGCACATGAACCCCTGCAAAGGAGGTTAACGCAATTAGAGGATGAAGTTCGAAAATGGAAGCCGTTACAGGATGTAATCCCGAAACAACTTGTCCATCAACCTGTTGTAGCAGCTGTGGGAGATCAAAACCAAAAGCTCAGCGTTCTTGAGACAGAGTTAGCTAATACCAGAAAGGTAGATGCCAATCTGAACCTCCATTTAATAACGGTATTTCTTTCAGTTCAATGCTAATGAGATGATCTCAAGCTTTTAGCCAAATTTTGTTGTGGAATTGTTAGAATATGATTTGTAATTAACACTCGTGACTGAGATTTGGGCTTTCTACAGTTGCAGATAGGATGTTTGCTTCTGATAATCATTTTTAAAGCGTGCTACAGACGTTGAGATCTGTATTATCAAAACAAGAAGAGTTGTATGACTTGTTGGAGCGCATGAAAGAATTCCAATGCGCGGTATGAACTACAAGCGTCTTGTTTCTAATGACGAAGTAATGCATAGAAAATAAAATTGAAGTACAGAAGAAATTCATCGTGGGTGCATACGCGAGAAGATTATTAATTTGACTAGAAAAATTGTATCCTAACATTGCACATGGTGTTTATTGCAGCAAAGTAAATGTTGGAATAGATAACGCTCAACATAAGCATGTCAGATCAGCTGGTACTTCAATCTCAAGTTGTAGTTCTTCGAAAGTGAAATCAAGGTGGTACGCAGGATTCTTAGATAGTCTAATCTCAACTAGAAGGGGGGTTACCGTAGCATCAATCATGATGTGGCAAGTAACGAGTTGTGGTCAGTGACTAAGAGACTGTTTCACAATGTTTCTCTTCACTGTTTGCTCAAACAGAATTTCGTGAACTTTGCATTAAAAAAATACACCTGAAGTCTCTCTGAGCTGTAATAGCTGAAGTCTTGGCCTGATTGTAATATTGTATTTTTGCAGACTTTATCAGATGAAATATTGTATTTTTGCAGACCTCCTCAATTTGTATGAATATAAACTTGGGCAAAATTTTGTTTCTCAGGCTTGTAATGGCTGAAAATATGCACACATATAATTGGAATGTTTCTAGTTATGCCACTCTATTTCTTTGGCTTCTAAGTTAAATATGCCCATAAGTGACTTAATAAAGGACTTTGATGATTTAATTTATACAAGAGATGGTGTTTCTCATCTACGTCCAACTCCTAGCTTTTACAAGCCTAATGATCCAATTGTGCAAGAGATAATAGTGGATTGTAAGAATTTTTTTAAAAGATATCTCAAACTAAAGTTGGTTTCTCCAATAGAGCATGGTTCTCTATCCTAATGTGACGTGGGCTTTTTGCTTTGGGATGTCCGTCAATGGTGGTCAAGATGTGTCAGGATCACCTTTGGATAGATATGGCCCCCCACCCACCCAAAAAAATTTAGTCCAAATGTTGAAGAAGTTTGTTAGGTCCTTCCTCTGTGTCCATCAAGTTGAACAACCAATCCATCGACTTAAATGGCCTTAGAAATTGTTGAGTTGTTTAGTCAAACAATCATGTCCATCTAAAGTGCAATTGTTTTCATCTGAATTCAATTCTATCATGATGAACATTAGGATTGAAGGTTGACATTTTGACAAACATTTTAACGTGTTGACATGAAGTGACGTTGAAAGCCTTGCAATAGAGTGGCTAATCATCTACAAATATGAGATTATTTCTCAAGAAATGAAACCGTGACTATAAGGTAACAACATTGGGTACTTTAGGTATTTGGCCCAAGTCTAGAATTCAACTCTAGATACTTGGCTGCCAATTGTTTGATGTTTGTCTAAAAACTTTCTTCAATTTTCCTTACACATTCTTCCATAGGCATTCTTCTATATTCCATAGGCTCCCATTTTCTACTTCAAACTTAGAACTTCTATGAACTTGGATCTTATTAAAACTAACTGTAAGACTTGTTAAAGTAATTGCTACTTTTTCAATAGCTTGGACAATTGTCCAGTGGTGTTTGGGCTTGCAACATAATAGAGTATCCTCACCATCCTCACCTTGCTTTGTAGAGCCCTTTGTAGAAATATAATCATAATCAAACTAAATCATCAAAAAGCTTTACTATGGAATAGTGAAATAACTTAAAGTTTAATTAACTTGTTAGCGTTGTTTTGTCAATATCTTTGAATTCCGAAGTGGTGTGCATATTGGTTATATTGAGCTTATAAAGGCCAGGGTGGAAAGAGTTATTCCTACAAAGACGAGAAACCATTAGAAGAAATCCACGTCTAAGTTGATGGATTTTTTTGGACATCTAATGTAACAACCAATGTTTTTATGTCAACATTGGTTGTTATGTTGACAATGACGTCCAATGAAACATGGCTTCAATGACAATACATGTTACATTGAATGTTGTTGTCGACGTAAAAACATAGGTTGTTATGTTGAATGTATAAAAAAATCTATCAACTTGGACATGGGAAAGCATGGTGATTGCAAGAAAGACTAACTAATTTTTGTAGCATTTTGCCAAAACTATAGTTTTGGCATTCAATACTAGGAGTATTAGAAGAACAATCTCATCCATAATCTAAAAAATTGATGGTTAAAAGTATCATTGTAAGTACTATAACTACTTGCAAGTATTAAAACAATAGGAAATTTCATTAAAATGGCAATATTCCGCATGCCATTTACGCAAGTTAAGAGCACATATGACAATGCTTCTTAGCATGTCAATCTCATAGATGTGCCAATTTTGTCCCTAACAAGTTCAAATTGCAACACAAATCCCATGTTTCTTCACCCATGTGCCATCTTTCTATGAATTTCTTCCATTTTGCAGTCCCCATTGTGACATTTTCATGGAATAATTGCCATTTTAATGAAATTCCCATAACACCGTGATTAGATTTCTAAAAAAAATAAAGTTGAAACCATCTTCAATGTTCAGAAGTGCTTGTATAAGGAGCCCTATTTATACAAATATGGAGGCCATAAAATAATGTATTTTTAGGTTTTCTTTGGTAGGCACATATATCCCTATTATGTTAATAGATTGCAAAAATCTCATCTCTAAATCATTAATTTTGGATACTCCCCAATACTAAACCCCCCTAAACCTCAAAATGTGACAAATTAACAAAATCAATTTTTAAATATAAAAATATTTTTTAGAGTTTCTAAAAAAATAAGGTGTATGATTAATATCAAGATAGCCATTTCAAATTGAATTTTCAAATTCATCAAGTTTGACCTTCAAAAGTTGTAGTGGAAAACAACTCTGTTAGTTTGAATGTCGTGCAAAATAGGAGCGGCCTTTCTTGCAATCACCCAACATTGGTTTTTTATAGTGGATTAGAGAGCTCTTGGTCGTTTTTCTTCTTGTCCATGTTACCTTGTTCAATGTCCATATATGCATGCAACAAAAAAAGTCAATCTTATATTAGTATATTTAATTAGCATTGTACCACATTATGCTACAATGGATCATGCTATAACAAAGTGGATTAACATTGTGCTATAACAAACTAACATTGTGCTAGATTATGTTACAACAAACCAGATTAGCACCCAATCAAATGTCATGAAGTGATTGTAAAAGCTAACATGCAAACATGTACACATGTTCATAGAGAAGAGATAGCATGGCAAGAATATGACAATTAGAGACTACAGAAGTAGCTACAATTGCAAATTTGGACAAGTCCATATAGTCCTTGCTCATTATCCAACCAAGTGTACTAAAAGATGTAGAAACATAATGTTTTCAAATCTACTATAATATAAATGCTACACAAATTGAGCTAGTTTGTTATGAGACCAAGGTATAAAGAAGCTAGCTTATACAGTAGTCAATTGCTATGGAAAGCTTCTACACAACTAATTATACAAACTACAAAACTAGCCTCCCTTCCTTCAAGACTTGGAGCATGCAAAATGAAGGCCAAAGCGAAGTGATCCCAACGTCATAATTGAGCAAACATCACAAGGTGAGTATAAATTAAAGTTAGTAGACAACCATGTTGACTCAATGGACATAGGCTTTGATGAAGCCTCTTTTGGATGGTAAATGGACACCATTTACCATAATCAGCATTCTTCTAGAAAATAAAGACAAAGTTGCAAAAGTTGAATAATGCAAACTTAACTTAAAGCAAATTAAAGACCAAGGCAAGTGAAAGCAAAAAACCTTAATGACTTTTGCAATAGAAAGGCATGAATAACAATTTCATTGTGACTTTCTATTCTTGGAATGATTAGTTAAACTTCTACTCAGACTCATAAATAAAGTGAATTCTTTTAAAATCATAGTTAAGCTCAATTTTAGCAATATAAGATTAGTTGGGGAAGTGGGCATGAGTTTTCAATATCCATTGCCACCTACAACTAGAAACAACTAATAAGTTAAGGATCGTCTCAATTAAACCTTGGATCCTAATGATTCAAATAGGTATTGACAAAACTTAGATCTATGTGTAGTCACGATTTGGGTGATACACTTGATGTTTGACAACCATTGTTGAAATTGACATTTTGCATTTAATTTGTGGTTAATCCTTGCAATATGTCACTTCAACGTATACTTTAAGATGTCTTTTACAACTTTGAGGTTTTCATCAATAGAGGTGATTATGTATTGCTTTATGAATTGAAAATATCTAATACTATCTAATTTAAAAAAATATTTAAAAAATATTTTTGAAATCAATTTCAAATTATTCATCTTTAAAAATTCACTGAAATCACAATTTATATTTCAATATATGAATTTCATTATGATTGTTTGGAAATTGAAAAGTTGATTAATAAGAAGTAGTCCAAGATTTGATCATGAATTTATCTTTACTTCCACTAATATTGAACTTGGTGATCATGTTCAACATTCTTTGGCAACAATGCCAAATAATTATTTAAAGTTGACAAATGTAATTTGGCAGATGCTAAAAAATAGGAAAATTTGGTTTTTCTAGAAATATTTTTATCAATTCTAATTAACCATTGGATTTGTTGGTATGTTATTTATTTTTATTTTATTATATTGTGGAAATGACATAGGGTACACTAGTATTAATTGAGGGGTAAAAAGTTTAATATTAAAAGTTCAATCTAATTTGTTCAAAAAATTATCCATTTAATATTTCTATTCAATGAGATGAAAGTTATGAAAATTTTTAATTTAATATTTTTTCTCTTGTGAGTTGGAATGCTACAAAGCAAAGTCCTTGCACCCTTCCTTGCTAACAAGTTTCCAACGATACCAATTCCGATGATATATTAACATGACTAGGGGATGTATTGTCTAGGAGTTCTCAATGTAACAAACAAAACAAAACAGTCTTTTCTTCGTACATCTATAGATAGTGCACTCATTTGAATCATTTTTTATTAGTTAAAAAATTTAGTCTAAAAACAATCTTTACATAGAGTCTAATTTTGGCATCCTATATGAGTTGTATGAGTCATTAAGATCTCACTTATGCAAGTCTATGTAAGACAAATAAAACTATATGCAATATAATCAAGTGTCTAATATGAGCATTTTTGCATGTAAAGTAAGAGAAATTTTTAAGTGAGAAGCTATATATATTTGTAAACACTTTCCAAACAATGTAGAGCTTCTTCTAAGAGGACTATAGAATGTGCTAGAATCAAATTTTTGTCCCAAACACTTAAAGATATTTTTAGGGGATGATAGCCTCACCTACACTTGTCTCAAAAAATACCACACAAAATGGGGTCAATGAGGATGCACAAGGTGTTTTAAGTTCATAACTTTTGCTATTGATTTCACTAGAAATACTCAAATCATTACATTATTGTAAAGTCCTAATAGCAAAGAGTAGAAAACAAAGAACCTAACTAGAAGATGATGGTTGCGAGGTAGCTATATATTCCGTGAACCTTGTTCCTAGTTTAGGTTTTAACTATAGACAAGTAAGGGATGCAAACCTTTTTTAATCACCCCCCCATTATGGCAATGTAGGTTGTTTTCTATCCATACATGAAGAAAAGAACAATGACCAATTATGGCACAGTTCCCGATACAATTATGGCACCTTACGATTAGCTATAAGATTCTCAATATTGCAACTAGCCCTTGGTTGAAAATAAGAAGTTCTATATGACTAATATGGGTTGAATAGAATCTTTAGCTAAAAAATTCATAGTAATTATGTTTTGATAAATAAAAATCTAGAAAATTATGGAAACCTTCTGAACTTTATTTCTACACACAAAAAAATTTCTCCACTGAAGATAACTGCCCTACGAATGTGTATATTTGCTTAAGTGATTAGAAATGGGTTGCCTCCCTCAACCCTAATGTATGCAAAGAACCTAAATGTGGTCTACTATATTAGGATTTCTTCATTGCATCATGTTTGTATGGTCTTTGTTTGTTAAGTTCCAACCTTCATTATGGGTTAAGTGCTAAAGGCAACAATAAACCAAAGTGACAAAATCCTCAATGATTGGGAACCAAAAGTACGTCAATATATTAGTTAGCTACTAGGCTTAATCCTTAAATGACACTGAGGACGTTTTTTAGTCAATGAATGACAAAGAATCTCTCTATGCAAGACGAAAGTGCAACTATTCATCCTCCAAATTTTGTAAAAGAAGGGAACATCTTCTACAATCGCTTGTCTCCCAATGAGTATTTTTTTCATTTTTTTTAAGCCAAAAATTCACACGGTATCCAAATAAATGATTTCCACGGTGACTGGCTCGATGTTTAAGGATTATCAGTGTGAAGTGAGAAAAGTAGTATGTATCCCTCAATCCTCAAATTTTGGCAAAAATCACCCTAGATCATGGTTTTGTTTTTGGTGATTTGTCGACCACTTGCACCAAAGTGTTGGGCCAATACCACGCCCTTTGTAGAAAATGATACTCAAAAGGTGGAAAATCGCCAAAAAACTTCAAACTAAAAAATCTTAGATGAAATTGCAAAATTGTGGATGAAAATAAAATTATGTATATGTGATATGCACTAATGTGATCTTTTCTATCCAATGTGTAGATGAATGTTGAAATGTAGAACACCGTTGTAACATTTAATCTTGACACTTTGGCACTTCACATAAATTTAAAAAAAAAAAATCTTAACATGGCCCAAACACATCATAGTGATGCTTTACACTAGTATAGAGATGTCAAAGTAGCCATGCCCTTTGTTAGCTAGATCCAGATCACTCTAAGGTGTGCCAAATACAAGACAAGTCAATTGTGTATCCACTCACTTCTTTGGCAAACTACTTCCATCCAGTCATAAAACCAATAGTACTAGCTCCACTTGTTCTTATACATACAAAATGCACCTTGTATAAACTTCTAAATTACCAAAACAAACTTATATATAGACTTTTGAGTGGGTTCTTGACATGCAACTTATTGCACACAATCACTATAAGAAACTTGTGTTTTAGGTGACAGATTTTAGGTGACATATTGACATTCAATGTAACAATCCTTGTTTTTAAGTTATGTTGAACAGTCAATGATGATGTCAATATAATGACACCCAACATACATCTTGCTACTCAACATAACATATAATAGGTTGTTACTTTGATTTTGAATGTTGCCTAAAATCTGTCATTCAGAACACGAGTTTCTTATAGTTAACATCTCAATCTCCTTCCAGAACATAGCCAACTTTTCTTGTAGCAAACCAAATCACTACAACATTTTGTTATTCTGTGTCTCTTTATAATTGGGAATCAAAAGGGATGTTGTACAAACCTCTACGAGTCACGACATCCATGCAACTGCCGCACGGAATAGAAGAATACGTTCTAAAAACCTGTGAAGAATATGGACGTCATTAGAATCAATAACTTCAGTTCAGTTTTTTGATGCTTATCTGAGATTGAGAAACCAGATCCAAGATTTTGGCACCCAAAACACACCGTTATTTTACGCAGACGTCTCAACCACGTTGCAATTGAGCTGCGAAGGTGAACGGATGGTGGACATTCAACATATCTTATCGTATTGCTGTGCGGTTTTCTTCGATCAGGGATTCATTGACCTGCAATTGATGGGCTGCATTGAAGCCCAATGTTACAGGAAGGATTCGAAATCTGATGCAATGGTCTAATTATTTGGTGTGGCGTGTTTTGGGCCGCAATCTTGACATAATTCAAGCGCGCAGAGCTAAAAGACCTTCGACCGGTATATGGTTTGATGACTTTGATCTCATGAAAGTGTTCAAAAGGCTGAGGCCAAATTGGACCACGAGATATGGAAGACTTTGGTTTCGATATTGA
The DNA here is from genome assembly GCA_950106755.1 of Climacium dendroides. Lineage (NCBI taxonomy): Eukaryota > Viridiplantae > Streptophyta > Bryopsida > Hypnales > Climaciaceae > Climacium > Climacium dendroides. The sequence continues at coordinate 30,928,859 of OX467083.1, read as the reverse complement.
AGCACCCTTCGACTTGAATTGTGCTGTAAAAGACTGCATTCAATGGTAAGGACAATTTTCAATGTTTTCCATTCATAAAATTTATTCTAGTACTTTTAACTGGAATTCTAAGTCTCTATAACCAGTAATACACAAACAGAATTTCAATACACTCCAAAATCATATAACATGACCAACCTGATTAATCAAATCGGTCTTTTGAAACCACGAAATGTCCGGTCTTAATGGTTTAAGAGCAGCCCGACCATATCTGTTGCATATGTACTTCCAATGAATCATAACTTGCGTCAGTAACTCCTCCCGTTCAAATGTGTACTTCCTTCGATAACCAATTCAGACTTATGTATTGTTCAAACAACTGCATTATGAATTTCCCAATCATTCCTTTCTGCTGTGAACTATGATAACAAATACTAGGCAAAAACGAATGTAAGACTCGCCTTGATGGAATTGGTTCAGATTAACAAAATGAGTTTTTTCATTGTCCAGAAAATGAGAACAACCAAACATTAATGCAACAGTTCAGTAATTACTGTGCAATGGGGAATATCCGGTCAATTTCTGGGATTCGGAACCAAACACTGTGGAGTTTTCTCCAGCGGGGGGAGAGAATACCGAACACGATTAATTATGACAACTCTCTGTGCACAAGAGTATCGAAGTAACTAGTTTCTGCAAACAACAAACATTCACACTCAAGACACCATTTGCACCTGCGGGATGACAATCAAATCGATCAAGGAGCACAAAATCCTTTCCAAATATTCAAAACACACGACTGAGATTCTCCTACGAATCCCAGGATTCTGCAGCCATGCACAACAGGCCACTTCTTCCACAGGGGACTTCGGACGACTCAGAATTATTTTCCTTGATCCACGTTAGTTACTATCTTGACTGTCAACACCCAGTACAGGCGATTGACACCCGACTCGAGCTTTCAATTCGCCCAACTCCATACCACCAACATCTTCAACATCGACAAGCCGCAGCAAACATACATCGACGTCGAGACTAAACAGGCCAAGCCCATTTCAACGGCTGGGTGATGGAGGAACGCGAAAGCTGGGTTGTACGGGAGTAAAGCTGGGTTTGACTATAGGACCCGAGACCACTTGGACCGAAACGTGGTCATAATCATCCGTGTTGCCCGGGTACACCACCAGCACATCGCCGTCCTGCACATGAAGCTTCGTCGTCCGCCCTTCCGCAGTCTGGATCTGAATGTCCTGCTCCGGATGGTCGAGGTGGACAGTCATCACGCGATCTTCACATGCCAAATCGGGATCTCCGACAGTCTCTACAAGGTGGACATGCGGCTTCGGGAGGAGCAAAAACTGCAGAGACTGCTGCGGAGTGCGGACCTGAGTCGTCACTGCCAGTGGCTGGAGAGGACCGACCGACGGTAAGCTTATGATTCTGTGGAGCAAGTTGGGTTCAGTTGGGTTCAGTTGGGTTCAGGTCCAGAGCTCCCTTCACTTGTCTCGCTTTCTGATGATGAAAACTTACTGTCAGTTTGGTTGGGGAGGGTGGAGCTCAAGGCCGGGGAAGAGAAACGTCCGTCACTCCCCTCCCACAGAACGTATTGATCTTACCCTACTTTAAACTAGTATACAAGGAAAAGGAAAAGACCAATGTGAAATGAAAAAGTAAGAGACCAATGTGAAATGAAAAGTAAGAGACCCATGTCAAATGAAAAGTAAAAGATCCATGTCAAATGAAAAGTAAAAGACCCATGTCAAATGAAATGTAAAAGACCCATGTCAAATGAAATGTAAAAGACCAATGTACAATGAAATGTAAAAGACCAATGTAAAAGGCATGCTCAAGCCATTACCTATAAATTAGAGAAACCTTCACAACCCAAAACTCAAAGTGCTTTCAACATTTAAATGGCTCACACATCTTTTTGCTACCTAGCGAAAAACTCATGTGGATTGTACCATTGTCTACTTTGCTCAACACAAAATTACTCTCTTTTTCAAAGCTCTCATCTCTTGTGAAAGATTCAAAGCGACACCCAAGTTAGAAAATTTGAAGTAGAGATTGAAAGTTGCTCATTAATAGTAGCCATGACTACCGGTACACTTGTTTCACTTAATGCCCTTATGCCTACTTTCATAGACTTTGTAGTTGATTATACAAAGCTCCATGGAGCTGGACATTCTTTTGTTGCGGAACCGGAAGATTTAAAAGGATATGTCATTTCTTCTCCTTGCAACGATGACTCGACCTTGGACACTCACAAATGGGGAAAGAAGAAGAATCCAAATGAGCCCAAAGAACTTCCACGAGGCGAATGGTTGAAGGATAAAATGGGACCCAAAAGAACTTGCAATGCTTTTGCTTCCATAGACAAACGGAGAAGGAGAGAAGGACTCAATGGACATGGAGATTTCTTAAGAACTCGAGGATTGGTTCTATAAAATGCACCACCGACTTTGCTTCATAGTCATAATGTCAAATAGAAAAATCATTGTTGAAGGGTTTTAAGACTTTAGCCTATAAGTTTAAGGTGTCTCAAGATACATACCTTATAAACTTTATGGTTTCCATAAACCCATATCAACAAACTGTAGCCAGTTAGAGTATTTATCAGCTGTCACGAGCAACAGCAACAGCTTTAAAAATTATGGCTTGGAAAATGTATAATGTGTGTGACAGTATGTAATATGGCTTTCAGCAAACATATTACTTGATACTCTGTACTGCTTTACTTGAATTACTCAAAAGGCTTCATTTTTTTTTTAAAACTCTCTTGTCCAGCGTTTTTGGCTTGGCTGTTTTGTATGTGTCGTTTTGCAATGGGTTTCATTTGTTTCAAAAAAATAAAATAAAGCTGCATCTCGATGTCTAAATCTAAATTTATTATGATTTCAACATCTTTAGCAAAACCCCAAACCGTGCCTTCTGTAGGTTCTTGGTGTGGTGCCTTTGTTTCTCCTGGCCAGGCCGACTGTGACTGGCATGTTTGTTCCTTTATATTTGCAATGAAATTTCATTTCATTTGTTAAAATTTAAAATTATAAAAAAGGGGTCTTTAACTCCTAAAGTCCCATGTCCATTTTTCTGCCCAACGCCACTCAAAACTACCACTTCTACTATAATCACCTACAAAATAAATTTTAAAAAAATAAAATTTAGAATCTAACTGTAGGACCTTGTTCTACACTTGTCTTAGATGATGTGATAATTTTTTTTTTGTGATTTTTGACTGTATAGATTGAAAGATATTAGCATTCAAAGTGAAAGAAAAAAAAATTCTTTTAAGAGGTTGCTATGATTGCCCGTAAAACAAGAAGCTCCATAACTTTCACATCTCTAATCCAAATGGAATGAATCAAAGCTTCCCATTTACAAAAAATATAATCTACAAGAAAAAAATATTAAAAATTTTATTTCAATTTGTTGTGGATTTTTCTGCTACTTGGTCTCTTCCATTTTGAGGTTATTGTGGCATAATTTTTGCTCCCGGGCACTAATTAAAATAAAAATTATATTCCCAAAAAGCTCTTAAGTTTTTTTATCTTATGAGAAAGTTTCAAAAAAATGCAGTAAAAATTGAGATCATAGAAGCCTGCCCGAAATCCATTTTGTCCCCTGTAGGGACAATGGGACTTTAGGGGTTAAGATGAGTTAGATGTTGTACACTTGCACCTAATATTATGATAAAAAAAATCAATTCCATAATGGGAGTTATTGTGAATTTGTGAAGTTTTAGGTTACCATAGTATCAATTCCTATCAAGTATATAAAATGTACTCCACAAATTTCAAAATTTCATGTAGAGTATAAATTTCTTTGAAGAGTTTAAAGTTGCTAACCATGGTGAAATATCATGAATGTAATTGGATATTTGAGAAGATTAAAATTAACCCTTTAAGACAAGGATTTTCTCTTAAGAAAATCCAAAATGCATTATAAAGTATAAGTTTTATTAAAAAAATTGAAGTATGCATTTTTTTCCTTAATATAAAAATGTTTGAATTTAGCCGTCTTAGTTTGGAATATAAAATAGAAAGATGTATCAACCTAGTTTGTATTAAAAATTAAAAATCAATATAATTTCTTTCAAACACTAGAAGGCTTTTCCAAATTGGGCAATGTCCACAAAATGGTTGATTGGGATTTTAAGGACTAAAGTTGAATTTGGTTTGGAAATTTTCTACATCACCGAGGTTCACAATCAAGCAGAGAGTAAATGATTAAACTTTTTTTTTCTAACCATAGGTCCATTTTAATTGAAACTACTTTTAAGGAATGGATTTTATAACTATACATTATGGGTGGATTTGTGGTTTAAAGACAAACCACTTCAAAAATTCACATAAATTATAATTGTAATTATAAGATTATAATTTCACTTGGATTTGGTTCGTGAACACGCATACACCTCTTAAGAAAAATATGTGCCCCGCTTGAAGTTGGCCCCAAAATACTCAGGTTGCAAATTAGGATGGTAATAGGCTTCTCTACCTTACATGTGCCATCCCAAATTCCACTCCAAGTTCAAACTTATTGGTTTCCCAAACCATTTAAGGTAGGTACACTCAAAACCGCCGCTATTTGTTACTAAACCTATTTTCTATAATTAGACTCGTCAAATTTTCATATGTTCTTGTTGGCAAGTGAAAGGAGGTTTCATCGCACCAGAGAACATGACATGTGGATACTGTAACTATGCAAAGGCTATTAAGGAACAATATTTGTTTTTTTAAAGCGTTTCTTCCATGTAGGTACAGACCTGATTTTGGAGATGTACATATAGTATAGATGGCGGTTTAAGGTCAGTGGCACATTTGGGTGCACCTACCTTAAGCTTAACTTGAGTGAGATTTGAGTCTGCAAAAAATGCACAGTTTGGTAGTTAGAAAATATAGTAGTTTAATAGGGTTTTTTCCAGTCAGGTCTGCCCCATACCAAGCCAATTGCATATGCCAAGAAGTCAGTTACCATAACATAAACTTAACGGGTACCTGCAAGCTTCACATGATGAATACCTTAGTTCCAAAATTGGTGACCAAACAATGTCCTGTGGTGGTGGTGGTGGGGACTGAAGATAATCAAAGGAAAAACCGTCATCTGGCTAAAGCAAGTTGCAGTGACGTCCGTCGCCATTTTGACGCTCTTGTCGCCCACCAGAACGTTCACAACCATCGTCGCCGGGTTGGAGATGGTCACGCTGGCCTCGGCAGTAGGTGCCGAGTCCGGTCCCCCGCCGGTTGCACAGAAAGCAGTCGCCACGAGCGCGGCCACCAGCAGTCCCAGCAGGAGGGCCTTTTTCTCCATCGACGACGTCGCCATAGTGATTTGATCGGGGTAAAGTAGCTTGCGCACCTTGCTAACTTTGAAATGCGTGAAAATTTTAGAACTTGAAACTGGGATGAATTGTGATTGAAAACTTAGAAGCCTTTATAGCGAAGGGACTTGCAATGGTTCAAAGGGCAATGTTCAGCATTACTGGTGTGATTAGATCACTCAGTGGTAACTGATTGCAGGAATCACAACTTACATGCAATTCGTGCACGGAATGGAGTTTTCTGTCAAAATTATTTGGTTCGGAAATTTGGTTCCGTTTTGTTCTGAACCATTATTATCACACATGCCTCAGCCATGGGTACAGCAATTGATTTAATTTCTCTTTGCCAGAAATTCTCAAGACGTGAGTGGGGGAGACGTGAAGGAAAGAGTAGTCCAGGACGGACATACTCTGGGCATGTCGGAGACTCAGGCAAATTAGCTGGGAAGGTGCACATGTGGACAACAGTTTTTTCAAAATGATCGCACTGCCGTGAGGTGTGCTTCCGCTTCCACAATTCTCGTGTGGTTAGCCCGTACAACGCTTTCGAGTGCATGAACAGCAGCTAAAGACGTTCAAGTGGAAATGGAATGTCAGAAGGTTACAATGCAAGCCTCGTCAAGGATATGGTGACAAGCTCAGAAGCTCTGTTGTCACTTACGAGCATGTTTATGCTTGGCATTAGCTGATACAGCTGCATGCTAAGTCAACGAAATCAATGAAATCAGAGTATATCAAACAGCAAGCTCTGTTCTTGAGTAGCAATCTGTGTTTGACAACACGTGCAATCAGTGAACAATGTGCGAATTAAAGAATGCATGAGTGAATGGAAAAATGGCACTTTGGCACTTCGGCACTTTGGCAGGATGAAACTTCACTGAGATTCGTTGTCCCATCGACAACTATTACATCGCGACCAAAAGAACTATCCTCGACCCAACAATCGATATTGACAACGAGGAATTCCTCATCCCAATCCATTAGCGCAAATTCGTTTCAAATTGGAATTTACACTCATTTCTCCCTCGTGATATGAATGTGCGTGCAATGAAGCCATTAACCAGACACATAAGAGGGCGCAACAACTCAAGGCCGAAAAGTTCACTCGGAACTGAACATAACTATGAATTGACAGTCACAACCATTCCGATCAAGTAGCAGAAATTCGTCCCAACCTGGATTGAAAACATAAAGTTTTGGATGAATGAGTTTCTACGTACAAGATCCAGTTCATTTCCCGTTTCAGTTATTGTTTGCTCATGATCCTCGTTGTGTCTCGACTGGGAGTTACCGTGGTTCTTACAGTGATCAGTCAGTTTCTGGAGTAGAGAGCTTGTTGCTACTTGGGACTGTTTGTTAGCTGGATTAGTGCAATGTGTATCTTACTCGTGTGCCCTGTGCCGTTGCCACAGTCAAAACAAAAGTAAAAGCAAAAATAACCGAGGAATCCACAACTTTCACACAATATGCTACAACGCCACAAAACCAAGCCCAAGGGCTTTTGGATGGTATCAAGAATGCCACCAAGGGTCACATGGTCCAAGAGATCTCATTGTCATTGTAACAAACAAAACAAACATCCTGCCTTAATAGATGGATGGAAGATTAACTTAACTTATCCTTTGAATGTTCGATTGGCACCCATGGAAATCATCCCTCCAGATATTGTGGGAATCATTGGCTTGAAAAAATGCAAAAGCAGTCATTAGAAATCAAACCATTGTAAAAGACCTCCCCTTTTCACAACAAAATTTGGAGGATGAATAGTTGCACTTTTGTTCTACATGTAAGGGTTTTTGTCATTCATTGGACACTAAATGTCCATGTCATCAATTATGAATTAAGTTATTAGGAGTCATTGAACTTGTAAGCTTATCAAATGTGTAAGATATCTATTTCTTAATGCACTCGGTTTAGTTTGAAAAAAAATAAAACTATTGTGCCTTGTGCCATTGCCACAATCAAAACCAAAATAGAATGAATTTTCTAATTTTTTTACTCATAAAAACTTCAATATTCAATATCTTTTCTATCATGAGTTGGAATGCCACAAAACAAAGCCCGTGCACCCCTCCTTATAGAGAACTTTTGGACAGTATTAAAAATGCCATTGGAGGACACATAGACCCAGAAATCGTGGGGCTGAAATCTCTAAATAACAAACAAAACAAACAACGTATTTTATAATGAATGGAAGTTAGGCTTTTTGGTCTGGTTTTTTTGTTACTTTTGAGATCTCTTGGATTGTGTGTCCTCAAATGGCATTCTTAGTACCGTCCAAAAGTTCTCTACGAGGAGGGATGCATGGACTTTGTTTTGTGGCATTTCAACTCATGATAGAAAAGATATTGAATTTTAAAGTTTTTATGAATTAGAAGATTAGAGAAATACTTTTACTTGCATTTTGGTTGTGACAATGACACAAGGTACACTAGTTAGCTTGAAAATTGAAATGTTGCAAGTTTGATATATTTTCTTTGTAAATTTTTTTTTCGTTTTTTTACAAATTAAAAAGTCAAAATACCTATTTTCTTAAGATTTTGCACTTTTTTTGTTCATCCACATAAAAAAAATTCTATGCTTTTCATTTTTGAAAGTCCCATTTGTTAAAATATGTGTACTCATAGGCTATATTTTCAATGTATTTATGAAAAAAAACTAATTTTAAGGAGTATTAGAAAAAAAGCATGAAAACAAACCAAATACTGCAAAACTACCCAATCATTCTTACAATAACCTTTCTTATGTTGAAATTGAAAGAACCCAAAGAATCGAAGGAGATTTTCCTTGCTGTTAGCAAGTTATATTTGCAGTCACTAAGAGATAATGATTTTATGCATTTGGCTATCATGGTATATGCAACACTTGAAATTCTTTTGTAAGGGATTTTATGATTTCATCTTTTCTTGACTTTCTACTTTCTCGGATGAAAAAAAGCCAATTCAGAGAGAATGAGAAGCAAGTCCAAGACAGACATGCACACGTATGTGGGAGGCAATTGAGCTGCGAAAGTGAACGGGTGGTGGACATTCATCATGTCTTTATCGCATTGCTGTGCGGTTTTCTTCAATCAGGGGTTCTTCACACACATTGGCAGATTTGCAGTTGATGGGCTGCATTCAAATCTGTGTTGCAGCAAGGATTCGGAATCCGGGGCAATGGTCAAATTCTTTGCATTCGCGAGTTTTGGGCCGCCATTTCGAAATTCAAGCGCTCAGAGCTGAAAAAAACTAGGACCGATAGTTGGCTTCGTCTCTTGTAAGTGATCAAAAGGCTGGATCAGGAGATATGGAAGACTTTGATTTCGATATTGAAAATCCCTTCGACTCGAATTGCGCTGGAGCAGAAATTGACGGCAAGGACAATTTTCAATGCTTTCCATCGATACCATTTTGTGACTAACTTTTAGATAACTGTCCTTAGTACTTTTAACTGGAATTCTAACTCTATAACCAGTAATACACAAACAGAATTTCAATACACTCCAGAATCAGATAACATGACCAACCTGATTAATCGAACTGGTCTTTTGAAACCAAGAAATGTCCGGCCTTAAAGGTTTAGCAGCAGCCCGACCATATCTATTGCATATGTACTTCCAATGAATCATAAGGTGTGTCAGTAACTCCTCCCGTTCAAATATGTCTATTTCCTTTGATACCCAATTCAGACTTATGTATTGTTCAAACAACTGCATTTCCCAATCATTCCTTATCGTTGTGAACTGTGATAACAAATACTCCGTAGTAGGCAAAAACGAATGTAAGTCTCGCCTTGATCGATTGGTTCGTTTCGGATTAACAAAATGAATTTTTTCACTGTCCAGAAAATAAGAACAACCCAACATTCAGGCAACAGTACAGCAATTGCTGTGCAATCCGTTCATTTTCTGGGATTCGGAACCAAACTCCGTGGAATTCTCTCCAACGGGAGGAGAATACCGTACCGAACAGGATTACTTATGGCAACTCTGTGTGCGCAAGAGTATCGAATTCTTTAGTTTCTGCAAACAACAAACACCATGCACACCATTCGCACCTGACAATCAAATCGATCAAGGAGCACAAAATCCTTTCCAAATTGGATTCAAAACACACGATTGAGATTCTCCTACGAATCCCAGGATTCTGCAGCCATGCACAACAGGCCACTTCTTCCACAGGGGACTTCGGACGACTCAGTATTATTTTCCTTGATCCACGTTAGTTACTATCTTGACTGTCAACACCCAGTACAGGCGATTGAAACCCGACTCGAGCCTTCAATTCGCCCAACTCCATACCACCAACATCGACAAGCCGCAGCAAACATACATCGACGTCGAGACTAAACAGGCCAAGCCCATTTCAACGGCTGGGTGATGGAGGAACGCGAGAGCTGGGTTGTACGGGAGTAAAGTTGGATTTGACTGTAGGACCCGAGACCACTTGGACCGAAACGTGGTCATAATCATCCGTGTTGCCCGGGTACACCACCAGCACATCGCCGTCCTGCACATGAAGCTTCGTCGTCCGCCCTTCCGCAGTCTGGATCTGAATGTCCTGCTCCGGATGGTCGAGGTGGACGGTCATCACGTCCGTCGCCATTTTGACGTTCTTGTCGCCCACCAGAACGTTCACAACCATCGTCGCCGGGTTGGAGATGGTCACGCTGGCCTCGGCAGTAGGCGCCGAGTCCGGTCCCCCGCCGGTTGCACAGAAAGCAGTCGCCACGAGCGCGGCCACCAGCAGCCCCAGCAGGAGGGCCTTTTTCTCCATCGACGACGTCGCCATAGTGATTTGATCGGGGTAAAGTAGCTTGCGCACCTTGCTAACTTTGAAATGCGTGAAAATTTTAGAACTTGAAACTGGGATGAATTGTGATTGAAAACTTAGAAGCCTATTTATCGAAGGGACTTGCAATGGTTCAAAGGACAATGTTCAGCACTGCTGGTGTGATTAGATCACTCAGTGGTAACTGATTGCAGGAATCACAACTTACATGCAATTCGTGCACAAAATGGAGTTTTCTGTGAAAATTATTTGGTTCGGAAATTTGGTTCCGTTTTGTTCTGAACCATTATTTTCGCACATGCCTCAGCCATGGGTACAGCAATTGCTTCAATTTCTCTTTGCCGGAAATTCTTAAGACTGAGTGGGGGAGACGTGAAGGAAAGAGTAGTCCATGCGAATTTTTAAGACGTGAGTGGGGGAGACTCAGGCAAATTAGCTGGGAAGGTGCACATGTGGACAACAGTTTTCCCAATATCGAACTGCCGTGAGGTTTGTTTCCGCTAAGTTACCACAATTCTCGTGTGGTTAGCCCGTACAACGCTCCCGAGTGCATGAACAGCAGCTAAAGACGTTCAAGAGGAAATGGAATGTCAGAAGGATACTGGCGTCTGGAAAAACTTCAGACTGAAGTGCATGCAAGCCTCGTCAAGGATATGGTGACAAGCTCAGAAACTCTGTTGTCACTTACGAGCATGTTTATGCTTGGCATTAGCTGATACAGCTGCGAAGTCAAGGAAATCAATGAAATCAGAGTATATCAAACAGCAAGCTCTGTTCTTGAGTAGCAATCTGTGTTTGACAACACGTGCAATCAGTGAACAATATTGTGCGAATCAAAGAATGCATGAGTGAATGGAAAAATGGCACTTTGGCACTTTGGCAGGATGAAACTTCACTGAGATTCGTTGTCCCATCGACAACTATTACATCGCGACCAAAAGAACTATCCTCCAGTCAACAATCGACATTGACAACGAGGAATTCCTCATCCCAATCCATTAGCGCAAATTCGTTTCAAATTGGAATTTACACTCATTTCTCCCTCGTGATATGAATGTGCGTGCAATGAAGCCATTAACCAGACACATAAGAGGGCGCAACAACTCAAGGCCAAAAAGTTCACTCGGAACTGAACATAACTATGAATTGACAGTCACAACCATTCCGATCAAGTAGCAGAAATTCGTCCCAACCTGGATTGAAAACATAAAGTTTTGGATGAATGAGTTTCTACGTACAAGATCCAGTTCATTTCCCGTTTCAGTTATTGTTTGCTCATGATCCTCGTTGTGTCTCGACTGGGAGTTACCGTGGTTCTTACAGTGATCAGTCAGTTTCTGGAGTAGAGAGCTTGTTGCTACTGAGGACTGCTTGTTAGTAACCCGTAATAGTGCAATCCGTATCTCACTACACTAATGATGATAAATAGTGTTGGCAACACTAATAACACTAATTGTCAACAGTTTGGTTAATGTTATCAATAGTAAATGTCAACATAGACACTATATGGCAACTATTGGATATAAATTTTTTACAAATTTACATTTGGTGTTACCTAAATATTTCATCAAAATGCAAAAAAAATACATATGAACCCAAGAAACCTATTACATGCTCAAAAAAATTATTGCTCAAAAAAGTGAATACAACACTAAATGCCAACTAATTGAAGTTTAGAGTGACCGGGGTAAAAGTCCAAGTAACACTAATCACAGCATAACACTATTTATCATCATTAGTGTAGTGTACCCTGTGCCGTTGTCACAGTCAAAAGAAAAGTAAAAGCAAAAATACCTCAAGAATCCACAACTTTCACACAATATGTTGCACAATATCAAGCCCGAACACCCCTCCTTGTCGAGGGCTTTCGGATGGTACCAAGAATGCCACCAAGGGTCACATGGTTTAGGAAATCTCATTGTAACAAACAAAACAAACAAATATCCTGTCTTAATACTTATCCCTTGAATGCTAGATTGGTGAGCATTGAAATCATCCCTATGGATATCTTCGGAATCATTGGCTTGAAAAAAATGGAAAAGCACTCATTAGAAGTCAAACCACTATACAAGACCTCCCCTTTTCACTTTAAAATTTAGAAAATGAATAGTTGCACTTTTGTCCTACATGTAAGGGTTTTTTGTCATTCATTGAACACTAAATATCCACATCGTTGTTTATAGATTAAGTTATTAGGAGTCATTGAACTTGTAAGCTTATCAATTGTGTAAGATATCTATTTCTTAATACACTCGGTTTAGTTTGTTAACTAGTGTACCCTATGCCATTGCTACAATCAAAAGCAAAATAGAATTAATTTTCTAATTTTCTTACGCATAAAAACTTCAAAATTCAATATTTTTTTGTTGTAGATCCAAATGTCACAAAACAAAGTTTGTATACTTTTCCTCGTGGAGGGCTTTCAGACATTACTGAGAATGCCACTGAGGGATGTACAAGTTTAAGACATCTCTACATAACAAACAAAACAAACAACCTATTTTATAATGAATGGAAATTAGGCTTTTGTTTTGGTTCGTTTGTTATATTGAGATCTCTTAGACTGTGCATCCCTCCAATGGCATTCTTAGTAATGTCAAAAAGCCTTCAGATATGAAGAAGGGTACATGGGCTTTGTTTCGTGGCATTCCGACTCGTGGTAGAAAAGATATTGAATTTTGAAGTTTTTATGAATTAGAAAATTAGATAAATACTTTTACTTGCATTTTGGTTGTGACAACGACAGAGGTTACACTAGTTGGCTTAAAAGTTGAAATGCTGCAAAATTGATTAATAAATCAAGATTGACCACCATATCTATATATATTGCTTTTAATGAATGCCTGATAAAGAACAAAATAAAAAACTTGGGAGACTGATTTGGAGTTTTTGAAAACTAAGGTAGGCCCTTGTTGAGTTCATAATTTGGAATTTTTGTGCCCAATTTTAGGACGGATGCTAATCATTCTAATCTTTGTGTGAAGCTTTGTTTCACTTCATTCCAATAAATATTGCAAAAGTTACAAGCGTTTTTAAAATTTCAATGTCAAATTGGATAGCAAAAAATATATTTCAAAAAAAGATCAATTAGTTCTAATGGATTCTATAGAGCTATACCTACTCAAAAACATGTGAACCGTTTAATTCCAAATAATGAGGTGAAAGTTATGAAGAGATTTATTTTGAAGGCAATGAAGGTAGAAAAATCATACAAAAGTCATCTTTTGTTCTCAATTTTTGGAAATTTTCAAATAAAAACCAAAATAAAAGATATGAATCATTTACTAGAACATTTATTCTTACTATCGGGATGAACAAAACTTTAGCTTTTGGAAGGGCAAGAAAAAGTTTAGTTACATTGAACTTGCAATTGATGGGGATATTCACTCAAAAATTTTAGGACAATTTTCTATATCAAGTTAACCAAAAGATCCTTCAATTGAATTTATTATAAACATAGATGAAAATTCTAGCATTGTCTAGGGATGAATATCATTTCAAAACAAGTACTGGACCTCTATACATGAATAGAACTTTCAATTAGCATTAGAACTTTAGAAGGTTTTTGAGGGCTTGGAAAGGCCATTTCAGGCCTAATTCCTAGACTAGAAATGCATCAGAATATTTAAATAATAATAAAAATCAAAAATTAAAAAATTATTAAAATAATAATAATAATTTTTTTAAATAGTATTTTTAAATAATATTAATTTATTATTTAATTAATATTATTTGACATGGCATGGTTGTGGCCACATTAGATTGTTGTTTGACAAAATTCCCAGAGTTCTCCGCAATCTAGAAACTCATGAAAACTCACAATCTTCTTTTGCCTCCAAACATCTTCTAATGTAGTTAACTATTCTTTAAATGAATCCAAAAGGATTTTCTACCAACATACATTGCTTCCATGGGGACAACTTTGTATCGATTACCTTAATAGACAATATTAAATATTGTCAATACTCATTACTGGCCATTGAAACCCTGATCGAGCCTTCAATTCAAACAATTCCATACGCATGATAGGTAGAATGAGTGGGTTTTTTTGTTGCCATTAGGAAAATAATTCAATTTTTTTCCCTCACAAAGACAAATGTGAGAAATGAAGGAAGCAATTGAAATTGTATTTTTTGAATAAAGTATGAATTAGTTATGAATTTATGAAGTGTGCTATCCAATTGGTCCAAAAGAGTCTTTAGACTACCCCAAATCAATAAAAAAGTGTTTCCATAACGACCATCTTACCACCTAAAACAGTCACAACATTTTCTAACATGGCTGTAAGATTTCCTAACATGGCCATAACATTGAAAGAATAAAAAAATACTACCTCCGTCCCAAAATGGTCTTCTTGTTGGACAAAATCTTTTGGATTAAGGCTAAAAATAACTTTTTAAAGACTTATTTTGCACAATAAGTAGATTTGGGTGATCTCTTCCCATCCTAAAAAATTTGAGTTTTAGAACCCTTTTCAAAATTCAAAGTGTAGTTTTAGAATATTAAAAAGTGAAAAAATTTGGGCATTTTCAAAGAACACCAATGAGCACCTAATTGTTGAGTGTCAAGGTGTCATTTTGTGTGCATTTAGTATATGGCTAAAACCAAGTATAGAACTTTGTTTTGCCTCCCAAAGTTTAATCTACTTCAATTGGGGAATACTCAAAGAGATGCAAAAAATAAGAAAAAACCATGTTCATTGATCCATTCAATCATTTTATTTGTCTTTTACTTGATGATTGCATAGATAGAGGGGGAACTACTACTTAGAATTGTTTTCCTAATCCCAAACAACAATTACAAGCCAAACTTGATCAATTTCAACATCACAAAGTGCAACATGAAGATCATTTTGGAACAAAAAAACAAGGCCAAAAGGAAGATCATTATGGGATGGAGGGAGTAATTTTTTAGGACAAGTTTACACTAGAAAGATGCAAGTGTCCTATGATAGCCACTAATAACTCTATGACCATCTCCCAAGGCATAGATTATGGCCACAAATCAACCTAATGTAGTCCTAAATCCATTCATTAGAATTTTTTTGTCATCGGTTGATATAAGACTCTAATGGGTAAAGTCATTTTCTAATTATTTTTAATTCATAAAAACTTCAAAATTCAATATCTTTTACACTGTAAGTCCAAATGTCATGAAACAAAGCCTGTGCACTCCACCTTGCCAGGGGCTTTCTAACAGTACCAAGTATGCGATTGTGAAATGCAAAATACAAGAGATCTCATTGTAACAAACAAACAAAACAAAGAAATGGATGTGTAAAAAATTTCACAACTTGAAATTAGAATGGATTGTAATTGGACATTTAGAAACCTTCTTTTAATGAAAGGTACTTGCATCATTCAAAGGAATTGAAATGAATGGTTCAATACTTTGATGGTTCAACACCGTTGTTGAGATTGGATCATTTACTAGTAACTAATTGTGTGGGTCATGACATCCATGCAATTAGTGCAAAGAATAGAGGTTAAACTTGGAATAAGTTCAACTTGTGCAAAATATAAATATCATTACAATCAATAAGTTTGAGTTCCATTTTATGATGCTTATTTAAGATTATAAAGCATGATCCAAGATTTTGGCATTGAAAATAGACCAAAGGGATTGACTTTCCAAGTTGCAAGAGATGGAGCATACATCATTTGAAAATCTCAAGGTTTTAATGAGTTTAAATTTTAAAGGATGTAATTTGTTGAAAAATATGCCTCACAAATTGAGAGAGTTGGCATTGCTATAAAGATCTATTTGAATGACTGCAAGTAATTGGAGATTGAAGATTTGGAGCTTGCATCATTGACATCACTTACTTCACTAAATTTCTAAGGATGTGAATAATTGATTGAGATACGGCTTACAAAGTTGTGATTTTAAACTTGGTATGTTTGCAATATTTAGACTTGATGTTTGAATGAAGTTGAAGTTGATACTTACAAGTGTTGAAAATCTCATGGTTGTAGAGATTATTGATTTTCAGGATTTACTACATATAGATTGATTATTTGGTGGTCATAGTAGCAATGGTTGTTATGACTGTTTTTCACTAACATGGCCAAAAACACCCCTAGAATAGTTTAGTAGAAAATACTATCTACCTAGCTTTTAGGCAATGGATTTTTTCCTTAGATTTTTAAGCTATAGTTTATTATTTATACATGTTGAATTTAATGGACTTTGCTCAACATTTTTTAATGCTCCTTAGATGCAACAAGTGTTACCAAATTCAACCAATGAATTACATCAACTCATAAACCTCCATGAAGCTCATACACCAAAACTACTCATATTATAAGGACTCCAATTATATACCATTCAAGGTTCGATTGTCATTAATATCCAATGGATTCTT
Organism: Climacium dendroides; assembly: GCA_950106755.1. Classification (NCBI taxonomy): domain Eukaryota; kingdom Viridiplantae; phylum Streptophyta; class Bryopsida; order Hypnales; family Climaciaceae; genus Climacium; species Climacium dendroides. The sequence continues at coordinate 30,912,424 of OX467083.1, read as the reverse complement.
TCAATTTTCTACAACTTATTGTTAATAGTCATTGTCTCCTTTCCACTAACCACATAATCTATTGCAACCATGTTCAATCCATCAACAACCCCACTACATCTATTGAGCTTATACTCATTAATTAAGATAACAAAAATAAGGGAATGAGCCAATGTAGTCTCAACAAGGGAAAATATAATTTGACAATCAATAAAGATTACCTCAACAAGGAGAAATTCAATGCATCTTTATATCCTCAATTCATTTATCAAAATAATGAATTATCTTAAGAGTTTAAGTGAAAACCCTAAATTAGCATCAAATTTTCAACACTCAAGGGCTATAGTAGCAAACATCTTCCTATCCCTCTCAATTGCTAACTAATGGGCAAGATTCACCATTCACAACATCAAGAGAGTTGTAAAGAAAGAGAGTACCAAACCTATATGGCCTTGTCTTGCTAAAATGTCCACCACTGCTTTATAGTGTGTCCAATTGACGTGAATCTAGGCTTTTTAGAAGCTTCATTTGATTAAATATTGGCTTCCCAAAAAAGAGATTCAAAATTCATGTGATCCTTTTGATCTTCTTCAAAATCATTGCTCCAAATCAAGACAGTAGTAGGCATTCCGTGACTAAAATATTCACCAAAGCTTCAATGTGGATCCATTTGATATGAAACTAGTCTTATTGGAAATCCAATTTAACTGATCATTACACCAACAAAAAATGAGATTCAAAATCCTTGTAGTCTTCCAGATCTTTTTCTCCAAAGTCACCACTATAAATCAAGGCAACAATAGATCCTCTGAGACTAGAACAGACACCACCACTTCATCATAGATTCCTTTGACATAAAACTAGTCTTGTTAAAAAGTCAATTTAACTAATCATTAGATCACTTAAAATCACTTTCAAAATCATTGTTGTTTTTCTAATCTTTTTCCTCAAAGTTGTCGCTCAAAATCCTAAGTGGCAGCAAACTCTTTGTGAATAAAATAGTCACCACTGCCTTGTCCTTGCTCCAAATGAAGTAAGCTTAAGCTCTTTGAAACTCCAATTGAAAGGTGCGATATCTTGAAACACTTGTATATAATCATGTTACATTTAGTATGATGAATTTGTCATCTGCTATAACTTATCTGAAGTATGAAACCAATGAACTTGATTTTCTTTAATTAAAAGCGGATGATCCTATTGTAATTGTATCCCTTATTTTTCATAAATTAACAAAAATTATTTCATATTTAAAAATCTAATGAACTAATTTGTCTCACTTTCAAGTTTAGGATTTTTTAGTACTATTGAGTCTTCAATATTAACCCTGGAGCGCGTTGACATCCAATTTTTGGACAATGAACAGATTGAAGTTATTGTTTCTATCTTGTTCCTGCTTGGATGAAAGTCATCATAATTTTGGGTGATACTTTATCAAGTTCTTGTCGTATCTAATGGTTGGATTTGGTGTTACTAAAATACAAATTTCTCTAAAATTAAAAATGTGGAAGTGTGTCAAGTGGTCAAATTGCATTGACTCTTGTTCAAAACTAGGTTTGCAAAAATGAGGTCATAGGTGTAAAGAACACAAAAACTTCAAAAAATCACCATGTCAAGATAACCTCATTTTGAATCCATTCCAATAAGTTTTGCTCAAAAAATGATAATATTTTGCCTATAATCAAATTTTGAAGGAATTTTGAAAGTTTCTTTTCCAAATTTATAGAAAAATATTGGTGATAGCATTGGTGAATCTAACAATACAAATGGAATCTAAAATCCAAAATCTACAACTTTCCTTTGTATATCATTTCTAAAACATTCTTCCAAATAGCACTTTATAATGACTTTCTTTAAATCATCAATTTTGGAGAAAAGTCCAGACGCTCTAGAGTTAATGATATAAAGCTGAAATTTTTGTGCACTATTTCCATAGTAAGAGGGCATATTCCTACCAATGAGCATATTAAAATAGATTATTTTTTCAAAAGATGGCCAATTCTTAATTCTTTGTAAATTATTTTTCCTATTTTTTACAAATTAAAAAGTCAAAATACCTATTTTCTTAAGATTTTGCAATATTTTAGTTCATCCTCATAGAAAAAAATTCTATGCTTTTCATTTTTGAAAGTCCCATTTTGTTAAAAATATGTGCATATAGGCTATATTTTTAATGTATTTATTTTTAAAAACTAATTTTAAAGAGTATTAGAAAAAAAAGCATGAAAACAAACCAAATAGTATAAAACTAGCCAATCATTCTTGCAGTCACCTTTCTTATGTTGAAATTGAAAGAATCCAAAGAATTAAAGGAGATTTTTCTTGCTATTAGAAAGTTATATTTGCAATCACCAAGAATTAATGATTTCAAGCATTTGGCTATGGTACAATACGTGCAACACTTGAAATTCTAAAGGATTTTAAGATTTCATCTTTTTTAATTTCAGAGCTTGGCATTTTTGATAGGACTAGTAGTTGGCACTTGCTACGCTATGCATTCACCATACTATTTTATTAGAAAATTTTTAAAAATAGAAAAAAAATTCATATTCTTAAAATGCAAAGTAATAAATTTCAATAAGTCTTCAAAAAAATTATTAAAATCTTCATATAAAATTTTTTACAAACATGCATACATTGAAATGCACAATATAGATTTTAATGAATGAAGTATATACAATGATGAATACATTAAAAAATATGCATACATTGGAATGTAAAAGAATTCAAATATAAATAGCAAAAATGCTTGAAATAGAATTTGATTGTAAATATTGATATAATAAATTGTCTCAATTGAAACAATGATATGATGATGAACACCAAAAGAATACAAATGGATGGAAGGGGACATCGCTGAAGCATACATGAATCCTAAACATGCAGAGTTTAAAACAAACTCTTAACTTTTCCATCCACTTGATCAAGATGTTGATATTTGTAGGAATCTACATGACAAATGTTATACAAACACTTCATGATAAATTACATTTTTTACTGTTCCACGGCATTTGAATTGCCATTGGCAATCTTAATGTTTGCAAGATGTCTACCACGAAACGAAGCCATATATAATTGGCCATGGTTAAATACTTCATTCTAAAGATAAATGCCAACTCGGTTATATGATTGGTCCTGCGATTTGTTGATTGTCATGGCAAAAGCACCAATAACATGAAATTGTCTCTAACATAATATGAATGGCAAGCAGCTATCGTTGCAATGATGTGTGATTCTTGAAATCAACACCTCTTGATCATGATAGCGCCTTTCTACAATTTCACACAATAATACAGATGGAGATATTTGCAACAACTACAAGTGACTATCATTGCACAAACCTTTTATCGGATTCAAATTCCTTAGCAACATTACAAATTGACCACATTTAAGATTTAATTAGTGAGGTGGCAAACCACTCAAATTTAGAGAATTTAAAAATTCTACCAGATAATGATGAATATGCTCATCATTTTCATGAACAAAATCGGCACCAAAATATTGATACACATCACCGGGCATGCGATTAGTAATTTTACAGTTGATTTCTTAAGCATCATCATTCCAAACAACTAGAATTATGTGCTTAGAAAAATTAATCGGGTCATCAAAATTGTATCAATGAGTCCATCTAAAGAATTTCCATGTGCAACCATTCCAAGCAGTATTTCTACCTCTAAACCAATTTTACCTTCACCAATATCTAACAAAAAATGTAGAAAGTCTGGTTGACTTTGTGAACGCATATTAGTAGTCAAATGAAAATGTTGCATTAGTAAAAACAAATATGAACTTTGAGCTAACAATGATTGGGTACTAATGCAACATGTTGATTTATCATGTAATTATAATAGAATGGCAAGAGAAAAATGTGTTGTTTGTCCTTTATACAAAAGGCAAGCAACAATTCTACTTGTTGTCATTGTCATACATTTGACACCATAACCATGAAGATAACTTAATATGATATTGTATACAAAAGTCTTGCCGGTACTTCCAGGACCATCTAAGAAAAATAACTTGTTTAAAAGATGGGGTTCTAAAATGGCAATAGTAACTGCATTGAAAACAATATGAGGGATTTCATTAAAATGACAAATATTTTGTGACTTTGACATCCTATAGTTCAAACTGAGCGGTCTAAAATCTAGTACACTAATAGATTCCAGACTGTTTGGTTTGAACTGTGGGAATGGCACACAGTGAAAATGGCACATCGAATATTGCCATTTTAATGAAATTCCTCATCAATATGTTGCGGCATCACTACCAACATCAACAATGTTTGAATAACCAAATTCATTCAAATCTTGAATGTCAGAAAAATCTATAATGCGTTTATTTGAAGATGATAAATATTCATCAATGGATAAAATCACTTTGCTATAACAATTTTGATCATTGCGTCAATTATCAAACATAGCATCAAGATGTCTCCTCAACAAATCAAAAAGCCTTGCAAACAACTGTTGAATTTGTTTAAGCAATGAAATGACAGTTGCCTCTTGGAAACAATTGTCCCATTCCATATCGTCTTGCAAAAGCCCTCTTGCAATGCAAACAACTTCGTATCTTGAATATACCGTATTTTGACAAAATAGGGCATCAAACGAAATTAGTGTTTCAACATGAATCAACAATAAACGTAAATAAAATAATTCGGTACCTATAAAAATCATATTTATCCTATCAAAAACTTTTATTTTACGTTGTCTTCTTTTCCACATGTTATTCTTCACATTCCATGTATAGTGGAGTGGAAAATCCATGTATTGAAAAAGTATATGATTGCCTCAATTACCAAAAGCAATCAAAGCACGAATACGGCAATTGAGTTCAAAAAATTTGTAAGTTTAGTCTCAGTGTTTTGATCAATCACTGATTGCAAAGATGTTCCTTCTCGAATAATAATATATTGTTGATTAGGAAGACGAACAAGTAAATAACAAATACTATGACTCTTGTTATTGGTTTCAAAACCAAAAAGTTTCCAACATACTTCTTGGGCAACTACATAGCGCCCCTCCAAATTTTTTTTAATCTCATCTATGACCTCATCCGTTTCTACAATGCCATGATTTGAACTCTTAAAAATATATTAATAGAGGTATTTAACAATTTTTACTAAACTGCAAACCTCTACATTAATATGACAATTAAAACGGCCTACTAAATATGAGTTGTATGGCACGATTCATCGATTGTTCAAATAGACATTTTGATCACATGTACGTTTTTAAATATACCGACCTTGATTTCGACGACAATATAAAATATGATTATCACCATTCATCTCGGTAGTATCTTGAATTTGTTTTAGATAATACTTAGAGCATTTTTTATCTTCCATACATGGACAATTGAGATTATCCAAACCACATGGATCATACATCATATGTTTAACAACTGCAACATAAAGTTACGGTTGTCTATCTAAATATGAAATTTCAATATATACAATTCTATCTACAAAGTCACAATTGTTAACTTTGCTTTTCAACCAAAGAAGAATATGAGCATGAGGGAGAACACACTTTTGAATCTCAATAGTGTAACAAAAAACAATTATCTCCCCCAATACATTCTTCTTTGTGATTTCATCCATTATTGCTTTTAACTTGAGCTCGAAGACACGCACAACAACATTTGATGATTGGAAGGACTTTGACTTGGTTCAAGCTCATCAACGATCTTAGACCAAATTGGATTGCACATCATTGTTACAAGCAAATTTGGTTTGCCTAAAACTCTAATTAAAACCATACTGTTATAAAAAAAATTATATGTATCAAGGAATTCAATGAATGTCACATGTAAAACAATACGACGTTCAATGCGTACTCTATTGTCTTCCTACATAGCATCTATAATCCCTTGATAACATTCTACACGAAGTTTTGCTTGATGTTGTCTAATGAAAAGTAAATTTTTGCATTCTACACGCAAATATTAATTTACTACATATTGCTAGAATAACCTACTAGTTCTATGTAGTACATTAAACTTAAGTTGCTTTTGAAGCATATATTGAATAAATGACTTTAAAGTCACTCCAATATTTGCTTTAAAAGTAGATCACCACCCACATTGACCATTTGGAAACAACAAAGGATAGGACAAAGCATCATAAGTTGAATGAATTTTTTATTCATTGTAAATCTCCATCACGTTGGTCAAGAATAATGTCTCGACCAAATTCCATGTGTTGTTCGTCAAGAATAATAGCTGCAATCTTTGGAACCATAGGTCAATTATATTGACAACAATGTTCACCGGTAGAAGTCTCACCGGAGATACAAAATCTTACATTATGTCCCTCTAAAAGAATTTGACGTGAAGATTTGAAGCCACAAACTTATGCATTTATAGATTTTAAAAATTCTTGAATATTAATAATGATATTGTGATCAAGATCATTAAAGATCTTCATGTGACGATCCATTTGCAAATCATCATTCAAAAAGTATACAATTCTCGACCTTCGACTTGGCTAGATTGAAAATTACTACATATATTTGTAAATGCATATACTTGATTATATTTTTTAATGATTTAAGAAATCCTCGAGAATCGGGTGTATTGTCCATAAAAAGTTCATTGAACATTGAATGCACAATAGGTTAGCTAATATGTTCATTAGTAATTTTGCCATTGTAACAATAAATTGTTGCTTTTTCTTTTTAAAAACAAAATGCCAAACATTTTGGACATTGAATGTATATGGATTCAACACCATGAATATTAACATCTACATAGTCATCAATCGTAAACAAAGCATGAGCCATAGTCTAGGAGAGATGACAATCATAAATTTAAGCTAGGATAAAAAAATCCTAAACCCTAAACTCTGCAATAATGATACTTGGTAGTAAAAAAGGATTTAGGATATAAGATAATAAAAATCCTAAATTGTAAACCCTTAAATTCATCAAAGGCAAAAAGTAAGGGTTTAAGGTAGAATTATAAAAATCCAAACTATAAATCTTAAAACTTGGAAAGGGTAGAAACTTTGTGATGCACAATTACAAAAAAATAGGTTGAAGATTACACCTATATAACTTATGCTCCAAAAATTTGCACCCCTTGAATATGCTCCACTTCACTCCAAATGCTTTGTCTCCTAAAATCCACTACACATCAAAATATATTCAACAATAAATTTTTGAATTTTAGAGCTTATTGTAGAAGTTAGGTTAAATTAGGCCAAATTATATTAAATTGCTCCTTTTAGGTCAAACTATGGAAATTAGATTCAATTACTTAAGTTTGCCTCAATTTACTCAAATGAAGTTCAAAAAATGTTGAAGTTGTTCAAATTAGGCTCTAATTAGGCTAAACTATTAAAATTAGGTTAAATTACATTGATGAAATTTGACTCAAATTGATCAAATTAGAATCAAATTGTTAAAATTAGGCTTGAAATAGGTTAAATTTCTCAAATTAGGTTAAACTATTGAAATTAAGTTAGATTGTAATATTGAAATTTGACTCAGATTGTTCAATGAAGCTCAAAATCACAGTGACCTCTGTAATATCACATCTGTAAACTTTATGATATTACAAAAATAAGATCCTTTGTAATATCATATCTGTAAACTTTGTGATATTAAAGAAATACAATGGCTGTTGAAGAAAGTGATATTAAAGAAGATTGATAGAGTGATATTATAGAGGTATCATTTTAATTGTTTTTTTTTGCCTTCAAACTTCATTGCACTTTCTCAAATTAGACTTTAAACAAGTTAAACTATTAGATTGAGAGTCAAATTACAATCAAATTGCTCAGACAAAGTTCAATCTTCAAACCACCAATTTATACTTGAAGTCAAATTTGCTCAAAGTAAGTGTAAAAAAATTGTGTACCTTGAAGGCATTCTTAAACTCAATTAAATACTTGAACACCACCACTCCAAAAAGTTCTTGCCTCACAAAAAATGGTGATCCAATTTAAAGAATTAAAATGACAAATTTGTCAATTTCAAAAACTTGATGAATATATGAATTGTTGTAGAATCTAAAATTGTTTCAATTTAACAAATTTTTCAAATCATTTAATAATAGCAATACAACATTAAAGTCATGAATGTTAAAAACTCACAAAATCACAAAATTATAAAAGTGCAATGAAATTTGAAGACAAAAAAAGTAATGAAAATAACACCTTTATAATATCACTCTATTGATCCTCTTTAATAACACCTCTTCAACGACCATTATATATTTTTGTAATATCGCAAAGTTTGAAGATGTGATATTATAAAAGATTTAATTTATGTTATATCATAGAGTTTGTAAATGTGATATTACAAAGGTCACTATGATTTTTGTAGTATGATGATGTCATAGGCGGAGAATTGCCCATTTGTTCATCTATTCAATTTGTCTATCCGGTTGACGTGCCACTCGTTTGATGTAGTCAACAAGCAATTGACTTCCTGTCACAGGGAGACTGGCAAGGTGTCACCCTGGGTATTATATTCCAACATGCAACTTTACCCCAAACTTTCTGTTTTAAGAAAGTGTGTATGTGCAGGTGCCGGTCTTCCTGTACACTAAGATAAAAGAAAGCCAAATCAGTGAGAATGAGAAGCAAGTCCAAGACAGACATATTAGGGGTTGTCACACCACTTCCGAAGCCCTTCTCATTCTACAATATCTTCCACATGGCATGCGGGGAAAGGCGGGTCGCAGCTGGCGGAGGCGTCATTCTTCGACAATTTGGAGTGTTGTTTCTTCTCCTCCGCAGGTGAAGAAACGGCACTTGTTCCTTTTTTCTTGAGGAAGTTTTTACATCGTCGTCCTTGATTTCACCGTGGTCCTCCTCTACTTTCACCTCTCGCCAATTTTTATCTTCGTCATGGCCAACTTCGTCGTGCACGGGTGGCCGTTGCACACTTCGACTGCCGAAGTTGTTGTCTGGAGAGCGCTGCTGGAGTCACCTGAAGGTACAATGCTCTACGATTTCTTACCGTTTTTTTGCAAGTTTAAGCTCCTATCAATTTCTCAAGCTCCTTGTCCATGTTTTTCAATTAAGCATCTTCAGAATTGAGTCTCTAAATTATATTTTGTAGGGTTTGCGGTGAAGTTTCCGAATACCTGTTTGCAAAACCCTAATTTTGTCGCCTTCAATTATTGTTTGCTTCGGTAATGAAGTTCGGCAACATTGTTTCCTCATGCTTGCTTCTGTCGTTTACTGTTTGCTTTGGTACTGAAGTTTGTGAACATTGCTTCTTCATGCTTGCTTTTGTTGTTTACTTGCTTGCTTCTGTTTGCTTCGATACTGAAGTTCGTGAACATTGCTTCCTCATGTTTAATTCGGTAGTAAAGTAAGTAAACATTGCTTCCTCATGTTTAATTCGGTAGTAAAGTAAGTAAACATTGCTTCCTCATGTTTAATTCGGTAGTAAAGTAAGTAAACATTGCTTCCTCATGTTGTACGTGGGTGTCATGTAGCCAATTCTGTTTTGTTTCTGTTTCATTCACTGCTTAATGATTTTAGCCTGCTTAATGATTTCAGTTATGAATCTTTTCATTCATGTGTCTTGTAATGCTATAATTTTTTAAAATTCAAGATATTATTAACATAGGGTTTAGGACTGCTCCTCTTTCAATCCATTTCTCATTGACAAACACCTCATGCCATTTCGTGTTCAAAATTTACAGATGTCGTTCTCTTCATTGCTAGGGATGGAGTCCCTCAGTGACTTGAGATGTCCTGAAAGCCAAGCCCAACCTTCCTAGGATAAGCACCGGAAGCGCCCACGTCCTATTGCAAAGTCTCCAACTATGCCATTACAGGAAACAATACTACCGAACTCCTCACGCTCTGTCAAGTTCGGTAATTCATTGCAACAACCACCTCCAAAAACCGTTTATGAAGCTTGGAGTGATGCCAATCAAGGACACCTTTTTGATTGGTTGGAGGTGCCCGTAAACTACCATAAATGGAAGTGTGCAGGGGTTAAGAGCTCTAGTGGATCTACGAGAACATTAGGTCTCACCAAGAAAGCGGTCACAATCATGATTTCCTCTCACCTTCAAACATTGAACACCAAAAAAACCCTCTGAGTAGGTTATAAGTAAGATGCGATACGTGGAAAAAAATTCAAAGAAGCCGAGGACTTTCTACGCAATATAGGTGAAGGTTTGACATCCAATGATGAAAAACTAGGGATCACCAGAATCCGAGAGAAAGTAATTTCTATTTGTCCATTCTATTTTCGAGTGAAGCTATTCATGTCTGAGAGTGTGTCCATTAATCCACCATACATTGGTGAGACTGGTATGGATGAGAATGTACCTGACATTCTATTTGGTATGTCCACTAGGGTTTATGATTCTATTGGCGATGATGGGCTTTATGATCATTCAGAGGAGGAGGATTTCAATGTTGATGACGATCAAGATTTAGAGGAGGAAATTTCTGGGCAGCCAAAATCTCAGCAACCCCCCCCTCCACAAGGTATACAGTTCTGCTATCTCTTATTTTTTATTAACTGCAAATCAAAATGTTGTGAGCATGAAGAATCTTAATAGACTACCTTCAAACTTCCGACAAATTTTAAACTGCTCATGACTTCTATACCCAGGCCCTCTTTCCTATGACTGAAAGGTTCTACAGTACATTACTTACTCAGTTTGTCAGTTTGTTAGTTCACTCAGTTTGTCAGTTTCTCGTGTTTAGGACGTTGAACCATTCTGGTGAATTAGGGTTCATGTGTGTGCGATACACTTAACATCCTAACGTTGTTTCAACACTACGATGTTCATATGTTAGGTGTACCTGCACAACCAGATGGAATACAATCTGAAAGTGCTCGCAAAAAACAACCGAAAGAGAAGAAGAAGAAACCAAAGTCATTTCAAGAATCTGTACAAGCCATTCAAGAGCAGAACCGCGTGCTAATGGAGAAAAAGCTGGAAATGCAGGTAGCCCTTCAAGGTGAGAAACTAACGTTTTTGAGAGAGGAATCCAAGGAAAAGTTCCAGCTCATGAGAGAGGAACTTCAGCAAAAGTTTGCTCTTGAATCACGCCGATTGGACCTAGAATTCCGAAGGATGGAACAACAAACTTAAGAAACTCGAAATAAAGAATTAGTTCTTCAACTGTAGCTCGAGAAGGAACGGCAAGACACACGGAATCGTGAATTAGCCTTCCAAGTTGAGCTTGAGAAGCTCCAATGCAAGTCATAATTCTTCTCTAAGTTTCCAGAATTGAGAGGATGTAGTTGTTGTGACCTTCAATTTATGTGGTGCAGGGTTACTCTCTGTGAAGGATTATCGAGTGCCTTTGGTTGTAAGTGCCACTAGTTTCATGTACTTGCCACTTAAATGCTACTTTGTTTACCACACTTTTTGATTGTAAGTTACATTTATATTGGAAGAATTGCAACCTTTCTAGGATTCTGAATTTAATCTTTCCTATTGAAGTTCTAGAATACATATTGAGTTGTCACAAATTAAAAAATGGATTGAAAGTTTTTTTAATGTAATGAAGAGAACAATAAATATTTATAACCCTCCAACATTATGAAGGTAATTTATTTATTGGATGTCCTAAAGTATCACACAAATTTTCTTAGGCTAACAATTGAATTGAAGATGATGTTAATCCTTGAGTACCCGGTCTATGTTCATGAAAATAGAAATCTTTCCATATGAATTCCAATTAAAGTATTATCTAAGGAAAGATCTACACTAACTAACTCTACCAATTGATAGTGGAGACATGTCCGGAGGTGTAGGGAAAATGTCACATCCTTTGACCGTACCATTGAAAAGATTATAACGGTCCAAGGAGGACATTTATTAAAAAAATGAAGAGCCCCAATTTGGTGTGTTGGGCGCTCAAGGATTAAAGTATTAGAATGATTTTTTGATAATATACTATATTTTATTTTATTTGAATACCAAAAAGATAATCTAAAAAAGAAATTAAAGCAACTTTCAAAAATCCTTTTTTAAAATTTAAAATCTATTTTATGAAATTTTTTAATGAATTTTTTAATTAAATTCTTTGAATTCTTTTAAAATGTATAGATGCTAAAATTTTATGTATTAGTATAATTACTTTATTTAAATTTTGATTAAATTTTAAATATTTATTAATTAGATAGTTAAGATTAAAAAACTTTTAAGTAATTATTAAAAAAACATATATACATAAGGCTCACTCCCCCAAGCTGCCTCTCTCAACTCAACAGGCTCCCTCGTTCAACTCCCTCCTCAGTCCTTAGCACAGCAGTAAGAGGTAAAACTCTTTATCGTATTTTCATTCTCCACACAAGTTGCCTTCAAAAGGGTGTCACACCACCTCCATGCATGCGGCTTCCTCATTGGCTCCTTGTTCCTCTCACCTACTTCTCATTCTTCAAGAAAATTTGGTTCTTGGAGGTGGTGTGACAACCCCTATTGTCAAACACAGATTGCTACTCAAGAACAGAGCTTGCTGTTTGATTCACTCTGATTTCATTGACTTCGCAGCTGTATCAGCTAATTCCAAGCATAAACATGCTCGTAAGTGACAACAGAGTTTCTGAGCTTGTCACCATATCCTTGACGAGGCTTGCATTGTAACCTTCTGACATTCCATTTCCACTGAACGTCTTTAGCTGCTGTTCATGCATTCGGGAGCGTTGTACGGGCTAACCACACGAGAATTGTGGTAACTTAGCGGAAGCGAACCTCACGGCAGTGCGAATTTGAAAGGACTGTTCTCCACATGTGCACCTTCCCAGCTAATTTGCCTGAGTCTCCCCCACTCACGTCTTAAAAATTCGCATGGACTACACTTTCCTTCACGTCTCCCCCACTCACGTCTTGAAAATTTCTGGCAAAGAGAAATTAAATCAATTGCTGTCCCCAAGGCTGAGGCATGTGTGATAATGATGGTTCAGAACAAAACGGAACCAAATTTCCGAACCAAATAATTTTGACAGAAAACTCCATTCCGTGCACGAATTGCATGTAAGTTGTGATTCCTGCAATTAGTTACCACTGAGTGATCTAATCACACCAGTAGTGCTGAACATTGTCCTTTGAACCACTGCAAGTCCCTTCGATATAAAGGCTTCTAAGCTTCCCATCACAATTCATCCCAGTTCCAATTAAGTTCTAAAAATTTCACGCATTTCAAAGTTAGCAAGGTGCGCAAGCTACTCTACCCCAATCAAATCACAATGGCGACGTCGTCGGTGGAGAAAAAGGCCCTCCTGCTGGGACTGCTGGTGGCCGCGCTCGTGGCGACTGCTTTCTGTGCAACCGGGGGAGGACCGGACTCGGCACCTACTGCCGAGGCCAGCGTGACCATCTCCAACCCGGCGACGATGGTTGTGAACGTTCTGGTGGGCGACAAGAACGTCAAAATGGCGACGGACGTGATGACTGTCCACCTCGACCATCCGGAGCAGGACATTCAGATCCAGACTGCGGAAGGGCGGGTGACGGAGCTTCATGTGCAGGACGGCGATGTGCTGGTGGTGTACCCCAACCCGGAGGATTATGACCACGTTTCGGTCCAAGTGGTCTCGGGTTCTACAGTCAAACCCAGCTTCACTCACGTACAATCCGGCATTCGCGCTCCTCCATCACCCAGCCGTTGAAATGGGCTTGGGCTGTTTAGTCTCGACGTCGATGTATGTTTGCTGCGGCTTGTCGATGTTGAAGATGTTGGTGGTATGGAGTTGGGCGAATTGAAGGCTCGAGTCGGGTGTCAATCGCCTGTACTGGGTGTTGACAGTCAAGATAGTAACTAATGTGGATCAAGGAAAATAATTCTGAGTCGTCTGAAGTCCCCTGTGGAAGAAGTAGTCTGTTGTGCAAGGCTGCAGAATCCTGGGATTCGTAGGAGAATCTCAATCGTGTGTTTTGAATCCAATTTGGAAAGGATTTTATGCTCCTTGATCGATTTGATTGTCATCCCGCAGGTGTGAATGGTGTGCATGTTGTTTGTTGATTGCAGAAACTAATTACTTTGATACTCTTGCGCACACAGGGTTGCCATAAGTAATCCTGTTCGGTACGGTATTCTCCTCCCGTTGGAGAAAATTTCAGAGTTTGTTTCCGAATCCCAGAAATTGACCGGATATTCCCCATTTTTCAGTAATTCCTGAACTGTTGCCTGAATGTTGGGTTGTTCTTATTTTCTGGACAGTGAAAAAAATCATTTCGTTAATCTGAAACCAATCGATCAAGGCGAGTCCTCCCAATTGAATCAGATTGGTTCAGATTAACAAATTTAAGAGTGAAAACCCCCACCAACTGCAAGTTCAATGTAACTAAACTTTTTCTAACCCTTTCGAAAGGTGAAGTTTTGTTCATCCCAATAGTGAGAGTGTTCTTGTAAATGATCCATATTCTTTATTTTTGTTTTTATTTGAAGTGAAAATAAATCTCTTCATAACTTTCACCTCCTTTTTTGGAATTGAATGGTTCACATGTTTTTGAGTAGGTATAAATCTATAGAATCCAAAAGAATTAATTGATCTTTTTTTTGAATATTTTTTTTGCTATCCAATTTGACATTGGAATTGAAAATATACTTGTAACTTTTGCAATATTTATTGGAATGAAGTGAAAGAAAGCTTCACATAGAGACTAGGATGATTAGCATCCGTCCTAAAATTTGGTGGAAGAATTCCAAATTATGAACTCAATAAAGCCTACCCAAGCTCTCAAAATCTCCAAAGCGGTCTCCTAAGTTTTTTATTTTATTCTTTATCAAGCATTTATTAAAAGCAACAAAGAAAAATACATTGGTCAATCTTAATTTATTAATCAAATTTGCAACATTTCAATTTTCAAGCTAACTAGTGTACCTTGTGTCATTGTCACAACCAAAATGCAAGTAAAAGTATTTCTCTAATTTTCTAATTCATAAAAACTTTAAAATTCAATATCTTTTCTATCATGAGTTGAAATGTCACAAAACAAAGTCCGTGCACCCCTCCTCGTAGAGAACTTTTGGACGGTACTAAGAATGCCATTTGAGGACATACAATCCAAGAGATCTCAAAGGTAACAAAAAAACCAGACCAAAAAGCCTAACTTCCATTCATTATAAAATACGTTGTTTGTTTTGTTTGTTATTTAGAGATTTCTGCCCCAGGATTTCTGGGACTATGTGTCCTCCAATGGCATTCTTAATACTGTCCAAAAGTTCTCTACAAGGAGGGGTGCACGGGCTTTGTTTTGTGGCATTCCAACTCATGATAGAAAAGATATTGAATATTGAAGTTTTTATGAGTAAAAAAATTAGAAAATTCATTCTATTTTGGTTTTGATTGTGGCAATGGCACAAGGCACAGTAGTTTTATTTTTTTTCAAACTAAACCGAGTGCATTAAGAAATAGATATCTTACACATTTGATAAGCTTACAAGTTCAATGACTCCTAATAACTTAATTCATAATTGATGACATGGACATTTAGTGTCCAATGAATGACAAAAACCCTTACATGTAGAACAAAAGTGCAACTATTCATCCTCCAAATTTTGTTGTGAAAAGGGGAGGTCTTTTACAATGGTTTGATTTCTGATGACTGCTTTTGCATTTTTTCAAGCCAATGATTCCCACAATATCTGGAGGGATGATTTCCATGGGTGCCAATCGAACATTCAAAGGATAAGTTAAGTTAATCTTCCATCCATCTATTAAGGCAGGATGTTTGTTTTGTTTGTTACAATGACAATGAGATCTCCTGGACCATGTGACCCTTGGTGGCATTCTTGATACCATCCAAAAGCCCTTGGGCTTGGTTTTGTGGCGTTGTAGCATATTGTGTGAAAGTTGTGGATTCCTCGGTTATTTTTGCTTTTACTTTCGTTTTGACTGTGGCAACGGCACAGTGCACACGAGTAAGATACACATTGCACTGATCAAGCTAACAAACAGTCCTCAGTAGCAACAAGCTCTCTACTCCAGAAACTGACTGATCACTGTAAGAACCACGGTAGCTCCCAGTCGAGACACAACGAGGATCATGAGCAAACAATAACTGAAACGGGAAATGAACTGGATCTTGTACGTACAAATTCATTCATTCCCCACAACTTTATGTTTTCAATCCAGGTTGGAACGAATGTCTGCTACTTGATCGAAATGGTTGTGACTGTCAATTCATAGTTATGTTCAGTTCCGAGTGAACTTTTCGGCCTTGAGTTGTTGCGCCCTCTTATGTGTCTGGTTAATGGCTTCATTGCACGCACATTCATATCAAGAGGGAGAAATGAGTGTAAATTCCAATTTGAAATGACTTTGCGCTAATGGACTGCGATGAGAAATTTCTCGTTGTCAATGTTGATTATCGGGTCGAGGATAGTTCTTTTGGTCGCGATGTAATAGTTGTCGATGGGACAACGAATCTCAGTGAAGTTTCATCCTGACAAAGTGCCGAAGTGCCAAAGTGCCATTTTTCCATTCACTCACGCATTCTTTAATTCGCACATGTTCAATGATTGCACAGGGTATGTGGGAGAGGCAATTGAGCTGCGAAGGTGAACAGGTGGTGGACATTCATCATGTCTTTATCGCATTGCTGTGCGGTTTTCTTGGATCAGGGGTTCTTCACACACACTGGCAGATTTGCAGTTGATGGGCTGCATTCAAATCCAGTGTTGGGGAATTTCATTAAAATGGCGATTATTCTTTGAAAGTGGCACATGGGGACTGCAAAATGGAAGAGATTTATAGAAAGATGGCACAGGGTGAAGAAACATGGGAGTTGTGTTGCAATTTGGACTTGTTGGGGACAGAATTGGCACATCTATGAGGTTGACATGCGAAGAAACGCTATCGTATGTGCTCTTTACACACATAAATGGCATGCGGAACATCGCCATTACTACACAAGCAGAATTTCAATACACTCCAAAATCATGTAACATGACCAACCTGATTAATCGATCTGGTCTTTTGAAACCAAGAAATGTCCGGCCTTAAAGGTTTAACAGCAGCCCGACCGTATCTATTGCATATGTACTTCCAGTGAATCATAAGGTGTGTCAGTAACTCCTCCCGTTCAAATATGTGTATTTCCTTTGATATCCAATTCAGACTTAAATATTGTTAAACAACTGCATTATGAATTTCCCAATCATTCCTTTTTGTTGTGAACTGTGATAACAAATACTACGCAAAAACGAATGTAAGACTCGCCTTGATGGAATTGGTTCAGATTAACAAAATGAGTTTTTTCATTGTCCAGAAAATGAGAACAACCAAACATTAATGCAACAGTTCAGTAATTACTGTGCAATGGGGAATATCCGGTCAATTTCTGGGATTCGGAACCAAACTCTGTGGAGTTCTCTCCAACGGGAGGAGAATACCGTACCGAACAGGATTACTTATGGCAACTCTGTGTGCGCAAGAGTATCGAATTCTTTAGTTTCTGCAAACAACAAACACCATGCACACCATTCGCACCTGACAATCAAATCGATCAAGGAGCACAAAATCCTTTCCAAATTGGATTCAAAACACACGATTGAGATTCTCCTACGAATCCCAGGATTCTGCAGCCTTGCACAACAGACTACTTCTTCCACAGGGGACTTCGGACGACTCAGAATTATTTTCCTTGATCCACGTTAGTTACTATCTTGACTGTCAACACCCAATACAGGCGATTGACACCCGACTCGAGCTTTCAATTCGCCCAACTCCATACCACCAACATCTTCAACATCGACAAGCCGCAGCAAACATGCATCAACGTCGAGACTAAACAGGCCAGGCCCATTTCAACGGCTGGGTGATGGAGGAGCGCGAATGCCGGATTGTACGGGAGTAAAGCTGGGTTTGACTGTAGGACCCGAGACCACTTGGACCGAAACGTGGACATAATCCTCCGGGTTGCCCGGGTACACCACCAGCACATCGCCGTCCTGCACATGAAGCTCCGTCACCCGCCCTTCCGCAGTCTGGATCTGAATGTCCTGCTCCGGATGGTCGAGGTGGACAGTCATCACGCGATCTTCACATGCCAAATCGGGATCTCCGACAGTCTCTACAAGGCGGAGACGCCGCTTCGGGAGGAGCAAAAACTGCAGAGACTGCTGCGGAGTGCGGACTGGAGTTGTCACTGCCAGTGGCTGGAGAGGACCGACCGACGGTAAGCTTATGATTCTGTGGAGCAAGTTGGGTTCAGTTGGGTTCAGGTCCAGAGCTCCCTTCACTTGTCTCGCTTTCTGATGATGAAAACTTACTGTCAGTTTGGTTGGGGAGGGAGGGAGTTCCGTGTGGAGCTCAAGGCCGGGGAAGGGAAACGTCCGTCACTCCCCTCCCACAGAACGTATTGATCTTACCCTACTTTAAACCAGTATACAAGGAAAAGGAAAACGAAAAGACCAATGTGAAATGAAAAAGTAAGACACCAATGTGAAATGAAAAGTAAGAGACCCATGTCAAATGAAAAGTAAAAGACCCATGTCAAATGAAGTGTAAAAGACCAATGTACAATGAAATGTAAAAGACCAATGTAAAAGGCATGCTCAAGCCATTACCTATAAATTAGAGAAATCTTCACAACCCAAAACTCAAAGTGCTTTCAACATTTAAATGGCTCACACATCTTTTTGCTACCTAGCGAAAAACTCATGTGGATTGTACCATTGTCTACTTTGCTCAACACAAAATTACTCTCTTTTTCAAAGCTCTCATCTCTTGTGAAAGATTCAAAGCGACACCCAAGTTAGAAAATTTGAAGTAGAGATTGAAAGTTGCTCATTAATAGTAGCCATGACTACCGGTACACTTGTTTCACTTAATGCCCTTATGCCTACTTTCATAGACTTTGTAGTTGATTATACAAAGCTCCATGGAGTTGGACATTCTTTTGTTGCGGAACCGGAAGATTTAAAAGAATATGTCATTTCTTCTCCTTGCAACGATGACTCGACCTTGGACACTCACAAATGGGGAAAGAAGAAGAATCCAAATGAGCCCAAAGAACTTCCACGAGGCGAATGGTTGAAGGATAAAATGGGACCCAAAAGAACTTGCAATGCTTTTGCTTCCATAGACAAACGGAGAAGGAGAGAAGGACTCAATGGACATGGAGATTTCTTAAGAACTCGAGGATTGGTTCTATAAAATGCACCACCGACTTTGCTTCATAGTCATAGTGTCAAATAGAAAAATCATTGTTGAAGGGTTTTAAGACTGTAGCCTATAAGTTTAAGGTGTCTCAGGATACATACCTTATAAACTTTATGGTTTCCATAAACCCATATCAACTGTAGCCAGTTAGAGTATTTATCAGCTGTCACGAGCAACAACAGCTTTAAAAATTATGGCTTGGAAAATGTATAATGTGTGTGACAATATGTAATATGGCTTTCAACAAACAGATTACTTGATACTCTGTGCTGATTTATTTGAATTACTCAAAAGGCTTCATTTTTTTAAAACTCTGTCTTGTCCAGCGTTTTTGGCTTGGCTGTTTTGTATGTGTCGTTTTGCAATGGGTTTCATTTGTTTCAAAAAAAATAAAATAAAGCTGCATCTCGATGTCTAAATCTAAATTTATTATGATTTCAACGTCTTTAGCAAAACCCCAAACCTGTTCTTGGTGTGGTGCCTTTGTTTCTCCTGGCCAGGCCGACTGTGACTGGCATGTTTGTTCCTTTATATTTGCAATGAAATTTCATTTCATTTGTATTTATAAGATTATAATTTCACTTGGATCTGGTTCGTGAAACACGCATACACCTCTTAAGAAAAATATGTGCCCCCCTTGAAGTTGGCCCCCAAATACTCAGGTTGCAAATTAGGATGGTAATAGGCTTCTCTACCTTACATGTGCCATCCCAAATTCCACTCCAAGTTCAAACTTATTGGTTTCCCAAACCATTTAAGGTAGGTACACTCAAAACCGCCGCTATTTGTTACTAAACCTATTTCCTATAATTAAACTGGTCAAATTTTCATATGTTCTTGTTGGCAAGTGAAAGGAGGTTTCATCGCACTAGAGAACATGACATGTGGATACTGTAACTCTGCAAAGGCTATTAAGGAACAATATTTGTTTTTTTAAAGCGTTTCTTCCACATAGGTACAGACCTGATTTTGGAGATGTACATATAGTATAGATGGCGGTTTAAGGTCAGTGGCACATTTGGGTGTACCTACCTTAAGCTTAAATTGAGTGAGATTTGAGTCTGCAAAAAATGCACAGTTTGCTAGTTAGAAAATATAGTAGTTTAATAGGGGTTTTGCCAGTCAGGTCTGCCCCGTACCAAGCCAATTGCATATGCCAAGAAGTCAGTTACCATAACATAAACTTAACGGGTACCTGCAAGCTTCACATGATGAATACCTTAGTTCCAAAATTGGTGACCAAACAATGTCCTGTGGTGGCGGTGGTGGGGACTGAAGATAATCAAAGGAAAAACCGTCATCTGGCTAAAGCAAGTTGCAGTGACGTCCGTCGCCATTTTAACGTTCTTGTCGCCCACCAGAACGTTCACAACCATCGTCGCCGGGTTGGAGATGGTCACGCTGGCCTCGGCAGTAGGTGCCGAGTCCGGTCCCCCGCCGGTTGCACAGAAAGCAGTCGCCACGAGCGCGGCCACCAGCAGCCCCAGCAGGAGGGCCTTTTTCTCCATCGACGACGTCGCCATAGTGATTTGATCGGGGTAAAGTAGCTTGCGCACCTTGCTAACTTTGAAATGCGTGAAAATTTTAGAACTTAATTGGAACTGGGATGAATTGTGATGGGAAGCTTAGAAGCCTTTATAGCGAAGGGACTTGCAATGGTTCAAAGGACAATGTTCAGCATTACTGGTGTGATTAGATCACTCAGTGGTAACTGATTGCAGGAATCACAACTTACATGCAATTCGTGCACAAAATGGAGTTTTCTGTGAAAATTATTTGGTTCGGAAATTTGGTTCCGTTTTGTTCTGAACCATTATTATCACACATGCCTCAGCCATGGGTACAGCAATTGATTTAATTTCTCTTTGCCGGAAATTCTCAAGACGTGAGTGGGGGAGACGTGAAGCAAAGAGTAGTCCAGGACGGACATACTCTGGGCATGTCGGAGACTCAGGCAAATTAGCTGGGAAGGTTACAATGCAAGCCTCGTCAAGGATATGGTGACAAGCTCAGAAACTCTGTTGTCACTTACGAGCACGTTTATGCCTGGCATTAGCTGATACAGCTGCTAAGTCAAGGAAATCAATGAAATCAGAGTATATCAAACAGCAAGCTCTGTTCTTGAGTAGCAATCTGTGTTTGACAACACGTGCAATCAGTGAACAATGTGCGAATCAAAGAATGCATGAGTGAATGGAAAAATGGCACTTTGGCACTTTGGCAGGATGAAACTTCACTGAGATTCGTTGTCCCATCGACAACTATTACATCGCGACCAAAAGAACTATCCTCGAGTCAACAATCAACATTGACAACGAAGAATTCCTCATCCCAAATAATTAGCACAAATTCGTTTCAAATTGGAATTTACACTCATTTCTCCCTCGTGATTTGAATGTGCGTGCAATGAAGCCATTAACCAGACACATAAGAGGGCGCAACAACTCAAGGCCGAAAAGTTCACACGGAACTGAACATAACAACAAATTGACAGTCACAAGTTGACTCACAACCATTCCGATCCCGATTCCGATCAAGTAGCAGAAATTCGTTCCAACCTGGATTGAAAACATAAAGTTTTGCGAGTGAATGAATTTCTACGTACAAGATCCAGTTTCAGTTATTGTTTGCTCATGATCCTCGTTGTGTCTCGACTGGGAGTTACCGTGGTTCTTACAGTGATCAGTTAGTTTCTGGAGTAGAGAGCTTGTTGCTACTTGGGACTGTTTGTTAGCTTGATCAGTGCAATGTGTATCTTACTCGTGTGCACTGTGCCGTTGCCACAGTCAAAACAAAAGTAAAAGCAAAAATAACCCAGGAATCCAGAACTTTCACACAATATGCTACAACGCCACAAAACCAAGCCCAAGGGCTTTTGGATGGTATCAAGAATGCCACCAAGGGTCACATGGTCCAGGAGATCTCATTGTCATTGTAACAAACAAAACAAACATCCTGCCTTAATAGATGGATGGAAGATTAACTTAACTTATCCTTTGAATGTTTGATTGGCACCCATGGAAATCATCCCTCCAGATATTGTGGGAATCATTGGCTTGAAAAAATGCAAAAGCAGTCATCAGAAATCAAACCATTGTAAAAGACCTCCCCTTTTCACAACAAAATTTGGAGGATGAATAGTTGCACTTTTGTTCTACATGTAAGGGTTTTTTTGTCATTCATTGGACACTAAATGTCCATGTCATCAATTATGAATTAAGTTATTAGGAGTCATTGAACTTGTAAGCTTATCAAATGTGTAAGATATCTATTTCTTAATGCACTCGGTTTAGTTTGAAAAAAAATAAAACTACTGTGCCTTGTACCATTACCACAATCAAAACCAAAATAGAATGAATTTTCTAATTTTTTTACTCATAAAAACTTCAATATTCAATATCTTTTCTATCATGAGTTGGAATGCCACAAAACAAAGCCCGTGCACCCCTCCTTGTAGAGAACTTTTGGACAGTATTAAGAATGCCATTGGAGGATACATAGTCCCAGAAATCCTGGGGTAGAAATCTCTAAATAACAAACAAAACAAACAACGTATTTTATAATGAATGGAAGTTAGGCTTTTTGGTCTGGTTTTTTTGTTACCTTTGAGATCTCTTGGATTATGTGTCCTCAAATGGCATTCTTAGTACCGTCCAAAGGTTCTCTACGAGGAGGGGTGCACGGACTTTGTTTTGTGGCATTTCAACTCATGATAGAAAAGATATTGAATTTTAATGTTTTTATGAATTAGAAAATTAGAGAAATACTTTTACTTGCATTTTGGTTGTGACAATGACACAAGGTACACTAGTTAGCTTGAAAATTGAAATGTTGCAAATTTGATTAATAAATTAAGATTGACCAATGTATTTTTCTTTGTTGCTTTTAATAAATGCTTGATAAAGAATAAAATAAAAAACTTAGGAGACCGCTTTGGAGATTTTGAGAGCTTGGGTAGGCTTTATTGAGTTCATAATTTGGAATTCTTCCACCAAATTTTAGGACGGATGCTAATCATCCTAGTCTCTATGTGAAGCTTTCTTTCACTTCATTCCAATAAATATTGCAAAAGTTACAAGTATATTTTCAATTCCAATGTCAAATTGGATAGCAAAAAAAATATTCAAAAAAAAGATCAATTAATTCTTTTGGATTCTATAGATTTATACCTACTCAAAAACATGTGAACCATTCAATTCCAAAAAAGGAGGTGAAAGTTATGAAGAGATTTATTTTAGAAGCAATGAAGGTAAAAAAATCATATAAAGTCATCTTTTGCTCTCAATTTTTGGAAATTTTCAAATAAAAACAAAAATAAAGAATATGGATCATTTACAAGAACACTCTCACTTTGGGATGAACAAAACTTCACCTTTCGAAATGGTTAGAAAAAGTTTAGTTACATTGAACTTGCAATTGGTGGGGGTATTCACTCTTAAATTTTAAGACAATTTTTTGGAACAAGTTAATCAAAAGGTCCTTCAATTGATTTATTATAAACATAGATGAAAATTTTAGCATTGTTTTGGGGATGAGTATCATTTCACGGCAAGTTTTAGACCTCTACACATGAAAAGAACTTCCAATTAGCATTAGAAGGGTTTTCAGGGCTTGGGAGGGCCATTTTAGGCTTGTTTCCAAGATGGGAACATGTGAGAATATTAAAATTAAAGTAAATATTAAAATAATAAAATATTATTTAAAAATAATATTTTCAAAAAACCCACATGAAATGAGTTTACATATACAAAATGTAGAATGAAATCTATTAAATCCACAGTTGACACCAATGACAAAATTTAATTAATATTATTTGACGTGGCACAATAGCGCCTATGTTAAATTGTTGTTTGGCAAAGTTCCCAAAGTTCTCCGTAGTCTAGGAACTCATGGGAACTCGCAATGTTCTTTTGCCCACAGTCTTCTTTTGCCTGTAAACATCTTCTAGTGGCTAACTATTCTTATAATGAATCTAGAAGGATTTTCTACCAATAAACCATTGCTTCCATAGGGGACGACTCTATATCATTTACCTTGATGGACAATATTAAATATTGTTATGAAACAAAGCTTGCCAAAGGCTTTCTAATAGTACCAAATACAAGATTGTAAAATGCAAAGTCCAAGAGATCTTATTGTAACAAACAAACAAAACAAAGGTATGGATGTATAAAAATTTTACAACTTGAAATTAGAATGAATTGTGATTGGATGCTTGAAAACTCTCTTTTAATCAAAGGTACTTGCATCGATTGAAAGGAATTAAAATGAATGGTTCAATGCTGTTGGTTCAACACCGTTGTTGAGATTGGATTACTCACTAGTTACCAATTGTGTGGGTCATGATATCCATGCAATTGGTGCAAAGAATAGAGGTTAAACTCGGAATAAATTCACAAAACTTGTGCACATACAAATATCATTACAATCACTACAACAAAAGTAGTGTTTTATGATTGCAAAATATGACTGCAGTGAGTTGTAAAATTAAAAAATATGACTCACACAGAAATCACTGTAGATGACTCGGAATATGATTGACTCAAGTAGTTTAAAAGCAGTCGCTTCAAACATCAGTCATATTAATAGTCATATAGGTTGAGGGGTATAAATACCCATATTTAGCCATAGTATGCCAACATGGCGTATACATTGACTATCCTTAGGGGCTTGACTTTTTCTTGAGTTATCCAGGAAAAAAAATCCTACGTAGCATATGACTCCATTTAGTCATATTTTTGGTTGATGTGGAATATGGCTATGATGAGTCATGTTTTGGTAAACATAGAATATGACTACAATGAGTCATATTTTGGTTGATGTGAAATATGATTGTGATGAGTCATTTCTTTTGTTGATATGAATTGTAAGATATCACTCTTGTAAGTCTTATTTTTTGCTATGTGAAAAATAACTCTCATAAGTCATATTTTTTGCTATATGAAAAATAACTTTCATAAATTATATTTTTGAATGATGTGGAATATGAATATGACTCTTGTGAATCATATTCTTTGCTAATGTGAAATATGACTCTTGTGAGTCATATTTTTGGTTGACATGGTAGTTAATGTGAATGTCATTAGTAATTTTATGACTGATTGTAGTCATATTTTGAGATGTGTAAGGTTACATTTTGACACACATAAGTATGAGCATTATATAACTATAACTAATTATATTTTGGTCAATGTATATTGTGAAATGTAACTCAAGCAAGTGATATTTTGAATAATTGAGAGTCATATTTTTAAAATTTGTGTATAGTTTGTAATTGGGATGATTGAGGTTCAAAATTACTTTAATTACAAACTACAAGTACATTTTTCATGCATTTTAAATGAACATGACACATTGCAATTATATATCAAGATGATTTAACAATTGAAAAAAATATTTCATATAGTTAAAAACACATACACATGATTTTAGAGATATACATGAGACAATTATATTGGAGAGGGAGAATGCAAGAAAGAATGCAACTCTCTTCATTGACATTTATTAACTAATAATATAAAACATATATATCACAATAAATCATTCACAAAATTTAATAGGGCCTATATTCCTTACAATAAAGTGAAGATGGCTCTATTGAATTGCAAGTAGCCTCCAACAACTTTGCTTCAACTTTTGGTGCCTACATATACAATTAAAGAAATGAGAGGTCAATTTTTAGTGAATGAACAATAAAGCTCAAACTTCCAAGGTTTACAACAACACAAAATATGTAGTACAAGTTTAAAATAGGAAAAATAAAAATGGTGATGAAAGGAAAAAAAAAAAAGTAGCAAGTGCTAAAAGATAATAAGAAGCAAAAGTTAAGATGCAACAAGCAAGAGTTAAGATGCAACAAAAAATAACAACTAAGAGGCAACAAAAAGAAACAAGAAGTAAGAACTAAAAAGCAATAAGAGGAAACAAAAAGTAAGAACTAAGAAGAAAAAAGAATTAAAATGCAAGAAAAAAAAACAAGATTCATAAACTGAAAAGCAACAAGAAGCAAGAGCTAAGATACAACAAGAATTAAAATGCAACAAGTAACAACAACTAAGAAGCAACAATTAAGAAGTAACAATAAGTAAGAGCTAAGAGACAACAAAGGCAAGGAAAAAGAGTCAAGAAAAGTGGCGGTTAGGGTTTTAAAACCCTAAAGTAGTGGCAGCTAGGGTTTCAAAATCCTAAAGAAATGACGGTTAAGGTTTCAAAACTCTAAAAAAGTGGTGATTAGGTTTGAAAATAAATAAAAAATTGCTTAGGATTTCAAAATTTTAAACAATGATTTGTTCATATTTTTTTTGGATTACCCATATGGCCATATTTTTCTTGGGCTACCCGAAAATAAAAAAATGTCACTTTCATGAAAATATAACTAGAAATATGAGTCAACATTCTCCAAACATGTTCCTTACATTCTCTATGAAATACTTTGGTATTCGCAATGGACATATAGTATATATTTGTGAAGTACAAGGCCCCAAAATAACTAGCAGTCATATTTTGCAGTCATATTTTTCCCCAAGGTGTTGGCATTCAAGAATATGACTGTAAGCAGTCATCAATCATCCCTAGTCATATTTTTGCAATCATAAAGCACTACTTTTGTTGTAGTGAATCAATAAGTTTGAGTTCCATTTTCTAATGCTTATCTAAGATTATAAAGCATGATTCAAGATTTTGGCACTAAAAACATACCAAAAGGGTTGACTTTCCAAGTTGTAGGAGATGGAGCATGCATTGTTTGAAAATCTCAAGGCTTTAAAAAGTCTAAGCTTTGAAGAATGTAATTTGTTGAAAAATATGCTCCATAAATAGAGAGAGTTGGCATTGCTATAAGATATCTATTTCAATGACTACAAGTGATTGGAGATTGAAGATTTGAAGCTTACATCATTGACATCATTCACTTCATTGAATTTCTAAGGAAGTGAATAATTGATTGAGACACGAGCACACGACATGCAAAGTTGTGAATTTGAACTTGGTATGTTTGCAATATTTAGACTTGAAGTTTGAATGAAGTTGAAATTGATACTTACAAGTGTTGAAAATCTTATGGTTGTAGAGATTATTGATTTTCACGATTTATTATATATAGATTAATTATGTAGTGGTCATAGTGGCAACGGTTATTATGACTATTTTTCACCAACATGGCCAAAAACACCTCTAGAATAGTCCGGTAGAAAGTGCTATCTACCTAACTTTTAAGCAATGGATTTTTTTTCTTAGATTTCTTAGCTATAGTTTATTATTAATACATGTTGAATCTAATGGACTTTATTCAACATTTTTTAATGCTCCTTAGATGCAACAAGTATTACTAAATTCAACCAGTGAATTACATCAACTCTTCAACCTCCATGAAATTCATACACCTAAACTACTCATGTTATAAGCACCTCAATTATATACCATTTAAGGTTTGATTGTCATTAATATCCAATGAACTCTTTTAATTTTCTAAAACTTATTGTTAATACTTAATAGTCATTGTCTCCTTTCCACTAACCACATACTCTATTGTAACCATGTTCAATCCATCAACAACCCCACTACATCTATTGAGCTTATACTCATTCATTAAGACAACAAAAATAAGGGAATGGGCCAATGTAGCCTCAACAAGGAGAAATGTAATCTGACAATCAATAAAGATTATCAATCCCTTCAAAGTCATTTAGAGCATTAGAAATTAGAGATAGATCAAGGAGGCCACTTCAAGTGATTGTCACCTTGATAAATTCAATGCATCTTTATATCTTCAATTCATTTATCAAAATAATGAATTATCTTGAGTGTTTAAGTAAAAACCCTAAATTAGCATCAAATTTTCAATACTCAAGTGCTATGGTAGCAAACATCTTCCTATCCCTCCCAATTGCTAACTAACGGCCAAAATTCACCATTCACAACATCAAGAGAGTTGGAAAGAAAGAGAGTACCAAATCTATATGGCCTTGTCTTGCTAAAATGTCTACCACTACTTCATAGTGTGTCCAATTGACGTGAATTTAGGCTTTTTAGAAGCTTGATTTGATTAAATTTCGGCTTACCAAAAAAGATTTTTAAAAATCATGTGGTCCTTTTGATCTTCTTTTTATAAATCAAAGCTTTAAATTAAGGCAGTAGTAAGCATTTCATAACTAAAATATTCACCAAAGCCTCATTGTAGGTCCATTTGATATGAAATTAGTCTTTTTAGAAAGTCAACTTGATTGATCATCACATCATTAAAAATGAGATTCAAAATCCTTGTAATCTTTCCAATCTTTTTCCTCAAAGTCACCACTATAAATCAAGGCAACAACAAATCCTTTGAGACTAAAACAGTTACCACTATTTTACCGTAGGTTCATTTGTCATAAAACTAGTCATGTTAAAAAAAAACAATTTAACTAATCACTAAATCACTTTAAAATCACTTTCAAAATCGTTGTTGTTTTTCTAAACTTTTTTTCTCAAAGTTCTTGCTTAAAATCTAAGTGGCAGTAGACCCTTTGTGAATAAATGGTCACCACTACCTTGTACTTGCTCCAGATGAAGTAAACTTAAGCTCTTTGAAACTCCATCTCAAAGGTGCAGTATCCTAAAAAAATTGAGATTCAGATTCTTCATGGGTTTTTTTATCTTGTCTTCCAAAATTACTACTCCTAGTCTAAGCTCCATCTCCTAATTTTAACTTCATCTCAACCTTCTCTAAATTCATGGCAATGATTGAGTTAAACCTACTTCGCAAATTTTCTAAATTGCTACTCATTTCTAACTTTTCTCCTAAATCTCTTATTCATTTTCCTCCCCAAGTGTGTGTTCAAAGCTTCCAAATCCAAGTGCAAGAAAAGAGAAAGAAGAGAGAAGCATGAGAGTTCCAAAAGGGAGAAAGAGAGAATTTATAAACCTAGTTCTCTTCCACCTATCACATGCCTTCATCTTCCTTGTTCTTTTTTGTCTTCATTTTTTGTAGTCTTGGTCTTCATTTTTGTAGTCTTGGTCTTCATATTTTGTAGTATTAGTCTTCATGTCTTTTAGTCTATATGTAATTGTACTTCCCATTCCTAGTTCACTCCAAATTCTAATTTCTAGTCATAGCATTTTATTTCCTAATTCTACCAATTTAACCATGTGTCTAATTTTTAAATTTTTCAAATCTTAATTAATGTCTTTTTGAATAATGAGTCTTAGTTTTTCCCTAAGATTTTCTCTTTATTTTTTCATAATGGCATTTATGGAAAATTTCATTAAAATGGCAATATTCTACATGCCATTTACATGAGTCAAGAGCACATACAATAGAGCTTCTTGGCATGTCAACCTCATAGATGTGCCAATTTTGTCCCCAACAAGTCTAATTGCAACACAACTCCCATGTTTCTTCACCCTGTGGCCTATGCCATCTTTCTATAAATTTCTTCCATTTTGTAGTCCCCCTTTGTGATACTTTTACAGAATAATCGCCATTTTAATGAAATTTCCCATATTTTAAAATTCACACCATTGTTCTAAAATTTCCACTCCTACTTATTAGAAAATTCATTAGTATTTGATTATTGCTTAAATCCATCCAACTAATAATTTCTAACTTGCAATTTCACCTAAATTATCTAAGTCCCCCTATTTTAATTTATGGGCCAATATGGTTTGTCATAGTTGTAAATTTTATAAAGCTTTATTTTTGTCCATTAAAGGTTGGAGAATGTACCCTACTAGCTTTAATCATTAGCAATAATTATAGGTGCTTGCAAGAAACACTTGTATATAATCATGTCACATGTAGTATGATGAATTTGTCATCTACTATAACTTATAAAGCATGAAACCAATGAACTTGAAGTTGTTTTTTTAATTAAAAATGGATGATCCTATTGTAAATTAATAAAAATTAACAAAAATTATTTTATATTGAAAAATCTATTGAACTAATTCAAGGACTCAATAGCTCTAAGTTTAGGATTCTTATATTGAACTAATCTATTCAAGTTTAGGATTTTTTTAGAGCTATTGAGTCCTCAATATTAATAATTTAGAGCTGAATTTTTTGTGAACTATTTCCATAGTAGGAGGGCATGTTCCTACTAAGGAGCATGTTGAAATAGATTATTTTATGTCCACATTTGTGCAAAGAGGGCTCTTCGGCCACATAATTATACTTTTGAACATTGAAGATGCTTTCAAGCTCATACTTTTGATGAAATCTCTTTACTATTAAGTTCTTACAAATGGCCAATTTTTAATTCTTTGTAAATTATTTTTCCTATTTTTTACAAATTCAAAATTCAAAATACCTATTTTCTTAAGATTTTGCACTTTTTTTGTTCATCCACATAAAAAAAATTCTATGCTTTTCATTTTTGAAAGTCCCATTTGTTAAAATATGTGTACACATAGGCTATATTTTCAATGTATTTATGAAGAAAAACTAATTTTAAAGAGTATTAGAAAAAAAGCATGAAAACAAACCAAATACTGCAAAACTACCCAATCATTCTTACAATAACCTTTCTTATGTTGAAATTGAAAGAACCCAAAGAATCGAAGGAGATTTTTCTTGCTGTTACCAAGTTATATTTGCAGTCACTAAGGAATAATGATTTTATGCATTTGGCTATCACGGTACATGCAACACTTGAAATTCTAAAGGATTTTATGATTTCATCTTTTCTTGAACTTTCTACTAAGATGAAAAAAAGCCAATTCAGAGAGAATGAGAAGCAAGTCCAAGACAGACATGCACACGTATGTGGGAGAGGCAATTGAGCTGCGAAAGTGAACGGGTGGTGGACATTCATCATGTCTTTATCGCATTGCTGTGCAGTTTTCTTCGATCAGGGGTTCTTCACACACACTGGCAGATTTGCAGTTGATGGGCTGCATTCAAATCCAGCGTTGCAGCAAGGATTCGGAATCCGGTGCAATGGTCAAATTCTTTGCATTGGCGAGATTTGGGCCGCCATTTCGAAATTCAAGCGCTCAGAGCTGAAAAAAACTAGGACCGATAGTTGGCTTCGTCTCTTGTAAGTGATCAAAAGGCTGGATCAGAAGATATGGAAGACTTTGGTTTCGATATTGAGGTCCCTTCGACTCGAATTGCGCTGGAGCAGAAATTGACGGCAAGGACAATTTTCAATGCTTTCCATCGATACCATTTTGTGACTAACTTTTAGATAACTGTCCTTAGTACTTTTAACTGGAATTCTAACTCTATAACCAGTAATACACAAACAGAATTTCAGTACACTCCAGAATCATATAACGTGACCAACCTGATTAATCAAACTGGTCTTTTGAAACCAAGAAATGTCCGGCCTTAAAGGTTTAGCAGCAGCCCGACCGTATCTATTGAATATGTACTTCCAGTGAATCATAAGGTGTGTCAGTAACTCCTCCCGTTCAAATATGTCTATTTCCTTTGATACCCAATTCAGACTTATGTATTGTTCAAACAACTGCATTATGAATTTCCCAATCATTCCTCTTCGTTGTGAACTGTGATAACAAATACTCCGTAGTAGGCAAAAACGAATGTAAGTCTCGCCTTGATCGATTGGTTCGTTTCAGATTAACGAAATGATTTTTTTCACTGTCCAGAAAATAAGAACAACCCAACATTCAGGCAACAGTACAGCAATTACTGTGCAATCCGTTCATTTTCTGGGATTCGGAACCAAACTCCGTGGAATTCTCTCCAACGGGAGGAGAATACCGTACCGAACAGGATTACTTATGGCAACTCTGTGTGCGCAAGAGTATCGAATTCTTTAGTTTCTGCAAACAACAAACACCATGCGCACCATTCGCACCTGAAAATCAAATCGATCAAGGAGCACAAAATCCTTTCCAAATTGGATTCAAAACACACGATTGAGATTCTCCTACGAATCCCAGGATTCTGCAGCCATGCACAGCAGGCCACTTCTTCCACAGGGGACTTCGGACGACTCAGTATTATTTTCCTTGATCCACGTTAGTTACTATCTTGACTGTCAACACCCAATACAGGCGATTGAAACCCGACTCGAGCTTTCAATTCGCCCAACTCCATACCACCAACATCGACAAGCCGCAGCAAACATACATCGACGTCGAGACTAAACAGCCCAAGCCCATTTCAACGGCTGGGTGATGGAGGAACGCGAGAGCTGGGTTGTACGGGAGTAAAGTTGGATTTGACTGTAGGACCCGAGACCACTTGGACCGAAACGTGGTCATAATCCTCCGGGTTGCCCGGGTACACCACCAGCACATCGCCGTCCTGCACATGAAGCTCCGTCACCCGCCCTTCCGCAGTCTGGATCTGAATGTCCTGCTCCGGATGGTCGAGGTGGACGGTCATCACGTCCGTCGCCATTTTGACGTTCTTGTCGCCCACCAGAACGTTCACAACCATCGTCGCCGGGTTGGAGATGGTCACGCTGGCCTCGGCAGTAGGTGCCGAGTTCGGTTCCCCGCCGGTTGCACAGAAAGCAGTCGCCACGAGCGCGGCCACCAGCAGCCCCAGCAGGAGGGCCTTTTTCTCCATCGACGACGTCGCCATAGTGATTTGATCGGGGTAAAGTAGCTTGCGCACCTTGCTAACTTTGAAATGCGTGAAAATTTTAGAACTTGAAACTCGGATGAATTGTGATTGAAAACTTAGAAGCCTTTATAGCGAAGGGACTTGCAATGGTTCAAAGGACAATGTTCAGCACTACTGGTGTGATTAGATCACTCAGTGGTAACTGATTGCAGGAATCACAACTTACATGCAATTCGTGCACAAAATGGAGTTTTCTGTGAAAATTATTTGGTTCGGAAATTTGGTTCCGTTTTGTTCTGAACCATTATTATCACACATGCCTCAGCCATGGGTACAGCAATTGATTTGATTTCTCTTTGCCGGAAATTTTCAAGACGTGAGTGGGGGAGACGTGAAGGAAAGAGTAGTCCATGCGAATTTTTAAGACGTGAGTGGGGGAGACTCAGGCAAATTAGCTGGGAAGGTGCACATGTGAACAACAGTTTTCCCAATATCGCACTGCCGTGAGGTTCGCTTCCGCTAAGTTACCACAATTCTCGTGTGGTTAGCCCGTACAACGCTCCCGAGTGCATGAACAGCAGCTAAAGACGTTCAAGAGGAAATGAAATGTCAGAAGGATACTGGCGTCTGGAAAAACTTCAGACTGAAGTGCATGCAAGCCTCGTCAAGGATATGGTGACAAGCTCAGAAACTCTGTTGTCACTTACGAGCACGTTTATGCTTGGCATTAGCTGATACAGCTGCTAAGTCAATGAAATCAATGAATTCAGAGTATATCAAACAGCAAACTCTGTTCTTGAGTAGCAATCTGTGTTTGACAACACGTGCAATCAGTGAACAATGTGCGAATCAAAGAATGCATGAGTGAATGGAAAAATGGCACTTTGTCACTTTGGCAGGATGAAACTTCACTCAGATTCGTTGTCCCATCGACAACTATTACATCGCGACCAAAAGAACTATCCTCGACTCAACAATCGACATTGACAACGAGGAATTCCTCATCGCAAATAATTAGCACAAATTCGTTTCAAATTGGAATTTACACTCATTTCTCCCTCGTGATATGAATGTGCGTGCAATGAAACCATTAACGAGACACTCAAGGCCGAAAAGTTCACTCGGAACTGAACATAACTATGAATTGACAGTCACAACCATTCCGATCAAGTAGCAGAAATTCGTTCCAACCTGGATTGGAAACATAAAGTTCTGGGGAATGAATGAGTTTGTACGTACAAGATCCAGTTCATTTCCCGTTTCAGTTGTTGTTTGCTCATGATCCTCGTTGTGTCTCGACTGGGAGTTACCGTGGTTCTTACAGTGATCAGTCAGTTTCTGGAGTAGAGAGCTTGTTGCTACTTGGGACTGTTTGTTAGTGTTGTGACAAGAAAGAAAAATAGAGAGCAAAGAGATCAAAAGCAATACTACAAAGCAATACAACAAAATATATTCAACTGTCTTCCACCGATAAGGATGATCCATCTATATACTAAGATGGGTGAGCCTATCAAGGCTTGTTACATATACATAACTCCCAGTGTGAGTTGAGTTTAACTACCAGTTGGACTGGCAGTAAATGGTGTTCGCTTAGTTTATGTTAACATCTTTATTTTAACACTCCTCCTCGAGCACTAAGTTACTGTTAAAAATTTTAAGCTTTGTATACTAGTGATTGCTATGGCACCTAAGAGTAACTCCTCCTCAATTGCTAGGATACCTCGTTAAAAACTATCTCTGAATAGAAAAACCTTGATAGGAAGGAAAAATGTGCAGAGTATAGAAAAGAGTGTATCTATGTGGAAGTCAGCTCGTGTAGGAGCTTCATTCCGGCCTTTTGGACAAGTCTGCGATGTGTGTAAGCAGGGAGGGCCTTCGTGAGGAGATCAGCAAGGTTGTGAGCGGACTCGATTTTCTTGACTTTGATTTGCCCGTTGGAGATCAACTCCTGAGTGAAGCTAAAAATTTGAGGATCAATATGCTTGACACGGTCACTCTTGATGAAGCCGGCGCCTACCTGAGCTACGCATGCGGCGTTGTCTTCGAAGACGATGGTTGGTGTAGATGCCACGCTCAGGCCGCATTGTTGCATGATGATCCTGTGTAGGTTGCGGAGCCAAACAGCTTCCCGAGTTGCTTCATGAAAGGCGATGAGTTCAGAGTGATTCGTTGATGTCGCGGTCACTGTTTGCTTGACGGACTTCCACGAGATCGGGGCGTTGTTTTGGAGGAAGATATAACCGGTTTGCGACTTGCCGGAAACCGCGTTAGACTTGTATCATGCGTCTGCATAGCCCACAATCTCTGATGTTCCATCCTTCATATAGTGAAGTCCTAAGTCTTCGGTGCCTCGTAAGTATCTGTAGACGTGTTTCACCGCG
Organism: Climacium dendroides; assembly: GCA_950106755.1. Taxonomy (NCBI): domain Eukaryota; kingdom Viridiplantae; phylum Streptophyta; class Bryopsida; order Hypnales; family Climaciaceae; genus Climacium; species Climacium dendroides. Next base: position 30,877,451 of record OX467083.1, on the reverse strand, counting down.
CTCCAATGTCGGGCTGATGGTTTTTGGTTGTGCCTCGCTAGCACGCTGACCGCGAAGGAGATGTCCGGCCTGGTAAAAGTTGAGAGATAGAGTAGTGCTCCTACGGCCGCAAGGTAACGTGTTCTATCGAACTCTTCCTCCTCCTCCTCGCAAGGATGATAAGGATCATCTTTGGTCTTGCTTCGGCCGATCATTGGAGTTGACAAGGGGGTGGCCTTGTCCATTCCAAAGCGCTTCAACACCTTCTAAGTATAAGTGGTCTGGTGTAGAAATAAACTTCCATCCGGTAGATGTTCAACCTGGAGCCCTAGACAATAGGAGGTCTTACCTAGTAGCTTCATTTCGAAGCGGTCAGTAAGCAAGTTCACTACATGCAAGCATGTAGCCGCGGTTCCTATGAGGTTCAGATCATCTACGTACACGGCTACTATGGCAAATCCTGTGGTATCACAAAGGGTAAAGATGCAAGGTAGACTTTGATCATGTTGAAATTTATGATCAATAAGAAAGGAATGAAGATGGGAGTACCACATCCGGCCGGCCTGTTTCAAGCCATAGAGAGCGCGTTGGAGCTTGAGGCCAGAATATGAGTGAGCAGAATCAGTTGGGATGGACTGGGTTAGGTAATCAGGTAGTGGCCTGATGTACAAGTGTGCATCTAAAGGACCATAGGGATAGGCCATGACTACATCCAACAAGTGGGTTTCTAAGGTATGCTGGACTACCATTCCCAACAAGTACCGGAATGTGGTTGAGTTCATGATTGGAGAGTAGGTGAAGGTGTAATCAACACCTGGACGCTGAGTAAAACCCTGGGCAACTAGACGGACCTTATAACGAACAACTTGACCCTGGGCGTTTCGTTTCTTAGTGAAGATAAGCTTGTGCCCAACTGGCTTGGTAGCCAAGTTAGTCACAAGTGGACCAAAGACTTGATGCCTTTGCAAAGATGCATACTCATGCTGAATGGCTTCAGACCATTGGGGCCAATTTGGGCTGGCCTTAGCTGCCTCTAACGTAAGGGGATCAGAGGATGCAGTAATCAAGCTAATAACAAAAGATATGACTGAAAGAGTTTCGTCTGGTGAGCAAGGTAAAGGATCAGATTGGTCAAGGAAAGTGAAAATTTCCCCATGGTGGTTGGACCTAGGCTTCTTAGCTTGGGGAAGTAAAGAGGAGATTGTATCTCTATGAGATAATATGCTAAGGGAGGGTTGACCTACCCCAGGAAGGGGATTCCTTATAATGCGTTCGGAGTCACTGATCCATCAAGGAGCTTGTCAGCTAAAGCCTTGTGCTCAAGCAATTGCTGGACCTTGGAATCCGCAAGGCCAGTACGTGGATCAGGATTCAGTGTGAATGTTTCTGGAGCAGAAAATATAAGGGATGAGGTAGGTCCAACTAAGGTGAGAGAAGGAAAGACACGCTCATCAAATTGACAATTCTGGAACCGAGCCTTATGCAAAGTTCCGGTTTTGGGAGAGACATATTTAATGATACTTGGAGAGTCAAAACCAACATAAATACCTTCCTGGCGATGTGAACCTATTGTTTTACGTTCAGGCTCAAAGACAAGCACCCAAACTCGGCAACCAAAAACTTTGAAATGAGAGACATCTGGAGGGCGTCCGGTCAGAATCTCTAAAGGTGAATGCTCGTTAAGCAAGGTGGGGTGGTACCTCAGCAGGGTTGCTGCATGGAGTACCGCGTGTGACCAGAAAAAGGAAGGGAGTTTAGCATGGAGTAACAAGGGGCGGCTGATAAGCTGGATCTTCTTGATGAAGGCCTCAGCTAGCCCGTTTTGGGCATGCTCATACGGGACAACGTATGTGAGTGAGATGTCTGTTGCTACACAATAGTCCTCAAACTTTTGTGACCTAAATTCCTTAGCATTGTCCATACGAAGACTTTTGACTAGGTAGTCTGGGAAATGGGTTCTGAATTTCAACAGGAATGCTAGGACTTTAGCAAAAGCTATGTTTCGAGTACTTAGCAAAGAAACTTTGAAGTGAACCCCAGCAGCATCAACTAGAACTAAGTAATACCTGAAGGGTCCTGATGCGGGAGTAATGGGGCCACAAATGTCACCTTGAAGTCGTTGGAGCGGAGGTGGAAGCTCGCTTGGCAGCTTCCAACGTAAAGGCTTCAAAATTAGCTTTCCTTGGGCACAGGCATCACACGCTCCAACCTTGTTTGCATCGCTGGTACAAACCTCATGTCCCACAAGCAGGGGCAACATCCTCCTGAACATTGTAGCTCCTGGGTGACCCATGCGTCCATGCCATAAGCTGGTCTTATTTGGAGCGATCACTGAGTATGAAGAGCCTCCACTAGGTGGAACAGTTTTACGTCCGCTAGGCAGACGGGAGATTACAAGCTCATACAAGCCACTTGCTCCGCATTGTGCGGTGGCAAGGCAAATTTGCTCTTGCCAAAGGTCAAGTGCCTCCTTACCGTCCTTAATCGAAGTCAGGACGTGAATACCATTTGCCCGGAGGTCTCGAAAGCTGATCAGGCTTTGGTTAGCCTCCGGCGCGTACATGGCATGGTCACAAATGAGGGTGGCGCCTCCAAGAAGTGTGACACGTGCCTGGCCCTCACGGAACTTGAATGTCCGTCTTCAAGCTACTATGCTTAGTTCACAGGTTTGCTAGGTACCAGTTTCGGAACCATGTCTTGAAAATTCAAAGTACTTTGGATCCCTAAGGATCATGTAAGTGGATCCACTATCAATCAGGACTATGTCCTCATCTGCCTCTGACTTGTTAGATGTGTGATAAACTGACGTGATTGTCATGTAGTTTTCGGGGTCAGTTCCATCTAGGGATGGAGCATCTAGGGAGTGAGACTCTCTTGGATCCTTCCTAAGTTGTTGTAGCTCCTTGTATATCTTAACTAGATACTCACCGGTCCGACAATTTTGTGCTACATGGCCTGGTCGGCCACACTTTTGACATTGACCGGTTCTACAATCCTTAGATGGATGACCGAAACGACCACATTTGCTACATTCGGTGGACCGACAATTTTGTTGCAAGTGACCAGGGCGTCCATACTTGTGGCAATTGCGAGTTTCTGACCTAGACTGAAAGCTAGAAGAGTTGTGATCAGATAACTTATCATTTGATTTTGGAGGGTATGGTCGGTTGGGCTGCTGTCGCCTCTACTTCTGGTTGCCCCGTGGTCTCCTAGTCAGTAGCTCCGTGGTATTCACCTCCCTGGCCGGTTTGCGTTCCTCATTCTTCAAGAGCACTTGTTGTTCCTTTTCGGCTAGTAGCAAGTAGGACATTAGTTCCGAGTGTGTTGTAAACCTCATGTTGCGATATTGCTGAGCTAACAAAGCAGAAGCAGAGGGAAAAGTTTGGAGAGTCTTATCAATTAGCTCCCGTTCGGTGATAGTCTCCCCGCATAGGTGCAGTTGAGCAACTATTCGGTGCAACTCGGCATTGAAGGAAACCAAGTTGGTGAAATCCAAGACTCGAAGCGCCACCCAATCGTTACGTGCTTGCGGGAGAAAAATAGTTCTCTCATGTTGGAACCTGGCCGTGAGTTGCCTCCATAGTTCTGCCAGATCATCAATCTCGATATATTGCTCCTGGAGTGCAGTGTCCAAATGTCTTCGGAGAAGAACCAGCGCCCAGCTTTTTGTTGCAGTTGATACATGAGCCAATGTAGTCTCAACAAGGAAAAATACAATTTGACAATCAATAAAGATTACCTCAACAAGGAGAAATTCAATGCATCTTTATATCCTCAATTCATTTATCAAAATAATGAATTATCTTAAGAGTTTAAGTGAAAACCCTAAATTAGCATCAAATTTTCAACACTCAAGGGCTATAGTAGCAAACATCTTCCTATCCCTCCCAATTGCTAACTAATGGCCAAGATTCACCATTCACAACATCAAGAGAGTTGGAAAGAAAGAGAGTACCAAACCTATATGGCCTTATCTTGCTAAAATGTCCACCCACTAGAAGAAAAAGCAGGGTTTTGCGACTGCGATTTGCGACTGGTTTGTAGTCGTATCGGACATTTGCGACTTGGTGATATTCTGGAGTCCGCAGTCGCAGTGGACAAGTCGCATGAGTTGCACTGCAGTCGCGAGGTTGTTTGTCATTCGATAGGCAATGGAGAACTTCGTCGATGAGCTGTTGTGACGTGGTTGCTGATGTGGAAGTTGCTGTAACGTGGTTGCTGATGTGGAAGTTATTTCACTTATTTGTGTGCAACTGGTTTGCGACTAATGTGCAACTGGTTTGCGATTGACATACAACTGGTTTGCAACTAGTTTGTGACTTGGTTATAATTTATAGAGTTGTAGATTATAGAAATCTACAAACTGTAGAAATCTACAAATTGTAGAAATCTACAAAGTGTAAAAATCTACAAAATATATAAATATTAGAATTTCACTATCAAAATTCATTACACAAGAATGCTATAACTTACCATTCTTATCTGTTCAAGCTGATGGTATTCTTGACAATCGATATGGGACAATTGAATCGATTTTCAGTCATGTTCTAGTTGCATTGCACTTGTTCTCTAGTTGCATTTGAATCGTTTTTTAGTTGCACTGTAGTCGGGCTCTAGTTGCATTATAGTTGATTCCTAGTTGCATTTGAGTCATTTCTAAGTTGCAATCTTCTAGTTTTTAGTTGCAGCCTGTAATCAGAGCGATTGCATTTTTCCACGGTGGACTCTACTTCGCGGATAGCTGTCCACATGGACAACTGTGATGAATGCTGGATGTAGAATACCTCATGTCAGTTCTTCTGTTACAATATCGTAACCCTATTCTTCATTTTCCGACTACTTTGCGACTACAACTACATACACGTGAAATTTGGTGCAAATACAGAGGGCTACAGTCGCATCTCAGTTGTATAGGACACATAGTCGCATCTCAGTGGGTTGCAACGGACACGTTTTTCTTCTAGTGACCACTACTTTATAGTGTATCCAATTGACGTGAATCTAGGCTTTTTAGAAGCTTCATTTGATTAAATATTGGCTTAGCAAAAAAGAGATTCAAAATTCATGTGATCCTTTTGATCTTCTTCAAAATCATTGCTCCAAATCAAGACAATAGTAGGCATTCCGTGACTAAAATATTCACCAAAAGCCTCAATGTGGGTCCATTTGATATGAAACTAGTCTTATTGGAAATCCAATTTGACTGATCATCACACCAGCAAAAAATGAGATTCAAAATCCTTGTAGTCTTCCAGATCTTTTTCTCCAAAGTCACCACTATAAATCAAGGCAACAATAGATCCTCTGAGACTAGAACAGATACCACCACTTCATCATAGATTCCTTTGACATAAAACTAGTCTTGTTAAAAAGTCAATTTAACTAATCATTAGATCACTTAAAATCACTTTCAAAATCATTGTTGTTTTTCTAATCTTTTCCTCAAAGTTGTCGCTCAAAATCTAAGTGGCAGCAAATTCTTTGTGAATAAAACAGTCACCACTACCTTGTCCTTGCTCCAAATGAAGTAAGCTTAAGCTCTTTGAAACTCCAATTGAAAGGTGCGATATCTTGAAACACTTGTATATAATCATGTTACATGTAGTATGATGAATTTGTCATTTGCTATAACTTATGAAGCATGAAACCAATGAACTTGATTTTTTTTTTTATTAAAAGTGGATGATCCTATTGTAATTGTATCCCTTATTTTTCATAAATTAACAAAAATTATTTTATATTTAAAAATCTAATGAACTAATTTGTCTCACTTTCAAGTTTAGGATTTTTTTAGTATTATTGAATCTTCAATATTAACCCTAGAGCGCGTTGACATCCAATTTTTGGACAATGAACAGATTGAAGTTTTTGTTTCTATCTCATTCCTACTTGGATGAAAGTCATCCTAATTTTGGGTGATACTTTATCAAGTTCTTGTCGTATCTAATGGTTGGATTTGGTGTTACTAAAATACAAATTTCTCTAAAATTACAAATGTGGAAGTGTGTCAAGTGGTCAAATTGCATTGACTCCAGTTCAAAACTAGGTTTGCAAAAATGAGGTCATAGATGTAAAGAACACAAAAACTCCAAAAAATCACCATGTCAAGATAACCTCATTTTGAATCCATTCCAATAAGTTTTGCTCAAAAAATGATAATATTTTGCCTATAATCAAATTTTGAAGGAATTTTGAAATTTTCCTTTCCAAATTTATAGAAAAATATTGGTGATAGTATTGGTGAATCTAACAATATAGATGGAATCTAAAATCCAAAATCTACAACTTTCCTTTGTATATCACTTCTAAAATATTCTTCCAAATAGCACTTTATAATGACTTTCTTTAAATCATCAATTTTGGAGAAAAGTCCAGACGCTCTAGAGTTAATGATATAAAGCTGAAATTTTTGTGCACTATTTCCATAGTAAGAGGGCATATTCCTACCAATGAGCATATTAAAATAGATTATTTTTTCAAAAGATGGCCAATTCTTAATTCTTTGTAAATTATTTTCCTATTTTTTACAAATTAAAAAGTCAAAATACCTATTTTCTTAAGATTTTGCAATATTTTAATTCATTCTCATAGAAAAAAATTCTATGCTTTTCATTTTTGAAAGTCCCATTTTATTAAAAATATGTGCATATAGGCTATATTTTTAAAAACTAATTTTAAAGAGTATTAGAAAAAAAGCATGAAAACAAACCAAATAGTATAAAACTAGCCAATCATTCTTGCAATCACCTTTCTTATGTTGAAATTGAAAGAATCCAAAGAATTGAAGGAGATTTTTCTTGCTATTAGCAAGTTATATTTGCAATCACCAAGAATTAATGATTTCAAGCATTTGGCTATGGTACAATACGTGCAACACTTGAAATTCTAAAGGATTTTAAGATTTCATCTTTTTTAATTCCAGAGCTTGGCATTTTTTATAGGACTAGTAGTTGGCACTTGCTACCCTATGCATTCACCATACTATTTTATTAGAAAATTTTAAAAAATAGAAAAAAATTTCATATACTTAAAATGCAAAGTAATAAATTTCAATAAATTATTAAAATCTTCATATAAATTTTTTTACAAACATGCATACATTGAAAATTTGAAATGCACAATATAGATTTTAATGAATGAAGTATATGCAATGATGAATACATTAAAAAATATGCATACATTGGAATATAAAAGAATCCAAATATAAATAGCAAAAATGCTTGAAATAGAATTTGATTGTAAATATTGATATAATAAATTGTCTCAATTGAGACAATGATATGATGATGAACACTAAAAGAATACAAATGGATGGAAGGGGACATCGCTGAAGTGTGTATGAACCCTAAACATGCAAAGTTTAAAACAAACTCTTAACTTTTCCATCCACCTGATCAAGATGTTGATATTTGTAGGAATCTACATGACAAATGTTATACAAACACTTCATGATAAATTACATTTTTTACCATTCCATGGCATTTGAATTGCCATTGGCAATTTTAATGTTTGCAAGATGTCTACCACAAAACGAAACCATATATAACTGACCATGGTTAAATACTTCATTCTAAAAATAAATGCCAACTCGGTTATATCATTGGTCCTGCGATTTGTTGATTGTCATGGCAAAAGCACCAATAACATGAAATTGTCTCTAACATAATATGAATGGCAAGCAGCTATCGTTGCAATGATGTGTGATTCTTGAAATCAACACCTCTTGATCATGATAGCGCCTTTCTACAATTTCACACAATAATACAGATGGAGATACTTGCAACAACTACAAGTGACTATCATTGCACAAACCTTTTGTCAGATTCAAATTCCTTAGCAACATTACAAATTGACCACATTTAAGATTTAATTAGTGAGGTGGCAAACCACTCAAATTTAGAGAATTTAAAAAATTTACCAAATAATGATGAATATGCTCATCATTTTCATGAACAAAATCGGCACCAAAATATTGATACACATCACCGGGCATGCGATTAGTAATTTTACAGTTGATTTCTTAAGCATCATCATTCCAAACAACCAGAATTATGTGCTTAGAAAAATTAATTGGGTCATCAAAAATTGTATCAATGAGTCCATCTAAAGAATTTCCATGTGCAAAGATTCCAAGCGGTATTTCTACCTCTAAACCAATTTTACCTTCACCAATATCTAACAAAAAATGTAGAAAGTTTGGTTGACTTTGTAAACGCATATTAGTAGTCAAATGAAAATGTTGCATTAGCAAAAACAAATATGAACTTTGAGCTAACAATGATTGGGTACTAATGCAACATGTTGATTTATCATGCAATTATAATAGAATGGCAAGAGAAAAATGTGTTGTTTGCCCTTTATGCAAAAGGCAAGGAACAATTCTACTTGTTGCCATTGTCATACATTTGACACCATAACCACGAAGATAACTTAATATGATATTGTATACAAAAGTCTTGCCGGTACTTCTAGGACCGTCTAAGAAAAATAACTTGTTTAGAAGATGGGGTTCTAAAATGGCAATAGTAACTGCATTGAAAACAATATGGGGAGTTTCATTAAAATGGCAAATATTTTGTGACTTTAACATCCTACAATTCAGACTGAGCGGTCTAAAATCTAGTACACTAATAGATTCCAGACTACCTGGTCTGAATTGTGGGAATGGCACACAATGAAAATGGCATATGGAATATTGCCATTTTAATGAAATTCCTCATCAATATGTTGCGGCATCACTACCAACATCAACAATGTTTGAATAACCAAATTCATTCAAATCTTGAATGTAAAAAAAATCTATAATGCGTTTATTTGAACATGATAAATATTCATCAATGGATAAAATCACTTTGTTATAACGATTTTGATCATTGTGTCAATTATCAGACATAGCATCAAGATGTCTCCTCAACAAATCAAAAAAATTTAATAGTTGTTCAAAGACAAAAAGCGTTGCAAACAACTATTGGATTTGTTTAAGCAGTGAAATGACAGTTGCCTCTTGGAAACAATTGTCCCATTCCATATCGTCTTGCAAAAGCCCTCTTGCAATGCAAACAACTTTGTATCTTGAATATATTGTATTTTGACAAAATAGGGCATCAAACGAAATTAATGTTTCAACATGAATCAACAATAAACGTAAATAAAATAATTCGCCCCTCCAAATTTTTTTTAATCTCATCTATGACCTCATCCGTTTCTACAATGCCATGATCTGAACTCTTAAAAATATATTAATAGAGGTATTTAACAATTTTTACTAAACTGCAAACCTCTACATTAATATGACAATTAAAACGGCCTACTAAATATGAGTTGTATGGCACGATTCATCGATTGTTCAAATGGACATTTTAATCACGTGTATGTTTTTCAACATACCGACTTTGATTTTGACGGCAATATAAATTATGATTATCACCATTCATCTCAGTAGTATCTTGAATTTGTTTTAGATAATACTTAGAGCAATTTTTATCTTCCATGCATGAACAATTGAAATTAACCAAACCACATGGATCATACATCATGTGTTTAACAACTGCAACATAAAGTTATGGTTGTCTATCTAAATCTGAAATTTCAATATATACAATTCTATCTACAAGGTCACAATTGTTGGCTTTGTCTTTCAACTAAAGAAGAATATGAGCATGAGGGAAAACACGCTTTTGAATCTCAATAGTGTAATAAAAAGCAATTATCTCCCCCAATACATTCTTCTTTGTGATTTCATCCATTATTGCTTTTAACTTGAGCTCGAAGACACGCACAACAACATTTGATGATTGGAAGGACTTTGACTTGGTTCAAGTTCATCAACGATCTTAGACCAAGTTGGATTGAACATCATTGTTACAAACAAATTTGATTTGCTTAAAACTCTAATTAAAACCGTACTGTTATAAAAAAAAATTAATATGTATCAAGGAATTCAATGAATGTCACAGGTAAAACAATACAATATTCAATGCGTACTCTATTGTCTTCCTACATAGCATCTATAATCCCTTAATAACATTCTACACGAAGTTCTGCTTGATGTTGTCTAATGAAAAGTAAATTTTCATATTCTACACGCAAATATTAATTTACTACATATTGCTAGAATAACCTACTAGTTCTATATAGTACATTAGACTTAAGTTGCTTTTTAAACATATATTGAATAAATGACTTTAAAGTCACTCCAATATTTGCTTTAAAAGTAGATTACCACCCACATTGACCATTTGAAAACAACAAAGGATAGGATAAAGCATCATAAGTTGAATGAATTTTTTAAATCTCCATCACGTTGGTCAAGAATAATGTCTCGACCAAATTCCATGTGTTGTTCGTTAAGAATAATAGCTGTAATCTTTGGAACCATAGGTCAATTATATTAACAACAATGTTCACCGGTAGAAGTCTCACCGGAGATACAAAGTCTTACATTATGTCCCTCTAAAAGAACTTGACGTGAAGATTTGAAATCACAAACTAATGCATTTATAGATTCTAAAAATTCTTGAATATTAAAAATGATATTGTGATCAAGATCATCAAAGATCTTCATGTGACGATCCGTTTGCAAATCATCATTCAAAAAGTATACAACTCTTGACCTTCGACTTGGCTAGATTGAAAATTACTACATATATTTGTAAATGCACATGCTTGATTATATTTTTTAATGATTTAAGAAATCTTTGAGAATCGGGTGTATTGCCCATAAAAAGCTCATTGAACATTGAATGCACAATAGGTTAGCTAACATGTTCATTAGTAACTTTGTCATTGTAACAATAAATTGTTGCTTTTTCTTTTTAAAAACAAAATGCCAAACATTTTGGACATTGAATGTGCATGGATTCAACACCATCAATATTAACATCTACATAGTCATCAATCGTAAACAAAGCATGAGCCATAGTCTAGGAGAGATGACAATCATAAATTTAAGCTAGGATAAAAAAATCCTAAACCCTAAACTCTACAACAATGATACTTGGTAGTAAAAAAGGATTTAGGATATAAGATAATAAAAATCCTAAATTGTAAACCCTTAAATCCATCCAAGGCAAAAAATAAGGGTTTAAGGTAGAATTATAAAAATCCAAACTATAAATCTTAAAACTTGGAAAGGGTAGAAACTTTGTGATGCACAATTACAAAAAAATAGGTTGAAGATTACACCTATATACACTATAAGAAACCCCTGTTTTTTACTGCGTTACGCTGTGACATCCCCGTTATTTTTGACGTCACTACGTTTTTGGACGAACGCGCAGATCAGGGACAATTTTTTGTGACGTCATCTGAAACGTCATAATAGACGTCAGGAAATATAGGGATGTCACTTTGAACGGACGTGTTTTTCACTATGTCAGAAAAAATGAAGGACGTTTTAGATGACGTCCAAAAAAACACGAATCGGCCACGTCAACCACTGGTGCATCTTTCACTGCGGGCAGGTGCACTGCTGTCACTGATAGGGCAAGGGGGGTGCTGCCCTACAGGGAAAACACCTGATCAGTATAGGAAAGAGCTCCAGGCTGTAAAATTCAGGCTTTCTGGGAGGATGTGAAGTCATGGGTACGAGGTAGGATGAAAGTGACATAGACACATGTAATGACTCCACAAATGTGTTTTGGTGTTACAAGTCTAGGGTATGCCAAAATTAAAAGGATATACAGAATGAAATATTTTAGGTCCTAAAACATGAAAGATGGGAAATAAAAATGGAGACTCATTGGGATAACCTTATCATAGAGGTGAAGTTACGCAATATTATTTGGAGATGGGTTTTGAGAACAGAAAATGGGGATTACTTGGGAGTGTTGGGATCAATGTGACATTATTCCATTGGCTTTGGGATTGCAAATTAGGCCCCATAAAATGGAGAGTGACTTGCAGTCCCCATAGTGAATTCCTTCCAATATTTTCTGGATTTTTGGAGTTGGGATAAAATGAAATGGGGAGAAAATTAAATGGGGAGAATATAGGGGTGTTTTGTTCAAATTCATTCTATTGGGATGGGGCTTGGGGGTCCCCCCCAATATGGGGAGAATGGTAGTACGGGGAGTGCGAAGAAGTGCTTTCCATTGGGGGTTCGTGGATGGCCCAAACAATTTGGGAGTAATTTGAAGTCCCCACAGTGAATTCTTCCCAGTGCTTTTTGGATTTAGGGAGTTGGGAAAAAATTTAGATGGAAAGAACATGGGGGGGTTATGGCCAAGTTCATTCCATTGCGTTCGGGCTCGGGGGTTCTCTCCAAAAAATTGGGGTGAAAGCACATTACACCCCCCTACAAAGTACGTCAAAAAAGTACTTTTTCAAGATGTATTTATATAACGTACTTTTTCTTAGATAAAAGAAACATTATTTTCACTTCTCAATTGATCCAATTGGTAGGTATCTATGTAGAGAAGCTGTTCTACCACATTCTAATCCAATTTAGTGTTTCATCCATCCTCTACAAAGTACTTTACCAACAACAAAAGCGTGTTAGGTTTGCAAAATAATTACAAATGACTTTGTATAGGCCAAATGAATGATACAAAAAGCACATTAGTTTGTACAAAGATAGAATATATATACTATGCAAGGGCTTCTTGGTGATAGTAGAACTATAATTACAATATCTATTGGAATGTAGAAGTTAGATGGGTATTATCTTTTGCGGAGGAAAAAGACACAAAAAATAATATTTACGTTCAATTTTTTATGAGTAAAGTACTACATTCACATACTGTAGCATGGCTACTGCTTAAATCTCCAAAATTTTGAATATTTGTTTGACTTTTTTCCTTGCTTCTATTCGTGAAGAATTACTTATGGTACTTCAGGGTAGTTTTCAACTTTCAACTTCATTTCCACTCTTTGTTTTCAAATTTTAAAACACAAGTTCTTCAACACTACTAAAGAGATTTCTGAAGGCAAGGGAGGGGCATTTCAAGGTTGTTCAATTTCCCTTTGTTGCCTAAGAATTTCGAATTAGGCACTGCTGTCAAATAATTTTAATTACTTTCTTATAATTGAAAATTTTAAATTTTTTTAGAAAATTACAATTTTATTTTAAAAAAATTATGAATTAATATTATGTACTATGGCATGGTTTGCATTAAATGCTAATGTGGCGAATTCCCACAATCTAGGAACTTCAAGGAACTTTTTTTTTTTTGGCTTCGTTTATCTTTTAATGTATTGTACAGTTAAAATATTTGACTTTGAATATTAATCTTAATCTGAAATTTGGGTACTACAGAGTTATGAACTTTAAATCTTTATGTTGGAAAATGGAGTTGAGAATCTAAGGGAAAAAATTCCCACGTGGCACTTCATTCTCATTTTCAAAAAATTCATAAATAGGAGAAACATCAAGATACAAGGCAAATTTACATTATTAATACCTCCAAGATAGCTTTCAATTGCACTAATCCCAATAGTGAGATTATTGTAGGAAGTAGAATTTGCATATAAGTTTTCTAAGGTTCGAAGTGACATGAAAAACTAGAAATTGTGTTAACACACTAAAATGCACTTCCAATAAACTCAAGTTCAAATGAAGATGTTCATTAAGAAACTATTGTCTATAAGTATGTTATTTTGTAATGGTAAGAATGTACGAGCATCCATTTAAAGTTTCCTTAAGTTCTAATGGTACTTCCACCAAGGTACTTTATATACTTCAAGTACTTCATGTCTACTTGAAAGTACTCCTAATTTTTGACGAACGTGTATTCAGTGTTGTGTGCTGTCACCCCATAGTGCATTCCTTCCATTGCTTTTCAGATTTAGGGAGTTGGGAGGAAAATTAAATGGGGACAACATGGGGGGGTTCTGGCCAAGTTCATTCCATTGGCTTCTAGGTGGGGAGATCTCTGCCTACAAAAAAATACAGAGCACATTATGTACTCAGCCCAATTTGATTCATTACTATTTTCCACTCTTAGAATATGGTAGAACACAATAATTACAAGTACAACTCCTCTCACTACTACGGAACATGGGGTGTGACATTCCATTCTATACAAGACATTGATAATCCTTCTATTCAATGCATAGACGATTTCTTCCATTGCATCACCATGCGTCACTAAACAATCTTCCTAAGATCTATGAGAAGGTCTTGGGCTAGCACATGCAAGTACCTAGACCTGGTTCTGGGGTGAAGGCAACAGCAAATATGGTGTTTGAGACATTCTCCATGCAACTTTCACCTCAGAACTCCATGGGAAGGAAACAAAAAACTTTTTTACTGTAGCGAAAAGAACATTCAAAATGGAAGGTGCCCCAATTCGAGCGAGCATGCCTGCGACCTTGGTTTAAATGTGTCCATTGGAATGTTATATCCAACGTCCTTTTCAACAAGCGTGTTAGAATGGGCGTCCTCCTTGACATCCATTCGCACATCATGTGCAATGTCAATATTGACAATGAGTGTGTAGCGGCCGTTTCATAACAGATTAGCCTCCATTTGCCTACTGCCGTCCATCTCTCTCCTACTCACTTCAAAACCGCATCCACGGTCAAATGTATGTGCCACCATCTTCGGCCGGTTGCCTCTGAGGCTCCACGTCCACCAACTGAGGTTGCAAACCGGGGAAGTCTGTGTCACTGCCAACATTAATTATGGTAGGTATAGGTTGGTTCACCTGTAGCTGCCCACGTCTGCCCCGGACATCTGTGCGACACACAATTTTCCAACCTTGCCTGTGCGGATCATCGGAGAAGAATACTTGTTGACAATGCAATGGGAAAGCAAAAGAGTCAGCGTGGACTCTGCCATCCATGCGAGTGAAGTTTGCTCTTGTAAACCCATATTGGTCTTTGCGGATGTTTGCATATCGAGCATCTTCGTTTGATCGAACCCAATCGCACACCAGCACTGTCGTGCAATGATTCCGGTAGTCTAACTCCAATATCTCTTGAATATACCCCACGCACTCATTGGTTCTCTCTATGGGTCGCCCATTGCGAAGCCCTCAACGCAGTTGCTCAGTGAATGAGGCCACAATTGCGGAGTCGCATGTGACACGGCCCCTCTCTGCACTACGAACACGGAGGTGCATGCCAAACGCATATATTTGGCGATGTGAGACTGCATACCGCTCTGGAGGTTGCCCGTACTCTACAACATCGGGGTCAACATGTTCACCGGCATGTCGCAGACTCTGAACTCTTTCACTCAGCCACAATGCAAACGGAGGCAAATGGGAGAGCTCGCTAGGATACCGCACTGGCACTGATGGATGTTGACGCCGAAATTGTCTTCGAAAGGCCTCCCTTTCTTCCCAGATGTGGCCTCTCGCTAACACATACTCCCTACAAGGCATTCAGATCATGCATTGTTAGACGACGCTTACAGTGCCAAGGCACAGTGAAGAAGCATTGTGAAGGTACCATATGTCCAATTCGACGTGGACTGCAAGTTGTATGCATTGACAGAGATGTTCACTGTGACGTCAACACGAACACGTATATAGCTGAAACGTTATAATAAATGTTTATCAAGACATGATCTCTGACATTGTGCACATTACCGTCCAGGTCCCTAGACAACAAAAGTACAAATATCATCTCATAGTAAACTCCAGGGAAACAATGTCAAGAAGGTTGAAAAGAGCACTCACTCCCGCCATGGTTCTAAGCACGCTGCGTTGTCTAGGACAAAGGCATGCGCGTTGTTGCGAAACTCATTGGACATTTTCCGCTTTTGCATCTTCTTGCTTGAAATAATTTCATCAGTCATGATGGGTTCCTCGGTAGCATCCCACACCCGTTGCGTTGTTGCTCCATACTATTGCATGTACTCTGTGCAGAATCCTAACGTCTCATCCATTCGATAGCCTTCAGCAATGCTACCCTCGGGGTGTGCATACGTCCGCACATAGTCTTTGAGTGTTTTCATATATCGCTCAATTGGGTACATCCACCGGCAATGCACAGGACCGCAAGTGAAAAGTTGCTCTACTAGGTGCACAGGCCAATGAGACATGATGTTCAAGAACGTTGTCGGAAACTCCTTCTCAATCTCGCATGTCACCATGACAACATCGCGCATCATGTCTTCCTTGTCATCAGGTTGCACCTCCTTTGCACATAGCCTTTGGAAAACCCTGCTCATTTTAATAATAGCTAGGCGGACCCTCTCATCTAATATGTTCTGAACTGCAATGGGAAGAATCTGCAAAACATGTGGACGCACACAAACAAAGTTATTGAATTGTTGGATATTGTCGACATTGACGTGTACACCAAGAAAGGAGTGTAGGTGGTTCCCTCACTTGTTGCATGAGGACATGATAATCATGTGTCTTCATATATTGCAGCTTCCCGTCCTCTAAGCGCTTGTAAATGCTACCCACATAGTTTGTAGGGGTCCGAATGTTTGAGACAATGGCTACAAATTCTTTGCGCTCATTTGGTGTGAGTATGAAAGGTGCACGTGGCATGTAGTATTGATCATTTTGCCGTTGTGGAGGTTGTAGCCATATCTCTTCTCGAATGCTCAATTCCTCTGCATCTACTCTACTTCCAGCACTGTCCTTTATGCCCAACAAAGTTTTGACTATGTTTTCACACATATTTTTTTCGCAATGCATGACATCCAAGATGTGAGGCTCCAACAGATGCTGCCACAAGCCAAAAAAAAATTGGGAATTAAAGAAAAGAAAGCAGAGTTCCAAAACATGTGTACCACTACTGTCAAGCATGTACTGTTCAAGTGCTGACGTGCTCTTCACTGCTCAAAACAGAGTGCTGTTCATCGAAGACAATGACAACTACGTTACTCCCAATGTCTGAAATAACGTCAACCATAATGTCCCAATAGACGTCAGGAATAACAACTGGGACATACAGATGGTTAGAAACCCACTGACCTTCCAATACGGCAACTAGGACAGAGGACACAGGTGCTTCACCCCAGTGACATGAACTGGGTCATCAGGCCCATTTTCTCTGCCTCCTAGATCCAAGTACGATTGCCGCCACGCTGCGTATGCAATGGTTTCCTCGGTGGTTTGTTTCCGGGGCCTATCACGAGGCTCCATTCGACCATTAAACCTCAAATTGCGTCGGTAAGGGTGATGCCGCGGTAAATAACGACGAACACCACCATACACAATCTTTGAGCCCTTTGTTCGCATGTTAGGAAGAACGTCTCCCAGTTTAGCCATCCTTGCATCGGTGTCTTTTCCACAACAAGGACAACCCTTGTATCCCTTACAGCACAAGCCGGATATGAGGCCCAAGGCCGGAAAATCAGAGATCGTCCACATCAAGACAGCGCGTAAGGTGAAATTGCGACTCCCTTGTACTTGGGAGAAATCAAGGGCTGGAACACCTTGCCATAATTCTTCGAGCTCCTTCAGCAATGGACGGATGAAGACACCAATGCCTTTAGATGTAGGTGAGTGCTTTCCCGAAATTAGTATGGATAGTGAAATGAAAAATTTCTTGGTCACTAACCAAGGCTCGAAGTTGTATATTAGAATTAGCACTGGCCAAGTCGACCAATTACTATTGTTCAACTTGAATGGATTCACACCATCTAAAGCTAGAGCCAGCCGTATGTTTCGGACCTCAGAGCTGAAGGTGCCGAACGCGACGTCTGTATTGATGTGCTTCCAAGCAGGACTATCGACAACAGAACGCATGATCCCGTCATCACTAACATGCTTGAGGTAGCCAGTCAACATCCGAGCTATCTCTGGTGAGCGCCACATTCATTTGAGTCGAGGAATGAGTGGAAAGTGCCGAATGACCTTGGAGGGAATGTTATTTGAGCCATCCATCCACCGGGAGCTACTACAATGGGGACAAATCTCCAATGATGAATATTCATCTTCAAAAAGGATACAACCATTTGGACACCCATGCACGTTGTTGTAATGCAAGCCTAATTTTCTAATGGTCTTTCGTGCTTCGTAATGGGATCCTGGCAGCTTATTACCTCTTGGGAGTAAGTCCACAGACAAATACCGGAACAACTCATCACTAAACCTATTGCTCACCCGAAACACCGTACACATGTTCATAATTATGATGATGGCTGAGACAACACTTGTCCCTGATCCATTGTACAACGGGGTAGTAGCTTGTCTGTAAAGGTCCTCCAATCCGTCCACGCTATCACCACCAACGTCATCTTTTTCGGGAAACTCCACACTACCTTCAGCCTCTCCGTGTAGTGCGTCTCCTCTGTCCAATGCCTCAAGGACCTGCCGGTGGACTTCGAGAATATGCATCTAAAGGGATGTGGGGCTCCGAATCAGCTGGCCCTGCATTTTCAGGCTGTGCGACGTTGTGGTTGATGTCAGGCTCAATGTCAGAGGGAGCATTGTCAATGACATCATCGTCATAAGCAATGTCTTCTACCCACATTCCCCGCCGTGGATAGCCCTCGGGGGGGTCTCCACCCAGTACGGATTTTGTGAGAAATGGATCCCGATCGACCTCTCCGTGGTGCCGGCGAATAACCTGAATGGTTTTTTGTAAACCGCCCTTGCAATCCCTACAGGGACACCTAAATGATCGAATGTTTTCCTCTGTGGCGACTCTCAACTCAGTGTGCAAAATCAAGTCACCAAGTGGAATGTGGCGTAACGTGCGTCCGTCTTCTGAAATACGGATAGTTGCACCTTGTCGGTGGGTTTGGGAATTGAGACGCCACGCCATCTACGAAGTG
Source organism: Climacium dendroides (assembly GCA_950106755.1). Taxonomy (NCBI): domain Eukaryota; kingdom Viridiplantae; phylum Streptophyta; class Bryopsida; order Hypnales; family Climaciaceae; genus Climacium; species Climacium dendroides. The sequence continues at coordinate 30,858,790 of OX467083.1, read as the reverse complement.
AATACAAGGTCGCAACCAAGTGTTAAAGAGTGTTTAGGTTCAGAATGATACAAATGTGACTGTGACATACAACGCACATTGCTTCCATGGCCAAGTTCCGTCATTGCAGAACAACCTCGATCTTCAAATCACAACTAAAGACGTGCGTTAAGATTCCTTCACAATTAGCGTGCCTTTCTCAATGCAAGCATGACTGGAAATGAGTTCATTGTTTTACTTCTAGGCCCATACTATGTCATCCAAGGATCGAAATGTAAATTTCCATTGATGGCACTTCGAGCCCTGTATTGACTGTCAAAGAGGATGTCAAAAGTGACGTCAACAATGACGTCAACCTGAGTTTGTATAAACACAAACTGCAGATGCCTCATCCGAAGTCCTCACAGAGCATGTTGTAAGTGATAGCATTGTGCACAAGAAGACATATTCTTCAACACGAAAATGACAGGCTGGATGTCCATTGTGACATCATCGACAACAGGAGTCTGTACGACCAGAGTCCAAGCTTAGGACTTTCCCCACGTGTTTAAGGGCTGGCCCACAATGACAGAGGTGACCACATTGCCCATGACTACTATCTTCTGTGTCTCATGAGTTGAGGGCGCACCACCTTATACCATAGAGTGTACACATTCCTCACCAATATGGCCGTATACTGTGAAGTGCCACTGCGTCGTAGGGTGGTACGATTTGCGGAGCCTTGCCAGGAGGCGTCTGTCGTCCCGGCGGAAGACTCTGAGGCGGCTTCGTTGCTCACTAGTCTTATCTATGGGCATATATGTACCAATCTAGAAGGTCAGTCTGTGAAGACTCCACAACGAAGTATTGCTGGAGGAATCCTTCGATGCAGCTCTCGTCACACCATCCAGGATGCTCTCCCACTTCAAACATTGCCTCCAAGGCATGAGGGCATTCCAAAGGAAGGTGCTGTCTAGCAGGTACTTTCCAATGTACACAACTTCTTTCACGAAACGATGAAAAATCGTGTAATTGGGATAATGGCGAGCCTCGCAGGTCGCATTAGGGTTTGCAGGGAGGACTGCTGCTGCCGCTCCGCGCGGCGTTAGGGTTTCCTGCACGGGCTTCCGGTGGCGCGGTCGCGACTGAGGCCTGCGCCGTGACGGCCATAGGGACTCGTAGCGGGGTCGTAGGGGGCTCGTAGGGGGCCACCTCAGCTGTACGCAGGGGCGGGCCTTCAATTCCACAGCACAGTCACAACCGCCACGCTACGTTGCTTTGAACGTGCGGCCTTGCACAACCCTGAAATTTCAACGTTTGTGTAATCCTTCAATTGCGTTCGTCTTTGGAGCCAGCCTTGCTAATGTGAGAGAGGTGAGGTAGGTGCTCCCCAATCGGCATCAGTTTTGTAGTTTGCAATTTTCATTTTTGTGTCAATTTGGCAAGGGCGGCGTTCTTACATGCAGTTGCAAGGGGCGCAGCTCTCCACCGATCTGGAGCAACAAGGGTTCCAATCTTCCGCCACAGCTTCATCGGAGGCTAGAACACGCCTTGCACCAAGTCGATTGCGCGCAGGTTTTCAGGTTGCCAGGATGCCTCCCCAATGTGTGACCTTTGTTGTGGACGCTCATGTGCGCGTTTGTGTGTGAGGAGGGTACAAAACGGTGAGTTCTACGTGCAGTGGAGAGGGGCAGGTGCGGACATGCCTCGCGCTCAAGCCCCTGCGCGGAAGAGGAACACGAGTCAGCGACGTGAAGATAACTCCAACGAACATGAAGAAACGCCGCCGCCAAAGCCAATCCACATGCGCGGGGAGCATGAGCGCCGCTCCAAGGCCAAAGGAGACCCTTGGCCTGCTGCGTCGACGGGGAAGGGACGAAACCGGGACAGCAATCCTCCAGCAAAGAGAAAGAGGACCCCTCAAGTGCAGTTGGACTTGTCGGAGGAGGCAGGGCACGACGCAGAGGAAGAGGAGGAACTCGGAGAGCAGTCTTGGAGGTAAGTTTGGGAGCAGACATAATTTGAGTATAGAACCACTGGTATTCAAGGTTATTGGGGAGGCGCGCGTTGGTACGGACGTCAAGTGCAACGCACACCATGTTGCTTCTGATGTCGACTCTATCATGTTAAACGTCATAGACGTTTAATGTGACGTCCGCATAAATTGTGTGACGTTCATGTCTGCGTCACGAAGGACATGTTCTTTGAGTTGAACTCTATACAAAGAAAGGTGATTGTTTGTTCCTCAGAGAGCAATCATATTGAATTCCGGAGTGATCAATGAAGACGTTCGGGAGTCATCCCTCTACAAGGGTGGCAGACCCTAAACCACGGCGGCTTCCCAGTTTCTATCCAGAGGAAGTTCCTGTCATATTCAAAACAACGTCTAAGCGTGTTTACATTGACGTTAGGTTCAACGTCGTGAGCAACAGAGTCACATGTACAAAAGTGTGAAGCCAAAAATAGCGTATGTGGATGTCTTTTGCGGGGGTCCAGTTGCGGGATTGATTTGTTTGTACTGACGTAGCCCCATTTTCTTCCCAGCTGATAGTGCATTTGACCTTTTTACAGTAAGGGCTACAACACAGGGTCTGATGAACCAGCTTCGGATGCTGATACTGAAGAGATGATCGAGCAGCTAATTCCCGAACAGTCTCGCGAAAAAGGCGTAAGCACTGTAATGAAGAAACCTGTGGAAATCGATCGACAGGGGGAACCATTCGGACCTATGAGGGTTCCTTTCTCCAACGACATTAAGAAATATGCGAGAGACCTTGACCCCAGGTTTGGATGGGAGGGTCAGCCCAAAAAAGACAGACGACGCTTATTTAGGCGCCTCTATACAGGTTTGTATTCAGTCCTTCTCTGTGAAATGAAGAGGACTACAGACCTTGTAGTTCACTGTTGCATGTAGTTCAAAAGACTGTAAATGTTGTGGAAGGTAGCTCATTGGCCATGAGGCGGGGCAGTGGATGTCACCTGTAATGTCCACAGCGACGTCGAATACAATGTCACGCTTGACGTCAGTGCAGGATCCTCTACAGTTAGGGGTGCTCCCTATGGTCGTCCGCACCACAGGGACATGCAGTGAGTTTCTAGAGACATAGTACTGTCCATGTAAATTCTCTTGTTATTCTTTGGCACAACAATGTCATACATAATGCAGAGGTAGCTATACTAAGTTCTCTGGCTTGCAGATTGGCGTATAGAGGAAGAGTCCGAGCGCGTGTCGGAGAAGTGGATGCAGCCGTTCATCACAAAAGCGCTCATTCATGTTCGTTGGAAGCTCAATCGATTGATTGATGGCGGAAAACCCAAGCCGATGGGAATGGATGACGATGTGTGGGAGGCATTGAAGGAGGCTCGTGCGACCAATGCTTCCCAAGAGAAGTCAGCCCATATGTCTGTCATTTCTAAGGGCAAGGCATCCAGCACAGCCCAGCATAAGGCCGTCGAGAGAGAAGTCATCTCGAGGCTAGTAAGTATGTAGTAACAGACGTCCACCTACTTGCCCAAGTCGACACCACTTTCATCACACATGTTGCGTTTGTTTTTCCCAAAAATGTCCGCTTTGGTGGTAGATGTGGAGGACTGGGCCTTCTTGTTTGCATGTGGAAGGACCTTTGTGGGATGGCATTGAAGCATGTAATCATTGCATCTGAACTGTAACTTCATATTCTTCTTCCCCTTGTCGGGTGGCATTCAAGCATGTAATCGTTGCATGTGGACTCTAAGTGCATATTCTTGTTCCCCTTGTACGGTGCCATTGAAGCATGTAAGCTTTGCATGTAAACTCTAAGTGCATATTCTTCTTCCCCTTGTAGACTTTGTTGCGGAACAGAGCACCGTTTGAAGCAGAGGTGGACGCAGAAATGGCCAAGGAGTTGCAACGTCTGAAAGAAGAGAAGCGCAGAGGTCGAAGTCCCCATGGCAAAGAGCTGCAAGATATGCGCAGTCGGCTGGATGAGCTTGAGCTTAGTGTAAGTCGCCTTACTGAGACCGTGAGCACGTCCCACAAAAGCATGGAAGAAATGCTACGTCAGATCCTCGCAAGTCAGTGTAAAGCAAGTGCTGGGGGGACCCCGGAGCCATCCTCGCCAATGGAGGCAGGGAATGCACCACTTCTGACGTCACCTAGGGCAGAGGCATCGAAAATGGCACAGAAGGACTGTCCTGTGCCCGTGTTGCAGCCCATAGCTCCTGTAGATGTCGTTGAGCTAGTCCCCATAGCTGTCCAAAGCAATGTCGAAGACGATGTTCTTGTTGACGTTAACGCTGACAAGCGGGCTGTTGAAGACGATGTTGTTCACAACGTTGTAGCTAACGCTGAGGAGGAGCAGGTACAAGGCGCCGGTGAAGTTGCCATCCCTGAAACTGCTGAAGGTCAGCAAGGAGTGGAAGATGTGTACGCCATAGTGAAAGACTCCGGGGTGTAGGCAACATCTGAGAGGCGAGAAAACACGATGGAGACCTCCACGGAGCAAAAGGTGATGCGACGTCTCTCTTTCCATTTTAAGTGCCAAGTGATTGACGTGAAGCACTCCCTTTGTTAGGCTAATGACGTTATTTCCATGAATTGCCTTGTATGAGGATGGTGTCATAGCGTAGTAGCGGATGCCTTGCAATGCTTCAATTTTTTTTAAAAGTGCGTGTCAAATTGGACATCCAAGTGAACGTCACTAGTGGCAGACGCTGATGCACTCTAGGGCTCAGCCTGTTCTTTTCAAAGCCAGAACATCAAAATACTATGTAAGCAGAAGTCGAAGTTTCCTTTCAGTCCACCATTCCATTGAATGCGCAAGAATGTTTTACAATAACTATGTGCATGTTACAGGAAAGCAAGTGCCTCAATAGTGCTCAGGTAAGGCTAGGAAGTGTAGGTGATTAGAGGATGTCAGAAGTGAATAATAATTGTGTGATGGTGTTGCAGGAAGACATTGAAGTCCTTGGTGAGTCCTCAAGCCGGCCTCAGCGTGCTGTGAGGACCACGCAAGGTGCGAAGGGCACGAAGGCTACACCGAAGGCAGCAATTCCCAAAGCGGTGGGTCTTCCTAAACCTACCCAACCCACTAAAAAGGTTAGGAAGCCTGCATTCCATTCACCCATACTTTCATTTGTTTCTGTATGCAACTTAAAAGAATAATGCAAGTGTAGCATTCCTTGACATCTGTTGTGGCTGTATAAGAGTCCCATCAATAAATATGCATGAGTAGGTACTGCTGGTTTTGACTTGGTGTGGTACGATGCAGGTTGCTGTTGTCAAGAAATCGGATGCACCTCGGAAGAAGTGAGTCTCTATTTGCCACAGCGTGTCCAACTTCACATCGCATATGATGGTCAAGCATGTTATTCAGAACATTGAGTAGAACGCACCATGTTTTCATCGAAAGTGTTGTAGTTAATGTTGTTGTGGATTTCTTCGTAGTACTAGACTATGGCATTTTTGTACAGAAGTTGGCAAGTGGCCTTATAATCCCAATGCCATTGAAAACACAGGCTTCTATGCTTGGACATCTCTTACAAAGACACATAATTCATCTTCTAATGGCATATCTCAATCTTCCATTCACTCATGTGTATGGGTTGTAGAGTACATCGTCTTTGATGTTGAGGTTTATGATTCACGTTGTTCATTTCGTTCGAGAAAACATCCTTCCTCTCGCATTGTATGTCTTCTGTAATGCTCAAGAAAACACTGCAAATGTCACTGTGCGTGTCAAACGGAACACTGAGCGCAAAGCAATGCATACCCTAGTACACGGCTTGCTCTACTTAATGTCACAATAGACGTGTATGTGGACGATGTCTGCGATTTCAGCAAAGAATAAATTCCACAATATTCTCCACCCAGCTCGTTTCCTAAAGCACATTCTCGTTGACTCTGATGTCATTTAAAACATCCTCCTGTCAAATGTGACGTCCCAGAGAACATCACACAGAACACCGGCATGTACCGCAGAAGAGTGCCACGTCAGCTGCCACATAGGCTGCGTGCACCGGAAATTATTTTCCACGTCGGATATTTAGGGGTCCACGTCATTGGACACGTCACAACGTCGGTGGATGAAAAAGTTGTCCAACGTGTCCCTGCCCATCGTTAAAAATCCTACGTGGATGCCAAAAACCCTCCACATGGCACTCTCAGAAACTCTTGGGTGACCCTGTTGTTTTCGATGTCACAAAAAATTTAAGCACGTTTCAGCACATAACATGGCCCGTTTTTGGCCCGTTTTTTTAAACGGATTTTTGTAGACATCACTACAGGCATCGTCCTTGTTAAATTAGACATCACGGCACGTTTTTTCCCTTGTTAAAAAAAACACTGTTTTCTTATAGTGATAACTTATGCTCCAAAAATTTGCACCCCTTGAATATGCTCCACTTCACTCCAAATGTTTTGTCTCCTAAAATCCACTACACATTAAAATATATTCAACAATAAATTTTTGGATTTTAGAGCTTATTGTAGAAGTTAGGTTAAATTAGGCCAAATTATATCAAATTGCTCATTTTAGGTCAAACTATGAAAATTAGATTCAATTACTTAAGTTTGCCTCAATTTACTCAAATGAAGCTCAAAAAATGTTGAAGTTGTTCAAATTAGGCTCTAATTAGGCTAAACTATTAAAATTAGGTTAAATTGCATTGATGAAATTTGACTCAAATTGATCAAATTAGAAATTGCATTGATGGAATCTCAAATTAGAAATTGCATTGATTTGATATTTCATCAATGCAATTTAACCTATGCAATATCAAATCTGACTCAAATAAATTTGATCAATTTAACCTAATTTTAATAGTTTAATTGATGAAATATCAAATCTGATTCAAATTGTTAAAATTAGGCTTAAAATAGTTTAAATTGCTCAAATTAGGTTAAACTATTGAAATTAAGTTAGATTGTAATATTGAAATTTGACTCAGATTGTTCAATGAAGTTCAAAATCACAGTGACCTTTGTAATATCACATCTATAAACTTTATGATATTACAAAAATAAGATCCTTTGTAATATCATATCTGTAAACTTTGTGATATTAAAGAAATACAATGGCTGTTGAAGAAAGTGATATTAAAGAAGATTGACACAGTGATATTATAGAGGTATCATTTTAATTGGGTTTTTTTTGCCTTCAAACTTCATTGCACTTTCTCAAATTAGACTTTAAACAAGTTAAACTATTAGATTGAGAGTCAAATTACAATCAAATTGCTCAGACAAAGTTCAATCTTCAAACCACCAATTTATACTTGAAGTCAAATTTGCTCAAAGTAAGTGTAAAAAAAATTGTGTACCTTGAAGGCATTTTTGAGCTCAATTAAATACTTGAATACCACCACTCCAAAAAGTTCTTGCCACACAAAAAATGGTGATCCAATTTAAAGAATTAAAATGACAAATTTGTCAATTTCAAAAACTTGATGAATATATGAATTGTTGTAGAATCTAAAATTGTTTCAATCTAACAAAATTTTCAAATCATTTAATAATAGCAATACAACATTAAAGTCATGAATGTTAAAAACTCACAAAATCACAAAATTATAAAAGTGCAATGAAATTTGAAGACAAAAAAAGTAATGAAAATAACACCTTTATAATATCACTCTATTGATCCTCTTTAATATCACCTCTCTTCAACGACCCCACAATGACCATTATATATTTCTATAATATCGCAGAGTTTGAAGATGTGATATTATAAAGGATTTCATTTTTGTTATATCATAGAGTTTGTAAATGTGATATTACAAAGGTCACTATAATTTTAGTAGTATGATGATGTCATAGGCGGAGAATTGCCCATTTGTTCATCTATTCAATTTGTCTATCCGGTTGACGTGCCACTCGTTTGATGTAGTCAACAAGCAATTGACTTTCTACCACAGGGAGACTAGCAAGGTGTCACCCCGGTATTATATTCCAACATGCAACTTTACCCCCAAACTTGTTTTAAGAAAGTGTATGTGTGGTGTAATGCCCTGCCGGTCTTCCTGTAAGGGAGCCAACCCATTTCCGACCAATTAAGCAATTTTGCATATTTGGAGTGTTGTTTTCTTGAGTAAAGAAATTTTCCCATGTACAGAAATAGAGTTTAGAAGGATTCCATATTTTTCAGAATTTTATTTCTCAAAACATAATTACTACGAATTTTTTAGTTGAAGATTTTGTCCAACACATTTTTGTCATATAGGTTCTCCTATTTCCAACCATAGGTTGATTGTAAAATCAACCAAGAGTGCAGCCAATCATAATGTGCCACGATTGCATTGGAGATTGTGCCACAATTAATGTCCTGCTTTCTCCTGCTGCTTGGAAAGAGTGTAGTCTACATGACGGGAATGGGTCGCCTCCCTTACACTATGATGAAAAAAAGCCAAATCAGTGAGAATGAGAAGCAAGTCCAAGACAGACGTGTTGTCAAACACAGATTGCTACTCAAGAACAGAGTTTGCTGTTTGATATACTCTGATTTCATTGATTTCATTGACTTAGCAGCTGTATCAGCTAATGCCAAGCATAAACATGACATCAGAATTTCTGAGCTTGTCACCATATCCTTGATGAGGCTTGCATGCACTTCAGTCTGAAGTTTTTCCAGACGCCAGTATACTTCTGGCATTCCATTATTTTCCTCTTGAACGTCTTTAGCTGCTGTTCATGCATTCGGGAGCGTTGTACGGGCTAACCACACGAGAATTGTGGTAACTTAGCGGAAGCAAACCTCACGGCAGTGCGAATTTGAAAGGACTGTTGTCCTCATGTGCACCTTCCCAGCTAATTTGCCTGAGTCTCCGACATGCCCAGAGTATGTCCGTCCTGGACTACTCTTTGCTTCACGTCTCCCCCACTCACGTCTTGAAAATTTCCGGCAAAGAGAAATTGAAGCAATTGCTGTACCCATGGCTGAGGCATGTGTGAAAACATTGGTTCAGAACAAAACGGAACCAAATTTCCCAACCAAATAATTTTGACAGAAAACTCCATTTTGTGCACGAATTGCATGTAAGTTGTGATTCCTGCAATTAGTTACCACTGAGTGATCTAATCACACCAGTAGTGCTGAACATTGTCCTTTGAACCACTGCAAGTCCCTTCGATATAAAGGCTTCTAAGCTTCCCATCACAATTCATCCCAGTTCCAATTAAGTTCTAAAAATTTCACGCATTTCAAAGTTAGCAAGGTGCGCAAGCTACTCTACCCCAATCAAATCACAATGGCGACGTCGTCGGTGGAGAAAAAGGCCCTCCTGCTGGGACTGCTGGTGGCCGCGCTCGTGGCGACTGCTTTCTGTGCAACCGGGGGAGGACCGGACTCGGCACCTACTGCCGAGGCCAGCGTGACCATCTCCAACCCGGCGACGATGGTTGTGAACGTTCTGGTGGGCGACAAGAACGTCAAAATGGCGACGGACGTGATGACTGTCCACCTCGACCATCCGGAGCAGGACATTCAGATCCAGACTGCGGAAGGGCGGGTGACGGAGCTTCATGTGCAGGACGGCGATGTGCTGGTGGTGTACCCCAACCCGGAGGATTATGACCACGTTTCGGTCCAAGTGGTCTCGGGTTCTACAGTCAAACCCAGCTTCACTCACGTACAATCCGGCATTCGCGCTCCTCCATCACCCAGCCGTTGAAATGGGCTTGGGCTGTTTAGTCTCGACGTCGATGTATGTTTGCTGCGGCTTGTCGATGTTGAAGATGTTGGTGGTATGGAGTTGGGCGAATTGAAAGCTCGAGTCGGGTGTCAATCGCCTGTATTGGGTGTTGACAGTCAAGATAGTAACTAACGTGGATCAAGGAAAATAATACTGAGTCGTCTGAAGTCCCCTGTGGAAGAAGTAGTCTGTTGTGCAAGGCTGCAGAATCCTGGGATTGGTAGGAGAATCTCAGTCGTGTGTTTTGAATCCAATTTGGAAAGGATTTTGTGCTCCTTGATCGATTTGATTGTCATCCCGCAGGTGCGAATGGTGTCTTGAGTGTGAATGTTTGTTGTTTGCAGAAACTAGTTACTTCGACACTCTTGTGCACAGAGAGTTGTCATAATTAATCGTGTTCGGTATTCTCTCCCCCCGCTGGAGAAAACTCCACAGTGTTTGGTTCCGAATCCCAGAAATTGACCGGGTATTCCCCATTTTTCAGTAAATCCTGAACTGTTGCCTGAATGTTGGGTTGTTCTTATTTTCTGGACAGTGAAAAAAATCATTTCGTTAATCTGAAACCAATCGATCAAGGCGAGTCCTCCCAATTGAATCAGATTGGTTCAGATTAACAAATTTAAGAGTGAAAATCCCCATTAACTGCAAGTTCAATGTAACTAAACTTTTTCTAACCCTTTCGAAAGGTGAAGTTTTGTTCATCCCAATAGTGAGAGTGTTCTTGTAAATGATCCATATTCTTTATTTTTGTTTTTATTTGAAGTGAAAATAAATCTCTCCATAATTTTCACCTCCTTTTTTGGAATTGAATGGTTCACATGTTTTTGAGTAGGTATAAATCTATAGAATCCAAAAGAATTAATTGATCTTTTTTTTGAATCTTTTTTTTGCTATCCAATTTGACATTGGAATTGAAAATATACTTGTAACTTTTGCAATATTTATTGGAATGAAGTGAAAGAAAGCTTCACATAGAGACTAGGATGATTAGCACCCGTCCTAAAATTTGGTGGAAGAATTCCAAATTATGAACTCAATAAAGCCTATCTAAGCTCTCAAAATCTCCGAAGTGGTCTCCTAAGTTTTTTATTTTATTCTTTATCAAGCATTTATTAAAAGCAACAGAGAAAAATACATTGGTCAATCTTAATTTATTAATCAAACTTGCAACATTTCAATTTTCAAGCTAACTAGTGTACCTTGTCATTGTCACAACCAAAATGCAAGTAAAAGTATTTCTCTAATTTTCTAATTCATAAAAACATTAAAATTCAATATCTTTTCTATCATGAGTTGAAATGCCACAAAACAAAGTCCATGCACCCCTCCTCGTAGAGAACTTTTGGACGGTATTAAGAATGCCATTTGAGAACACACAATGCAAGAGATCTCAAAGGTAACAAAAAACCAAACCAAAAAGCCTAACTTCCATTCATTATAAAATACGTTGTTTGTTTTGTTTGTTATTTAGAGATTTCTGCCCCAGGATTTCTGGGACTATGTGTCCTCCAATGGCATTCTTAATACTGTCTAAAAGTTCTCTATAAGGAGGGGTGCACGGGTTTTGTTTTGTGGCATTCCGACTCATGATAGAAAAGATATTGAATATTGAAGTTTTTATGAGTAAACAAATTAGAAAATTAATTCTATTTTGGTTTTGATTGTGGCAATGGTACAAGGCACAGTAGTTTTATTTTTTTTCAAACTAAACCGAGTGCATTAAGAAATAGATATCTTACACATTTGATAAGCTTACAAGTTCAATGACTCCTAATAACTTAATTCATAATTGATGACATGGACATTTAGTGTCCAATGAATGACAAAAACCCTTACATGTAGAACAAAAGTGCAACTATTCATCCTCCAAATTTTGTTGTGAAAAGGGGAGGTCTTTTACAATGGTTTGATTTTTGATGAGTGTTTTTGAATTTTTTCAAGCCAATGATTCCCACAATATCCAGAGGGATGATTTCCATGGGCGCCAATCGAACATTCAAAGGATAAGTTAAGTTAATCTTCCATCCATCTATTAAGACAGGATGTTTGTTTTGTTTGTTACAATGACAATGAGATCTCCTGGACCATGTGACCCTTGGTGGCATTCTTGATACCATCCAAAAGCCCTTGGTATCCAAGGTTTTGTGGCGTTGTAGCATATTGTGTGAAAGTTGTGGATTCTTGGGTTATTTTTGCTTCTACTTTTGTTTTGACTGTGAGAACGGCACAGGGCACACGAGTAAGATACACATTGCACTGATCAAGCTAACAAACAGTCCCAAGTAGCAACAAGCTCTCTACTCCAGAAACTGACTGATCACTGTAAGAACCACGGTAACTCCCAGTCGAGACACAACGAGGATCATGAGCAAACAATAACTGAAACGGGAAATGAACTGGATCTTGTACGTAGAAACCCATTCATCCAAAACTTTATGTTTTCAATCCAGGTTGGGACGAATTTCTGCTACTTGATCGGAATGGTTGTGACTGTCAATTCATAGTTATGTTCAGTTCCGAGTGAACTTTTCGGCCTTGAGTTGTTGCGCCCTCTTATGTGTCTGGTTAATGGCTTCATTGCACGCACATTCATATCAAGAGGGAGAAATGAGTGTAAATTCCAATTTGAAACGAATTTGCGCTAATGGATTGCGATGAGGAATTCCTCGTTGTCAATGTTGATTGTTGAGTCGAGGATAGTTCTTTTGGTCGCGATGTAATAGTTGTCGATGGGACAACGAATCTCAATGAAATTTCATCCTGCCAAAGTGCCAAAGTGCCATTTTTCCATTCACTCATGCATTCTTTGATTCGCACATTGTTCACTGATTGCACGTGTTGTCAAACACAGATTGCTACTCAAGAACAGAGCTTGCTGTTTGATATACTCTGATTTCATTGATTTCCTTGACTTCGCAGCTGTATCAGCTAATGCCAAGCATAAACGTGCTCGTAAGTGACAACAGAGTTTCTGAGCTTGTCACCATATCCTTAACGAGGCTTGCATTGTAACCTTCTGACATTCCATTTCCACTTGAACGTCTTTAGCTGCTGTTCATGCATTCGGGAGCGTTGTACGGGCTAACCACACGAGAATTGTGGAAGCGGAAGCACACCTCACGGCAGTGTGATTTTGAAAAAACTGTTGTCCACATGTGCACCTTCCCAGTTAATTTGCCTGAGTCTCCGACATGCCCAGAGTATGTCCGTCCTGGACTACTCTTTCCTTCACGTCTCCCCCACTCACGTCTTGAAAATTTCCGGGAAAGAGAAATTAAATCAATTGCTGTACCCATGGCTGAGGCATGTGCGATAATAATGGTTCAGAACAGAACGGAACGAAATTTCCGAACCAAATAATTTTGACAGAAAACTCCATTTTGTGCACGAATTGCATGTAAGTTGTGATTCCTGCAATCAGTTACCACTGAGTGATCTAATCACACCAGTAATGCTGAACATTGCCCTTTGAACCATTGCAAGTCCCTTCGCTATAAAGGCTTCTAAGTTTTCAATCACAATTCATCCCAGTTTCAAGTTCTAAAATTTTCACGCATTTCAAAGTTAGCAAGGTGCGCAAGCTACTTTACCCCGATCAAATCATGTCGACGTCGTCGATGGAGAAAAAGGCCCTCCTGCTGGGGCTGCTGGTGGCCGCGCTCGTGGCGGCTGCTTTGACTCGGCACCTACTGCTGAGGCCAGCGTGACCATCTCCAACCCGGCGACGATGGTTGTGAACGTTCTGGTGGGCGACAAGAACGTCAAAATGGCGACGGACGTCACTGCAACTTGCTTTAGCCAGATGACGGTTTTTCCTTTGATTATCTTCAGTCCCCACCACCACCACCACAGGACGTTGTTGGGTCACCAATTTTGGAACTAAAGTATTCATCATGTGAAGCTTGCAGGTACCCGTTAAGTTTATGTTATGGTAACTGACTTCTTGGCATATGCAATTGGCTTGGTATGGGGCAGACCTGACTGGAAAAAACCCTATTAAACTACTATATTTTCTAACTACCAAACTGTGCATTTTTTGCAGACTCAAATCTCACTCAAGTTAAGCTTAAGGTAGGTGCACCCAAATGTGCCACTGACCTTTAACCGCCATCTATACTATATGTACATCTCCAAAATCAGGTCTGTACTTGCGTGGAAGAAACGCTTTAAAAAACCAAATATTGTTCCTTAATAGCCTTTGCATAGTTACAGTATCCACATGTCATGTTCTCTAGTGCGATGAAACCTCCTTTCACTTGCCAACAAGAACATATGAAAATTTGACCAGTCTAATTATAGAAAATAGGTTTAGTAACAAACATCAGCTGTTTTGAGTGTACCTACCTTAAATGGTTTGGGAAACCAATAAGTTTGAACTTGGAGTGGAATTTGGGATGGCACATGTAAGGTAGAGAAGCCTATTACCATCCTAATTTGCAACCTGAGTATTTGGGGGCCAACTTCAAGTGGGGCACATATTTTTCTTAAGAGGTGTATGCATGTTTCACGAACCAAATCCAAGTGAAATTATAATCTTATAATTACAATTATAATTTATGTGAATTTTTGAAGTGGTTTGTTTTTAAACCACAAATCCACCCATAATGTATGGTTATAAAATCCATTCCTTGAAAGTAGTTTCAATTAAAATGGACCTATGGTTAGAAAAAAAAAGTTTAATCATTTACTCTCTGCTTGATTGTGAACCTCGGTGATGTAGAAAATTTCCAAACCAAATTCAACTTTAGTCCTTAAAATCCCAATCAACCATTTTGTGGACATTGCCCAATTTGGAAAAGCCTTCTAGTGTTTGAAAGAAATTATATTGATTTTTAATTTTTAATACAAACTAGGTTGATACATCTTTCTATTTTCTATTCCAAACTAAGACGGCTAAATTCAAAAAAAATTATATTAAGGGAAAAAATGCATACTTCAATTTTTTTAATAAAACTTATACTTTATAATGCATTTTGGATTTTCTTAAGAGAAAATCCTTGTCTTAAAGGGTTAATTTTAATCTTCTCAAATATCCAATTACATTCATGATATTTCACCATGGTTAGTGACTTTAAACTCTTCAAAGAAATTTATACTCTACATGAAATTTTGAAATTTGTGGAGTACATTTTATACTTGATAGGAATTGATACTATGGTAACCTAAAACTTCACAAATTCACAATAACTCCCATTATGGAATTGATATTTTATCATAATATCAGGTGCAAGTGTACAACATCTAACTCATCTTAACCCCTAAAGTTCCATTGTCCCTATGGGGGACAAAATGGATTTCGGGTAGGCTCCTATGATCTCAATTTTTACTGAATTTTTTTGAAACTTTCTCATAAGATAAAAAAAAACTTAAGAGCTTTTTGGGAATATAATTTTTATTTCAATTAGTGCCCGGGAGCAAAAATTATGCCACAATAACCTCAAAATGGAAGAGACCAAGCAACAAAAAAATCCACAACAAATTGAAATAAATTTTTTAATATTTTTTTCTTGTAGATTATATTTTTTGTAAATGGGAAGCTTTGATTCATTCCATTTGGATTAGAGATGTGAAAGTTATGGAGCTTCTTGTTTTACGGGCAATCATAGCAACTTCTTAAAAGAATTTTTTTTGTTTCACTTTGAATGCAGTCAAAAATCACAAAAATTCCATAATGGGAGTTATTGTGAATTCAATCTATACAGTCAAAAATCACAAAAAAAAATTATCACATGATCTAAGACAAGTGTAGAACAAGATCCTACAGTTAGATTCTAAATTTTATTTTTTTTAAATTTATTTTGTAGGTGATTATAGTAGAAGTGGTAGTTTTGAGTGGCGTTGGGCAGAAAAATGGACATGGGACTTTAGGAGTTAAAGACCCCTTTTTTTTTAATTTTAAATTTTTAACGAATGAAATGAAATTTCATTGCAAATATAAAGAAACAAACATGCCAGTCACAGTCGGCCTGGCCAGGAGAAACAAAGGCACCACACCAAGAACAGGTTTGGGGTTTTGCTAAAGACGTTGAAATCATAATAAATTTAGATTTAGACATTGAGATGCAGCTTTATTTTATTTTTTTGAAACAAATGAAACCCATTGCAAAACGACACATACCAAACAGCCAAGCCAAAAACGCTGGACAAGACAGAGTTTTAAAAAAATGAAGCCTTTTGAGTAATTCAAGTAAAGCAGTACAGAGTATCAAGTAATATGTTTGCTGAAAGCCATATTACATACTGTCACACACATTATACATTTTCCAAGCCATAATTTTTAAAGCTGTTGCTGCTCGTGACAGCTGATAAATACTCTAACTGGCTACAGTTTGTTGATATGGGTTTATGGAAACCATAAAGTTTATAAGGTATGTATCTTGAGACACCTTAAACTTATAGGCTACAGTCTTAAAACCCTTCAACAATGATTTTTCTATTTGACACTATGACTATGAAGCAAAGTCGGTGGTGCATTTTATAGAACCAATCCTCGAGTTCTTAAGAAATCTCCATGTCCATTGAGTCCTTCTCTCCTTCTCCGTTTGTCTATGGAAGCAAAAGCATTGCAAGTTCTTTTGGGTCCCATTTTATCCTTCAACCATTCGCCTCGTGGAAGTTCTTTGGGCTCATTTGGATTCTTCTTCTTTCCCCATTTGTGAGTGTCCAAGGTCGAGTCATCGTTGCAAGGAGAAGAAATGACATATCCTTTTAAATCTTCCGGTTCCGCAACAAAAGAATGTCCGGCTCCATGGAGCTTTGTATAATCAACTACAAAGTCTATGAAAGTAGGCACAAGGGCATTAAGTGAAACAAATGTACCGGTAGTCATGGCTACTATTAATGAGCAACTTTCAATCTCTACTTCAAATTTTCTAACTTGGGTGTCGCTTTGAATCTTTCACAAGAGATGAGAGCTTTGAAAAAGAGAGTAATTTTGTGTTGAGCAAAGTAGACAATGGTACAATCCACATGAGTTTTTCGCTAGGTAGCAAAAAGATGTGTGAGCCATTTAAATGTTGAAAGCACTTTGAGTTTTGGGTTGTGAAGGTTTCTCTAATTTATAGGTAATGGCTTGAGCATGCCTTTTACATTGGTCTTTTACATTTCATTGTACATTGGTCTTTTACATTTCATTTGGCATTGGTCTTTTACTTTTCATTTGACATGGGTCTTTTACTTTTCATTTGACATTGGTCTCTTACTTTTCATTTCACATTGGTGTCTTACTTTTTCATTTCACATTGGTCTTTTCGTTTTCCTTTTCCTTGTATACTGGTTTAAAGTAGGGTAAGATCAATACGTTCTGTGGGAGGGGAGTGACGGACGTTTCCCTTCCCCGGCCTTGAGCTCCACACGGAACTCCCTCCCTCCCCAACCAAACTGACAGTAAGTTTTCATCATCAGAAAGCGAGACAAGTGAAGGGAGCTCTGGACCTGAACCCAACTGAACCCAACTTGCTCCACAGAATCATAAGCTTACCGTCGGTCGGTCCTCTCCAGCCACTGGCAGTGACAACTCCAGTCCGCACTCCGCAGCAGTCTCTGCAGTTTTTGCTCCTCCCGAAGCGGCGTCTCCGCCTTGTAGAGACTGTCGGAGATCCCGATTTGGCATGTGAAGATCGCGTGATGACTGTCCACCTCGACCATCCGGAGCAGGACATTCAGATCCAGACTGCGGAAGGGCGGGTGACGGAGCTTCATGTGCCGGACGGCGATGTGCTGGTGGTGTACCCGGGCAACCCGGAGGATTATGACCACGTTTCGGTCCAAGTGGTCTCGGGTCCTACAGTCAAACCCAGCTTTACTCCCGTACAATCCGGCATTCGCGCTCCTCCATCACCCAGCCGTTGAAATGGGCCTGGCCTGTTTAGTCTCGACGTCGATGTATGTTTGCTGCTGCTTGTCGATGTTGAAGATGTTGGTGGTATGGAGTTGGGCGAATTGAAAGCTCGAGTCGGGTGTCAATCGCCTGTACTGGGTGTTGACAGTCAAGATAGTAACTAACGTGGATCAAGGAAAATAATTCTGAGTCGTCCGAAGTCCCCTGTGGAAGAAGTGGCCTGTTGTGCATGGCTGCAGAATCCTGGGATTGGTAGGAGAATCTCAGTCGTGTGTTTTGAAATCCAATTTGGAAAGGATTTTGTGCTCCTTGATCGATTTGATTGTCATCCCGCAGGTGCGAATGGTGTCTTGAGTGTGAATGTTTGTTGTTTGCAGAAACTAGTTACTTCGACACTCTTGTGCACAGAGAGTTGTCATAATTAATCGTGTTCGGTATTCTCTCCCCCCGCTGGAGAAAACTCCACAGTGTTTGGTTCCGAATCCCAGAAATTGACCGGATATTCCCCATTGCACAGTAATTCCTGAACTGTTGCCTGAATGTTGGGTTGTTCTCATTTTCTGGACAATGAAAAAACTCATTTTGTTAATCTGAACCAATTCCATCAAGGCGAGTCTTACATTCGGTTTTGCGTAGTATTTGTTATCACAGTTCACAACAAAAAGGAATGATTGGGAAATTCATAATGCAGTTGTTTAACAATATTTAAGTCTGAATTGGATATCAAAGGAAATACACATATTTGAACGGGAGGAGTTACTGACACACCTTATGATTCACTGGAAGTACATATGCAATAGATACGGTCGGGCTGCTGTTAAACCTTTAAGGCCGGACATTTCTTGGTTTCAAAAGACCAGATCGATTAATCAGGTTGGTCATGTTACATGATTTTGGAGTGTATTGAAATTCTGTTTGTGTAGTAATGGCGATGTTCCCCATGCCATTTATGTGAGTAAAGAGCACATACGATAGCGTTTCTTCGCATGTCAACCTCATAGATGTGCCAATTCTGTCCCCAACAAGTCCAAATTGCAACACAACTCCCATGTTTCTTCACCCTGTGCCATCTTTCTATAAATTTCTTCCATTTTGCAGTCCCCATGTGTGCCACTTTCACAGAATAATCGCCATTTTAATGAAATTCCCCAACACTGGATTTGAATGCAGCCCATCAACTGCAAATCTGCCAGTGTGTGTGAAGAACCCCTGATCGAAGAAAACTGCACAGCAATGCGATAAAGACATGATGAATGTCCACCACCCGTTCACCTTCGCAGCTCAATTGCCTCTCCCACATATTCTGTGCAATCATTGAACATGTGCGAATTAAAGAATGCGTGAGTGAATGGAAAAATGGCACTTTGGCACTTTGGCAGGATGAAACTTCACTGAGATTCGTTGTCCCATCGACAACTATTACATCGCGACCAAAAGAACTATCCTCGACCCGATAATCAAATTTGACAACGAGAAATTTCTCATCGCAGTCCATTAGCGCAAAGTCATTTCAAATTGGAATTTACACTCATTTCTCCCTCGTGATATGAATGTGCGTGCAATGAAGCCATTAACCAGACACATAAGAGGGCGCAACAACTCAAGGCCGAAAAGTTCACTCGGAACTGAACATAACTATGAATTGACAGTCACAACCATTTCGATCAAGTAGCAGACATTCGTTCCAACCTGGATTGAAAACATAAAGTTGTGGGGAATGAATGAGTTTCTACGTACAAGATCCAGTTCATTTCCCGTTTCAGTTATTGTCTGCTCATGATCTTCGTTGTCTCTCGACTGGGAGCTACCGTGGTTCTTACAGTGATCAGTCAGTTTCTTTCTGGAGTAGAGAGCTTGTTGCGGCTTGTGATTTCTATGTGTTTGTATGACTGTTTGTTAGGCTGGTTGTTTGTTTTGATTTGTTTTGTTTGTTAAGTTGAGATCTTTTCAACCGTGCGTCCAGGAGTCGTGTTCTTGGTACTGTAAGAAAGCTCTTGGGCGATGAGGGATGCACGGACTTTGTTTCGTGACGTTTGTACTCACGGTTGAAAACATATTGAGTTTTGAAATTTTTATGGATTGGAAAATTAGAAAATTATTTTGACTTTTATTTTGACTGTGCCAACGGCACAAGGCACGCTAGTAGGATTGAAGTAGTCATATTTCAGAGCTTATTTATGTTTGGATGGGCATTTAGGGGTTAAGGTAGGATGCTGTAATTGCGACCATCTCCTTGCAATCGCCCCATAGCTGGTTGTAAAATGGATGGGAGGTGATCTTTAAATGAACCACTGTTGCTATTGAATGAATCAAGAAAAATTTATTTATTTTATTTCGAGAGCCAATCAATTTCTTCCCTGATTCAGAAATCGATTTAGAAGTTGCAAGGGGACAGATTTTGGGAGACCTATGGTCACAAATAGGTACCTACTACAAAAATCTTTGAAAATTCATAACTAATTCAAAAATGCTTCAAAAAATATGAAACCACTTGTGTTACATTCCGCATCCATTTTTCTTTCTCTGAAAAATGAGCTAAAAATATTTCTGTTCATGCAAACCTCTGAAAAAGGCAGATCAGCCCGTAAAGGGTCGCTTTTAGAGCCTCCTACCTTACAGGGGTTACTAACAAGTGAGATTTCCTTTATTTGTAACATTAGAAGTTTATTTTATAGATTAGAAAAAATAAACTATTAATTTACAGACTATAAATTTTTTTAAATTAAATTTATAAACTATAATTAGAAATTTGTAAACTTTGACCAGGATTTTATCGTTTCTTCACGGTATCAATGTGGCCCCATTACCGACAACACTAGAAATTCAAGGCACCGGAATCCTTAATCGGCATTGCTGGAAAGCATTTCGGGCTCGTATATCTTATGCAGTAACTTTATTAGGATATTCCGGAATTCTGCAGTCTGCACTCATGCTTCAGCAATGACATGGAAATTAAATATGACGAGGCCTCAGCGTGTTAGTTGCATTTAATTCATTTCCTTTCACCAGAAATTTACAAGACGAGTGAGAATGAGAAGCAAGTCCAGGACAGTCATGCACCGGGTACGTGGGAGAGGCAATTGAGCTGCGAAGGTGAACGAGTGGCGGACATTCATCATGTCTTATCGCATTGCTGTGCAGTTTTCTTCGATCAGTGGTTCTTCACACACTGGCAGATTTGCAGTTGATGGGCTGCATTCAAATCCAGTGTTGCAGCAAGGATTCGAAATCCGATGCAATGGTCAAACTCTTTGCATTGGCGTGTTTTGGGCCGCCATTTCGAAATTCAAGCGCCCAGAGCTGAAAAAAACTAGGACAGATAGTTGGTTTGATCTCATGAAAGTGACCAGAGGGTTGAGGCAAAATTGGATCAGCAGGTATGGAAGACTTTGGTTTCGATATTGAAGCACCCTTCGACTTGAATTGTGCTGTAGCAGAAATTGATGGTAAGGACAATTTTCATTGCTTTCCATTGATACCATTTTGTGACTAGCTTTTAGATAACTGTCCTTAGTACTTTTAACTGGAATTCTAAGTCTCTATAACTAGTACTACACAAACAGAATTTCAATACACTCCAGAATCATATAACATGACCAACCTGATTAATCGAACTGGTCTTTTGAAACCAAGAAAGGTCCGTCATTAAAGGTTTAAGAGTAGCCCGACCATATGTACTGCATATGTACTTCCAATGAATCATAAGGTGTGTCAGTAACTCCTCCCGTTCAAATGTGTATTTCCTTTGATATCCAATTCAGACTTAAACATTGTTCAAACAACTGCATTGTGAATTTCCCAATCATTCCTTTCTGTTGTGAACTGTGATAACAAATACTCCGTAGTAGGCAAAAACGAATGTAAGACTCGCCTTGATGGATTGGTACGTATCAGATTAACGAAATGAGTTTTTTAACTGTCCAATAAGAACAAAACATTCAGGCAACAGTACTGTGCAATGGGGAATATCCGGTCATTTTCTGGGATTCGGAACCAAACTCTGTGGAGTTTTCTCCAACGGGGGGAGAGAGTACCGAACAGGATAATCTATGGGGGCAACTCTTTGTGCACAAGAGTATCGAATTATTTAGTTTCTACGAACAACAAACATTCAAACTCAACACACCATTCGCACCTGCGGGCTGACAATCAAATCGATCAAGGAGCACAAAATCCTTTCCAAATTGGATTCAAAACACACGACTGAGATTCT
Source organism: Climacium dendroides (assembly GCA_950106755.1). Lineage (NCBI taxonomy): Eukaryota > Viridiplantae > Streptophyta > Bryopsida > Hypnales > Climaciaceae > Climacium > Climacium dendroides. Next base: position 30,837,113 of record OX467083.1, on the reverse strand, counting down.
CCTACCAATCCCAGGATTCTGCAGCCATGCAACAGACCACTTCTTCCACAGGGGACTTCGGACGACTCACTATTATTTACCTCGATCCACGTTACTATCTTTTCTGTCAACACTCACCACAGGCAATTAAAACCCGAATCGAGCTTTCAATTCGCCCAACTCCATACCACCAACATCTTCAACATCGACAAGCCGCAGCAAAACATACATCATGCCAAGCCAATTTCAACGGCTGGGTGATGGAGGAGCGAGAATGCCGGGTTTCATGGGAGTAAAGCTGGGTTTGACTGTAGGACTCGAGACCACTTGGACCGAAACGTGGTCATAATCCTCCGGGTTGGGGTACACCACCAGCACATCGCCGTCCTGCACATGAAGCTCCGTCATCCGCCCTTCCGCAGTCTGGATCTGAATGTCCTGCTCCAGATGGTCGAGGTGGACGGTCATCACGTCCGTTGCCATTTTGACGTTCTTGTCGCCCACCAGAACGTTCACAACCATCGTCGCCGGGTTGGAGATGGTCACGCTGGCCTTGGCAGTAAGCCCCGAGTCCGGTCCCGAGTCCGGTCCCGGGGTTGCACAGAAAGCAGTCGCCACGAGCGCGGCCACCAGCAGTCCCAGCAGGAGGGCCTTTCTCTCCACCGACGACGTCGCCATTGTGATTTGATTGGGGTAGAGCAGCTTGCGCACCTTGCTTTGCTGCAGTCTTTGGGTTTATTCTTGCGCACTTTGCGCACCTTGCTACTCTGAAATGCGTGAAATTTTAGAACTTGAAACTGGGATGAATTGTGATGGGAAGCTTAGAAGCCTTTTTATCGAAGGGACTTGCAATGGTTCAAAGGACAGCAGTGTTCAATACTACTTGTGTGATTAGATCACTAAATCCGGAAAGCACAACTTACGTGCAATTTGTGCACGGAATGGAGTTTTCTGTCAAAATTATTTGGTTTGGAAATTTCGTTCCGTTTTTTCTGATCCATTATTTTCACACATGCCTCAGCCATGGGGACAGCGATTGCTTCGATTTCTCTTTGCCAGAAATTTTCAAGACGTGATTGGGGGAGACGTGAAGGAAAGAATAGTCCAGGACGGACATACTCTGGGCACGTCCAAATTATCTGGGAAGGTGCACATCAGGACAACAGTCCTTTCAAAATCGCAGTGCCGTGAGGTTGGCTTCCGCTTCCACAATTCTCGTGTGGTTAGCCCGTACAACGCTCCCGAATGCATGAACAGCAGCTAAAGACGTTCAAGAGGAAAATAATGGAATGTCAGAAGGTTACTCGTGTCTGGAAAAACTTCAGACTGAAGTGCATGCAAGCCTCATCAAGGATATGGTGAAAAGCTCAGAAACTCTGTTGTCACTTAAGGGCATGTTTATGCTTGGCATTAGCTGATACAGCTTCGAAGTCAAGGAAATCAATGAAATCTGAGTATATCAAACAGCAAACTCTGTTCTCGAGTAGCAATCTGTGTTTGACAACACGTGCAAATGTGCGAATTAAAGAATGCATGAGTGAATGGAAAAATGGCACTTTGTCACTTTGGCAGGATGAAACTTCACTCAGATTCGTTGTCCCATCGACAACTATTACATCGCGACGAAAAGAACTATCCTCGACCCAACAATCAACATTGACAACGAGGAATTTCTCATCCCAATTAATTAGCGCAAAGTCATTTCAAATTGGAATTTAAACTCATTCCTGAGTTCCTCACTTGTTTTTTACAAATCCAGGGTTCGATCCGTTTCAATGCAGAGGACAACTATGGCAGAGGACAACTATGGTTTAGGGATTTAGATCCCAAGCGTCGTCAAGGACTAACGAGCATAGACCTCTGACGATTGATCCCAGCTGACAATCGCTAAAGGGCTTCACAGAATCTTTTTCAGAAATTTAGGAAATGGGGCGAGAAAGGTTTTGCATGGGTTTATGAGCTAGGACGAAGCTTTTGGGTATGCCAGAAGACTGCTGAGGACAAAGCATCTCTCCGTCGCAGGGTACGCCATGTGTGCAACGACGGGAACGTAGTAAGATGGCGTCGCCCAACGGTTTTGCCATGATTGAGGATGTCTCGCGCTTTCGCATCAGACGGTGCGCAGTCGCAGCGCCACCTTATGTTTCGGACCTCACAGGTCAAATTTCAGTAGCCCGCCCCCGCCGGCCGGCTTACTAACTTACTCTTAGCTGCAGCTCTTGCTATCTGCAACGTCAGCGTGCGGTGCTCAAGCTCCTCAGATGTTGAAAGCATCGTGGAGTCCACTGCTTGGTAGAGATTCGGAAATTCTTCGAGATTGCTAATTTCTCTTTCCATGCTCTGAACGTTTGAATTCGCAAAAATTGTTGAATTTGCTAAATTCTGCGGTCGAGATTTGGTCTGGGACGATGACATTGCGCGCAGAATATTGTCTCTCGACTCTTCCTTCGGTCTGTGATTGGTTTGATGTCAGGAGCTGAATATACAGAGCTGGCAAGTATCGGATCGTGGAATTTCAATTGCACCTGGCACAGGCTGTTGTTGACGAGAATAGGGTTTTTGCCTCGTGTTTAGGTCTTGAAGTATTGCACTGGGATAAGCCTCCTCGCTACAACCGGCATCGATCGACATTGTAATTATGATGAGTCGGGGAATGAATTGCATGTGAAGTAAGACCAGATTTCAGCCGTGAGTGGAAACGGCAGCAGGAATTCTGCCTCGACTAGATTGTCAATGAAGTTATCATTCCCAATGCCAGGCATTTCAGCAAGAGGACTTCGACAGTTTCGTAGATTTGCAACCTGTCTACATGAGCGGCGCATGTTGCCAGATTGAACAAGTCGCAGCCGGCGAGAGTGCGCACACTCGTCGCGTGTGGAGATGCGCAACGGTTCTCCTCAGGTATTTCCCCTCCGTGCCTAACCGCCTTTCATCTCCTCATTCCAAATCTGGATGTCGCTCTATCAATGCTTCTATAACGTCGAGACACATGGGGCTTAATCCATTCTTTATTGTACTGCAGTCTCACCTCGTTCATTTCTTTGCAAACAGCTGCCCATATATGCGCTACTTGATTTTTTATACCCGCGAAGGTAAGCTGGATGTCCGAGGGCAAGAGAGGAACTTAGGTCAAAGGGGAGAGTAAGAGACTCGTAGATTGATGAAGCTTAGTGGGTCAATGCAATCCATCCCCAGGGCACCCCTCCCGTAAATTTTTGATGCAACTCTGATTTGCTGGGATATTGAATGCTAATGCGCACACGGGCTGGGGATTCTATTCCAGGGCTACAGCGGGCGAAGAGTATCATACAGTGGGAATGGAAGACCTGGAGTTGCGGAGCAGAGTGATGAAATCTGGGAAGTGGTGTCGGCGCTTGCGAATGCGCTCCAGGATGCGCGCAACCAGCTGGTGAATCTGATGAACACCTCCCGAGGCAAGCCGATGCGCTTGTACGGTGGACGCACAAGCTCCTACGAGTCCTGTGACTCCCGCTTCTCTCTAACCCCCCACGTGAGTCCCGGTCGCGGCATGCGCAACGTGCACCGCGGGCACGCTCACGGGCACGTCGCGTTCGGATTAAACTCCGAGTTTCCTCTGCACTCAGCCACCCCGATGCGAGTGAGGCGAGCCCGGCCGATGAGTGCCCCGCGAACTGTTCGCGTTTCCCCTTCTCCTCGACGCTGCACTCACCCTTTGCATGGTATGGGCGCGGCCGCGAGGAGTCTCACGCCGCGACGAGCTCAAGCGAAGTGGCCGTCGTCGCAGGTGGCGGATTGCAGGAAGTCGCATTGGGACGAACTCAGCCGACGAGACAGGGCGTGTGTGAACATCAGCCCGGGGAAAGGGCAGAGCAAGAGTGGAAGCGCGGGAGAGCATCGGCGGCATGGGGATTGTATCGGCACGCGATTCATTTCGCTGTTGAAACAAGAAGCGCACCAGATTCGAGAGCGGCGCTTGGCGGAGGAGTCGCTCCGGGATCGAAGGCCATCGTGGACCCGGTGCTAGCGAATTGACTCTACTTACTTTCGTGTGTTGATTCACTTGATTGATCTATGCTTTCTCTTCGATTTCCTCGACATTGGCCTTAGTTCGTAGAAGTTGCAAGCAGAGTAGCAGACTGATTGATGACCAGCAGGAGATCGTTTCCGTTGCCGACCTGGCGCATCTTCCCTACACCGAGGCTTGCTAGCTTCTGTATTCGTAGCTTCATACTCGATGAACTTTTGTCGAACTGTGGCACTACTGAAGAAGTTGATGGTCAGCGTTGTGCAGAAGCAGGTACGCGTGCACATGCCAGACCTCGGAGTATTGACAATTTGCAGTAGATTGTTTCCATCACCGACATGGCGCATCGTCTGTACACTAGCTGAGGCTGCTAGCTTCTGTATTCGTAGCTTCAAATTCACGATGGACTTTTGTCAAACTGTGGCACTACTGACGAAGTTGATGGTCAGCGTTGTGCAAAAGCAGGTACGCGTGCACATGCCGGACATCTGAGCATTGGCAATTTGCGGTAGATTGTTTCCGTCACCGACATGGCGCATCGTCTCTGCACTGAGGCTTGCTAGCTTCTGCATGTATTCATAGCTTCAAATTCACGATGGTCTTTTCCAAAGTACTGATGGCACTGCTGACGCACATGATGTCCAGCGTTGTGCAAAAGCAGATACGCTTGCACATGCCGGACATCTGAGCATTCACAATTTGAGGCAATGCAGACTCAACTGGAGAGGATGACGAACAACGAAAGCTTCGTAGGAAAATGTATGTGCCACGAAGCATTCTGTACAGACTTGGTAATGTTTACAGGATCATTTTTTGCTGAATTTGCAAATTTCAGAGCACCAAAACTGTGTCATTCAAGTGCCATGGAGTCTACAATCTATGATCTGTATGAGTATGTTCAGTTGGCCAATTTTGAGATGTTAGGTTCAATTGGGTGATTCAAAATTGTGCCAGTTCCTTGTTGTAATTACTCCCTTTGTCCCACTAAAAACCTCCAAAATCACACACAATTTCTATCCCACTAAAAAGCTCCGTTTATTGATTTTGACTGTTGAATAAGCATTGGTTGTATTGAATGATTTTGTGGGAGTAAGTGGCAAGCAATCAAGGAGAATTCCTCCCCTAGCAAGCTTGGCCTTGCCCATATGAGGCACCTTGTACTTGTTGCTTCTTCAAACAATTGTGTTGATGAATTCGGTGACCACTTGAGCACTATGCAAATTTGTTCATGAAAGGGTTAAGTTTCTTGTTATGGTATTTAGGTTGGGAGCATATATTTCTACAATCCCATTGTTGTCACCAACCTTTAAATCATCAAGAATGACGAGTTGGTAATATTCACAAACAATGTTCAAATATAATACTTTCCACATAGATTTTGGGTACCTGAACGACACTTAAGCTAAAGATTTTGTATAGATCTAGGGGATGGAATACTAATTCTTGAATGTATGTATCGCTGGCACAAAAACTAAAAATATAGTTAATCTCTCATAGGGAAGTTTTTTAGAGTTTTTTAGTGGAACAAAGGGAGTAAGCCTTTACCATGGATATTGATCTAGTGGAATTTTGCCAATGGCTTAATTATAACCATTGATTACAAATTGTAAGAGACTCAAAATTACTCTTATTTAAATTGGGTGACTCAAAATTGTGCTAATCCTCGTAAGTCATTTTTCCATGGGTTGGATTTTTCACCTATATTATGAATAATTATACCTATTTTCTTTGAAAAGAAGTTTGTGATTCCTGTGGCAAGAAACCTCAAACTTTAGCTTCCTCAGATGAGCATTAAAGTTGATAATGTAATCCTTCTACATTGGTTGTGTAAATGAAGAAATATTGGTTAGAACATTCATCAAGTTAAATAGAAGTAAAAGAGTCATTGCTGTCGAATTGGTCATTTCACATGTTTTAGGACCATGCAATAGAATGGTGTAGAATGGTGATTTGTAGAATATAACTACAAAACCATTAGTTCAACAACTTCTAAGCATTAGCAAATGGATTGCAAATGAATAATCCAATCATTGCTTCCTATGGATTGTAAGCAATAGGAATTGTAGGCAATAGGAAGGGGGAATTTCAATAGCATTGACTACACTACTCGTTGCCATACTTTTAAGGCAGCTTCGCCACTGCACGAACAAATAATTAATTAATTTTAGATTTTAAGGTTTGTCACTTAGAAAAATATTTTTTTTGAATTTGACTTTTTTGATAAATAAACAATCATGACTCTACCTTTCATCCAACCTTTAACCTAAATTGTCTACCTTAAGATGACTATTCACCTCATGCATAAAACATTTGCATAGCTTTAAAAGCCACTCAACGTGTGTTGAGAAATGATAAGACAAGTCATTTATACAAGTGGGATGGTAGGAGGTAAAACTCAAACCTTGTGGGATAGGTATAAAAATTAAGACTAGTAAGAGCTCAACCACTCATAGTCAAATCAAAAGCAAAAATTATGTTTAAAGTAAAATTTCAGACTTCATTTAAACATAGTAAAATATAATTTTTTAAACTATGGACCAACTTAATGTGTAAAATCAATCTATCTTTCATCTCCAAAAAATCAACCATTTGAGATTTAGAGCTTGCAATCAAAAGTTATGAACAAAGTTTTAACAATAAGTGGTGAAGCTATCACCTTCAAATTATTGCATACCCTTTGAGGATTCATAACTAACAATGGATTTCATTATAAAAATGACCTCTCCACCTTTCAATGAAATAATTCTTTCATTTGATCATCAAATATTTCTTTGATGGTAGATGGTCAAATGATGGATTAGGACTTGCACATGGACTTTTTGTTCTCACCTTGAAACCTTCATCTATTTGGTTTTTTGCTCATATGCTATAATTTCTAAATATTTTTTCATTTTTTTCATTTTAGTTCTCTTTTTTGCCCAATGTTGGCATGATTTTCAAAATAATTTGCCATTATTTTTTGGAATTATTTTTGGGCAGAGGTGCCGTAAAGGTATGGTATGTGTCTCATCAAACTTGTAATATCTTGGTTTACTAATATAAGGCATTTATGGTTATTTATTTTTGGATTGCGCATGATTTGGAAGGGGAGAGAAATTTAGAAAAACATCTATAAGATTTGAGGACTTCTAGACTATTTCAAAACACTGTAATCATATATACTTGTGATGTCATATTAATATACTATAAATTTTCAAATTTTGAGTTGGTTGGTTGCTTAAAATTATTCAGTAAGCAATCAATATCTACTTTGTGTATATTTTTCAACATATCATTACTCAACAATAGTAGCATAGTGTCATTGGACCCCGTAGAAAAAGTGTGTTTATTCAACAACATAGAAAAAATCATACACCTCTTTTCCATACATTTATTGTGGAGAAGGAATTAAAGGTTTCTAATTAATACATTATAGTTTGAAATTTCTTCAAAGACTTAACATATCTTAACAATACAAAGGTTTTGAACTCGCGTGAACATCAATCTCTTCAGTGATTGTAAGTTTACAAGAATTGTAAGGAAATTGTTCATAAATAATGTTTTCCCTCTTCAATCTATTAACCCCTACATTTTGGACCAAAAAAAATTCAAATTTATTTCATTTTAGGCAATTAGAATATATTTTATTCTATTTTATAAAATTCCAAACATAAAAAATTATACTAGACTACAAAATATGAAAATATGAAAATGTATAGAAAATATTTTTAAAAGTTTGGTTGTATGGATTGTAAAATTACAATGTTTGAAATTTTTAAAAACTTTTTGGTCCTTGTGCATCGACATATTATAATTCTTGATGAAATGACATTTTTGCATTAGGCATAGTTCTTTTTATGTTTGCACCATTCATCATATTGGGTAGAGTAAACCAACCATTTACAACATACATCCAAGAATTGCACAACAACCGTTGCCAATTCAACTACCAATTCAACTACCAATTTAATTGTGATGGAAACAAAAATTTATACACAATGTGTGGTGAAGGGTTGCAAAGAATTTTTAACTAAATTTCAAGTGCATCACCTTTAAATTGCAATAATAAAAGTTTATAGGAAGAAATCTTTGCATTCTATTTTTTGAAGGTAAATCTTAACATAACATTTAATAATCTCTCCAAATTAAAAAACATGCAAATCATTATATTTATGTGGAGAAGGATTTGAACTTTGTCTATGCAGTGATTGGCAAGTTTACTATACATGCTCTAACATATTAAATACATTCTTGCCAACCTTGTAAGTAGAAGAGGATTTTTGTACTTGTTGCAGACCTTGTTCAAAAAATAATGGACTACTTCATTTTATTTGTTCATCTAATCAAAAAAAAGATTGTATTCATGCAAAGGATTTACATATCCACACCTTGTATCAAAATTTCAAAAAGATTCATTTGAGAATTACCTTTATAGAAACCTCCAAAACGACCGCTTTGTCCTTTAAACATTAAGAGTAACATTTTGCCTTCAATTGGTGAATATTATTGTGAGGTGACAGAATTGACAACCTAGTAGTTATCCAAGGCTCTAATATACCTACATCCAATTTTAGAATCAATCCAATTTTTGAAGCAAACAAATTGCCTCACCTTCTTTTATTTTTCTGCATTTTATTCGATATAGTACAATCATATTCAAAACCTCAACCACTCCAAGAATCTTGAGATGTAAAGGAAGGATACATAAAACATTGGGAAATTTAAGCTATTTACTAGCCACAACATTTAAAATTCAATATCCTTCATGAATGTCAAATTTTGCATAAATTAAGTCTTTTTGTAAAAGGGAAAAAGAAAGTGAGACATATCATCTTCTGAATGGTGTGAGGTGACCCTAATAATCTAACGTGGAAATTCAATTTCAATGCACAAGTGCCAAATCAAACCTTCATGTACAACATTTTCATCAACAAAAATTGTAAGGGCCACTTCACACTGTGACCAAAGGTCAAGAGGTTGTGGATTTCTACCAATCAAATTTCAAAAAAGCAAGAGTTTGGCCTCTCAATTCTTTACACTAGAAGGCACAAGTCCAAAGGCCAACGCCCTCCATCTACCTACATGGCAAAAAATTACTTACATGGCAGCGGACTCTCAAAAGAAGTTTGGGTCGGCTAGAAATGAAAGTCCAAATTATGACCTAGAGTTCATCAACTTACGACAAGATCTCAACCATTAAATTGCTAAGAGTTTGGCCTTTCACTTGGACTCTGGAGGCTTCACACTATGTCCGTCCAAGTTGAGAGGCCATGGAAGTTCATTGCCAAGGTTTTGCACTTTGGGCTTTGCCTTTGGAGACTTCACACTATGACCACCCAAAGGCTCCCAATTCCTATTTATTTATTGCTTATTTATTGCTCATTTTTTTTCCCGACTCTCGACAAAGTTTGGCCACTCAATCCCATAGCCTCTCGACTTAGACAACCATAGTGTGAAGTGCCCCTAAGAATAGTGTTTCTCACACCTCCTTGGTCACTGCGAGGTGAAGTCCAAAGTGCGTGTATTTCACGCGACCACCCCCACGTACCAAAAGTTTCACTGCCTGCAACCTCCAAGGTTACTCGTCTCTGGCACGAGGCATGTGCAACTTGTCCCCAATTACCTACTCATAACTCAGCCTTCTCCTCCATGGGTAGCCAGTTTCTTCTCTTTCATTTGTTGGTGTGCATAAATTAAACAGCTCTGACATGACAACTCCTGCGCATGCTCCTTCCTCCATGAACCTGCCATTTGAAGAAAAGCCAGCCCTGGCGGTCCTCAAGTTGTCCAATTTTCATTTCCCAAAACAGAAAGAAGTGACGAGAGGAGGAGACACAGCTCTTTGTACCATACCATACCATTGCAGAATAAGGTAAGGTAAGGCAGTCAGTCCATAAAGTGAGCATCTAAGGACTGGAACTGAATTTTGGGCAGGTGAAACTTCTCAAAATATTTTTCAGTAAATTTTCTTTGAAAGAAGAGAGGAATTGGCATCTAACCCAAGTTGTTTCATATTTTTTGGATCATTTTTGAATTAGTTATGAATTTTCAAACGAGATGTGGTGTAGGTCCCTATTTATGTCCCTAGGGCTTCCATGAATTGTTCACTTGCAACTTCTAAAGATAAATGGGAAAGCAAAGAGTATGATTGGCTCTTGTCATTAACAATGCTTTTTTTTTCTTTCCACTTATTCAAGGACTACAAAGGTCCATTTAAGAACCCACTTCATATCCATTCACAACCACCTATATGGGTAGTTTTTAATGCCTGCTCATATTTCAAGCCTCCTACCTTAGGACTCCGCTCAGACATTTTGAACCACCTCATATAAATGGCATTGGAATGGATTGGAGGTGGTTCTTAAATTGACCTCCAGAGTCATTGAAAAAATCGAGAAAAATATTATTCATTATTGCAAGAGCCAATTAGTCTCCTTGCTTTTCCCATTTCTCTCTAGAAGTTGCAGTGAACACTTTATGAAAGACCTAGGATCATAAATAAGGACCTACAACACTTCTCCTTTGAAAATCCATAACTAATTCAAAAATAATCCAAAAAATATGAAACAACTTGGGTTAGATGCCAATTCTTCTTGTCATTCAAGTAAAATTTACTGGAAAATATTCTGAGAAGTTTCACCTGCCCAGAATTCAGTTCCGGTGCTTAAATGGTCGACTTATGGACCGACTACCTTACCACCCAACCAACAAGTACCACACTACCACCCACCCACCCAGTTTCTGAGCGGGTTTTTTTTAGTGTTTTTTGAAAGAAATGAAATGGAATTTCATGGCCACTAACTGAACTGAACCAGTCCCGTCAGTTCTTCCAACAAACTAGGTTAAAGTCAAGCCCATTTTAAAATAACTATCATATCGGAAGCAACTAACTCAACTTCACACTGATGACCACTGAGAAAGTACAGTACATTGAACAGACAGAAGACTAATCTATTCTATCTTCAACAGCTCCGGCAGTTGAGGCGCGCGCCCATTGACAGAATTTATTGCTGGCAAAGTAATGAATAAAGAGAATGTGAGTGTGGTTGAATTTCTTGAGTGGTGTGACACTGTGATGCTGCTGTTCTGTTGGGGTGGTGATCTCTAACATAAAATAATGGGCACCGGTGCTGCTGTCCGTCATGGTCCGCACTCCCAAGTTGGATGATGTGAGGGCGGGAGTGCAGCACCTGCCCCTGTGGTACCTTCAAAACTTGGGCTTAACTTCAAGCTTCAGCTTCAGCCTTGCCTTGCTTCGCTTTGCCTCCAGAGTTGACTTGACATGGGCTGACAGGAGAACTGAACTGCCTGCCTGAAGGTGGTCACTGGGCACCAATTGAAAACCCAAAGTTATTGAGCCGTCATGGGCTCGTGGCCTTCACTTGCAAGCAGACAGGTCCACAGGCACCCTGTTGAGAAGTTAGTGAACTCAATTTTTTTTTTTAAAACTGCCCAGGGCTGGCCCCCCTCTGGTCCTGATGAGTGTGTACTTTTTCCTTGTCAATGGAATTTGTCCATGCATTTTAAAAGAATTTTCTTAAAAAAAACTGTTAATTTAACCCTGAAACACCAGGCTGGTCCACTCTGGAAATCATGGCCAAGGAGGATTGACCCATGTGTTGCCCCCGTGGTTTACCCTTGCAGGAAACACTGCATTCAATAGGGGTGCTAAGGGGACCGAAAAAGTAAAGGGACTTGTGGAAAATGTTGTGGAAAACAGTAGATGTTTGCAAACATGGTGTAAGGTAAGGTAGAACTACCCATTACCATACAGATTTGCAATCTAGGTACTTTGGAGAAGCTATTTATGAGCTTTCATATTTTTTCAGAGATTGAATTGTTTGAGAGAAGTCGATTGCAAAAAGGATGAAGACATTCAGGCAAGAATTGAATTTTTTGTGATTTTTCAAAGCTGAAATGAAAAACTGTGACTACACCCTTGTTGAAGCATGATCAGACCATTGTTGAAGCGTGGGCTGATGTGTCCACTCCCCAGTGCATTGCCATCATGATCATGGATTATTAAGATTGTGCTAATAAGATGGGTCAGTGATGGAAATGGAAGGAACCTGTAGGTGGAGGAATTGGGTAAATGGTGGTATTGGATAGTTCTACCTTGGTATGCTCTTACAGCGACCGTTGAAGCTCATTATTGACAGTAATAGATATTTGAAGCAACATGTCACCCATTCCTAGATAAGGGTTTGCATTTAGAACATAGTTGCTTTTAGAGTAGACTACCTTACAGTCCCCCATCACTTCAACACCTATTGATGTATAATAAAGGGAGATATTTATATAGTGTGTAATGTCGATTAATTAGTATAGGTCCCTTTATGAAACCCCTATTCAATGCGAAATTTTTTTATTTGCCATATGTGATATGGTTTACAAATTCTGAATCCGTATTTGTAATTTTGAGAGCATTCATTGGAAGTCAAACTATTGTGTAAGACCTTCCCTTTCTACACAAAATTCCAAGCACTTTTGTCTTACATAGAAGGATTCTATGTCATCCATCGGACAGTGGGAGGCCATATGGGCAATCTTGAAGGATATGGCCTCCTATGACCAAGGTAGTCAACAAAATGCTTCAACTATTGACCCAATGGTGCATTCTTTGTTTCTATAGTAAATAGTGAAGTTATCCATTGGACTCTTTTGATTCTTAATGTCCTTCAATGAAAGACAAGAAAAGACAAGACTTATTACCATTGAAGTACTTTGTCATAATTGATTCAATTTTTGGACCACATTTTTCATTTCAACTATAATCTCGAAAGTCATCCATTGTCCACTTTTAGCCTTAGAGTTTTGTTATAGTTTTAACTCTCAAAGTTCTTTTACCGTGTTTTCACCAAAAATAGTCCAAAATTGCCATTTCTAGTACATGTACCAAATTTTAGGGAAAAAAATATTTTTGAACACATGTAACTACAAAATCTTGTAGTAAACTAGTTTGAGAAGATGTAGAAAACATTTCAGAAATTTTCTCTAAGTAGATTGCAAGATAGTAGCATTTGAAGTGACACCCTAAATCCCTAAAAAAAAATTTGACCATGCAAAAAAACAAACAACTACACTTCACAAGGTAACATTTATATGCAATTTCAAATTTTTTAGTTTTTAAAAAAGTGATATTTAAAGAAACTTTTTTGGTTGCTCGGATTGCCTAGGTTGCTTGAGAAATGAAAACTACAATCATACAATAACTTTTTAACTATGTAGTCAAAAGTTATGAAATTTGTTGGGCCTCAAAGCTACTCTTTGGGCACATGTTATGTGAAATTCTATATGTATTGAGCTACTCAAAATCACTATGTTGCCGGAAAAACGCAATTTAGACATTAAACTTTAGGGGTTAAACTGATACAACTATGCTTACATTTGTAGAAGATATGATTGGAAGACAAGTGATAATAGTAGTGTAAGGTAACTTAAGATGATGGATGGATGAATGAAATCTTCTAATCACATGTGGCAGTGTGTAAGCAGAGGATGAGAGGAGTCAGACAACTCCCAGTTGAGGATGGATGCACTGGAGTCAGACCGCTCCAGATTGAGAACATGTGCACTGGAGTTAGACAGCTCCATATTTAGTGCACTGGAGTCAGACCGCTCCAGATTGAGAACATGTGCACTGGAGTTAGACAGCTCCATATTTAGTGCATTGGAGTCAAACCGCTCCAAATTGAGAACATGTGTACAAGAGTTAGACAACTCAAGATGAGGTGCACTAGAAGTAGATTACTATGCCGTATTTAGATGGTAATAAAATATCTTTACTCTAGATATAGGAGTAAAAGGATAGAAGGATAGAAAGATCTATGAGTTAGATCTAAATTTGGAATAGAAAGTAAAAAGGACTTGAGATAGACTCTAGTTCCTTTGGAAAGGAAATAGTATAGAAAGGCTCGGGGGTGAGAAGGTGCGACACTTCTTGAGTGATCTCTTCTCTATGGTTGGGTGGTGAGCCTTATTATATTAATTATTTGAGAGTTGGTGGCAAACCTGTGGGAGGTTTATTACAAGTGGTATCAGAGCAGTTATGGATCCTATTGAGGGTTTGGAGGAGAGGATTGTGAGAGCAGTGAGGGTAGCATTGAGGAGGGTCCAAGGTTCTATACAATCGGGAGCTCCACCTCTTCCCAAGGAGGCTCCTCCAGACACCCCACGCCCTCCTTCATCTTCACCATCTAAGTCAAGAGAGGTAGAGTCCAATTCAACATCTATTTTGAGGGGTTCTGGTTATAGACGAGTTGATATTTTGGAGGACTTGAAGAGGTATCCTTTCAAGCCTTGTTTTAGAGGAAGGAATTGCAAGCCCGAAGAAGTCAAATCTTTTATTTCCATATTGGAGGACTTCTTCACTTCAAGTTACCAAGATGATGACAAGATCAAGGCCACAGTGATTTGTCTTCAAGACAAAGCTCGTGCGTGGTATGACAATTTGAAGAGCGATCGGGAGAATCGTGGTCTTCAACCTCTGTCAACTTGGAGCACCTTCAAGCAATTGTTTCTTCAAGAATTCCTTCCTAGCAATTATGGAGAAGACATGCGTCAAGGACTCTATGACTTGAAACAAGGAAGTTTGTTTGTCACCCAATACAAGTCAAAGTTTGATTTGCATATTGTCTATTTTCCTAATTGGGGTGAAATTGATAGAGTTGAGTTCTTTGTTCGTAACTTAAAGGATTCAATCAGATTTAAAGTCAGTGCTTATCATCCAAAGACTCTAGATGATGCTTATGGTTTGGCTATGAACTTTGAGAGAGAGGTTAATAGCAAGTTGGAGAGGAATAAGAGTCAATTAGGAAAAAGGTCCTCAGAGTTCAATCGGTCTGCTAATCAAAACTTTAAGTCTTTGAAGTTATCTCATGGTTCTAATCCTTCTCAAGGTTCCAAGTTCAACCCAGGACAGAGGGGTGCCATGTTGAGCAAAAAACAAAAACAAAAGGTTTACCGTTGTGAAGCTTTCCATGGACTGCTCCCTCCTTGCATGCAATCCATGCATCCACTTGCTTTAGCCACGCCATCCCCAGTATCACCTCATATCGTGCTCAATTCCAAACTTCAAAGTCTACCTCAGTATCCACACCTTGAATGTTCACAGGAACCTTCAACATACGGTGAGTGATAGAACTTGTTTGGTTGTTTGGTAACCAAATTGAGCAAGGTTTGATAGGAACTAAAGGAAGTCCTAGCTTGTGAGCAAATGCAGTTGACATCATATTATGAGTGCTACCAGAATCAATAAGAATCATAGAAGAGAAAGAAGAGTTCAGAAAGCCTTTGATCTAGAGCACCGTTGGATCTTTCTCCACTTCCATGTTCATAATAGCAGTTGAGATAGTTGGAACTGCATCCTTGCTTGGCTCTCCATCAGATACATCATCATCATCTTGCTCCACCTCCAGTGTTGCTGTCTTCTTCTTAGAGGATGGACACTCGAAGCTTCGATGTCCAGGCTTATGACACCTAAAGCATAAACCTTTCTTCACATGCTCCTCTTGCTCTTCTTTGCTCAACATGGCACCCCTCTGTTCTGGGTTGAACTTGGAACCTTGAGAAGGATTAGAACCATGAGATAACTTCAAAGACTTAAAGTTTTGATTAGCAGACCGATTGAACTCTGAGGACCTTTTTCCTAATTGACTCTTATTCCTCTCCAACTTGCTATTAACCTCTCTCTCAAAGTTCATAGCCAAACTATAAGCATCATCTAGAGTCTTTGGATGATAAGCACTGACTTTAAATCTGATTGAATCCTTTAAGTTACGAACAAAGAACTCAACTCTATCAATTTCACCCCAATTAGGAAAATAGACAATATGCAAATCAAACAACTACACTTCACAAGGTAACATTTATATGCAATTTCAAATTTTTTAGTTTTTAAAAAAGTGATATTTAAAGAAACTTTTTTGGTTGCTCGGATTGCCTAGGTTGCTTGAGAAATGAAAACTACAATCATACAATAACTTTTTAACTATGTAGTCAAAAGTTATGAAATTTGTTGGGCTTCAAAGCTACTCTTTGGGCACATGTTATGTGAAATTCTATATGTATTGAGCTACTCAAAATCACTATGTTGCCGGAAAAACGCAATTTAGACATTAAACTTTAGGGGTTAAACTGATACAACTATGCTTACATTTGTAGAAGATATGATTGGAAGACAAGTGATAATAGTAGTAAGGTGAATACACTTGAAACCAACCATGTACTGGTAATGTACATTTAATACATCAAAATATATGCAACTACTATATAGTGTCATTTTTGTTAGTGTGTTGGTTTATTATATATTTACCTAATTACTCAAATAATAGCAATTTAACCCCTTAAATAAATACACAATGAAAAAGGGAAGCAAAGTTCATGGGTTGAAAGAACAAAAGAATGTCACCCTTTTGTCACCCTTTATTTTTGTCAAAAAAGAAGAAGTGGAGGAATTGTCCTTATAATCTTTGGCATTGACTACTCTGTTTTTATTAGCTCAATGAAATAGTTTACAGTTTTTGAAAAATCAATAAAAATGTTGAAAGAAAGCAAAAGGATGCCACTACTGTACCAGGAGGAGAAGACCTGAAATAATATAAATCTGATTTTTTAATTGAATAACCAATTCATTGAGTGCACTAATAACATGCTGGATGGTGTAAAAAACTGAGTGCACTTCAAAACATATAATTGCATCATTTAATAACCTTTGGAGACTCTAAATTGTACACATTTTTTTTAATCCCTCATCTGGACACTTCCCTGAGTGGACATCAAAGCATGTTAAATAAAAATGCCAGCTTCTATGTGGAGTCCCTAACCTCACTGATCAATGGTGGAATGGAAGTCTGTTTTTTCTGGAACTCCCATTCATTGTGTGCACTAAGTTAATAGCATG
Organism: Climacium dendroides; assembly: GCA_950106755.1. Classification (NCBI taxonomy): domain Eukaryota; kingdom Viridiplantae; phylum Streptophyta; class Bryopsida; order Hypnales; family Climaciaceae; genus Climacium; species Climacium dendroides. The sequence continues at coordinate 30,820,248 of OX467083.1, read as the reverse complement.
CTGAATGACATTAAAAAAATGGAGTGAATTGCCTTCAAAATTCAAACCATATAATTGCATAATATAATAACATTTAGGGACTTTAAATTTTATACATTTCTGGTATCCTTCAATACTACATTTCCTATAACCCATCAAAGCATGTCTGTAAGGTGTGGCTTAAGGGGGTGAAGCCCATCAATCAATACACTAAAATTGGTAAATAGTGTTGGCTACACTAATTGTCAACAATAACACTAATTGTAATTTGCAAGGTTAGTGTTAGAACATTATCTACTCATTCTAACACTATTTTAGTTCTATAGTAAAATTTAGTCATTTCAACATTTCTACGAGAGTGCATTTAGTGTTAGATGGGAACAAAATATAGAAGTTGGAATGGTAATATAATAAGTTAAGGCTATGATCCAGATCACTACAATACTAATTATCACCCAACACTATTTACCAATTTTAGTGTAGTGGAATGGAAGTTCAATTCTTTTAAAACTCCCATTCCAATGTCAATCAACAGGCTTCATTATCCCTCGATTCCACATGGAAGCCAATCCCTAAGAGCCTGAATTATCCATCCGGTATTCAAAATTGAGCAACAAACTTCCACCCAAAGGATGAATGGAAGATCGGCATTTTTGTTAAGGTTAATCCCAAAGTGACATTCCATATCCAGGGTTCAAAAACATCATTGCTTTTGAAGCTCTATAGATGTAGATATCTTCAAGTTATACAAATCTCAACTGTACAATCTTGTAGTGTATATGTTTTAGATAATATGTACAAAATTTGAAGTCATTTGGCCACATAGATATTTTAGTGTCAAAAATAGATGTTGAAATTTTCCCCAAAACACATTTGGAGGTGAAATTTGTTTTCTAAACTTATTCAAATGAAAAAACTTTACATTGGTGAATTTTTTTTCATTCAATCAACTCACTGTGTCTAAAAGATAGCTTTGAAATGTCAAAAAGCAACAAGAAAAATTACAAAAAACACATCTAAGGCTGAACCTCCTCCTCCTAGAATGCTTCTCACTCACTCATTACTTCTTGGATTGACATGAGGTTTTTGCCTCACATACTTGACTAGTATGTGCAACTTTTCCCAAAAAAATTATTGAAAATGGACTTTGTATGAAGAAGAAATAGGCCGCCGAAGTTTTTTCTACTCCCCAAATGCCAGGATGTTGAACTATAAATTGCTCCCAAACATTCACAACAACTTGGATTGACATGAAAATTTTACCACAATAACTAGACTTCAAGGGGAACAAAATCCAACAAATTTCTATTGAAAGTGAATGTTTTACAAAAGAATCTAAGCCCCCAAAGTTGCAGCCCTAAATGCAGTTTGGTGAACTCAAATTGAAGCTATGAGCTTCAATTGGCCCCAAAAAACTCAGTACATCTTGGATTGATCTGAAATATTTTCCACACAAACTAGAGGGGAGAACACAACTTTCCCAACAAGTTTTATTAAATTTGGACCTTGGATGCAAAAGTTACAACACTTTACACTGGACTCCAAATTGTGTGAGGACACTTTCTGTCCTCTTTGTCATTTTGGAGGTTAAGGTACCTGTGAAAAAGGCAAATCATCCCTTAAAAGGGCGCTTTTTGAGCCTCCTACCTTAAGTTAGGTAGGACAACTTCAGAGTTAGGGTAGGACAACTTCAGAGTTAGGGTAGGACAACTTCAGAGTTAGGGTAGGACAACTTCAGAGTTAGGGTAGGACAACTTACAAGATTAGAATGGTCAAACATGAATTGGAAGAAGGCCAAATTTGGGGCGTTGGGGACACTCAAGGGTTAATAAGGGAAATTTTTTCCTCTTTGGTGTCAGATGTGAATTTTTTTCACAGAAATCATCCAAGCCACCAATCAGATTTCAGTCTTGAATTTCATTTTCCTTTTCTTTTTTGCCCCCAGCTGCTTCATGGTTTGAATGTACCACAGGTGGGTTTACACAAAATGGCGGTGGCTTCGTTTTCAGGCAGTGAATTTAGCTGGGATTGCAAAGCTGCAGCCAGGCATTGACAACGGTACGAACTCCTCCGCTCCTCCGAACTGAAGAGCCATTGTAATGAGTGTGCACTGCGCTAATAATGAGCTTCGACAGGATGGGTACAAGGGCAATATTTGCGGATCGTGGAGACGAGATTTGGCAAGGACTCGGTCCTTTACTCGGTCCTTTACTCGGTCCTTTACATGACATGAATCACTACCCTAGCCCCAACTTGTAGCTCCCTCGGTGGCATGTGCAATTTATACAAGCTCGAGCTTATCTCTTTCACGTGGGCTGATCCCCTCACTCATCCCGGTCATGGTGTGGAAATGTTGAAATTTTTTTACTTGCCATGCACGAGAAAAATTTGCTAATTATTGAATTCATGTTTTCAATGGGAGACCCCAAATGAGTGTAGAAGAGAATTTTTATCAAACACATAATAATAGTTTTTTTTTTAATTTTACCTACTCCCTTGGAATCACTTCGGGGATGAGTGAGGGGATCGGTTTACTTTGGTGGCATGTGCAATTTATACAAGCTCGAGCTTATCTCTTCCACGTGGGCCGATCCCCTCACTCGTCCCAGTCACGGTGTGGAAACGCTGAAATTTTTTTACTTACCATGCACAAGAAAATTTGCTAATTATTGAGTTCATGTTTTCAATTGGAGGCCCCAAATGAGTGAGGGGAAGTGTATAGAAGAGAATTTTTATCAAGCACATAACAATAGGGGGATCTTTGTTTTACCTACTTCCTTGGAATCACTTTCAGGGATGAGCGAGGGGGGTGGTTTACTTCAGTGGCATGTGCAATTTATGCAAGCTCAAGCTTATCTCTTCCACGTAGGTCGCCCCCCTTGCTCGTCTCGGACTGGAAACACTTAAATTTTTTTACTTGCTATGCATGAGAAAATATGCTAATTTTGAGTTCATGTTTTGAATTAGAAGCCCCAAATGAGCAAGGAGAAGTGTGTAGAAGAGAAATTTTATCAAACACATAATAATAGGGTGGAGTATTTTACCTACTCCCTTGGAATCACTTTGGGGGGACGAGCGAGGGGGTCAGTTTATTTCGGCCTTTGAAATGACTTCCAAAGGCCAAGAAGGGTGGTGGTTCACCCTAGACTTTGGGACAATAGACTTCTTCTAAAGGTATCCTTTTTGTAGGTGTTCTATACTTAATTTACATGCTAACAACTAAGAAAATAAAATTTAAAACACTAAAGTTGAACCTTTGAACCATTTTTTTTAAACTTCAAATGTTTAAAATGTACAATTGCTATGTGGAATGCAAGGCATCGATGGTGGGTAGTAAAACAAAAATTAGAAGATTTATAGATGCATAGGTGCGTTTTTCATTTCTACAATAATCCCCCAAATCATCAATGAGCCTCATTTAGATCTTTTAAAGCATTTTAGGATTGGGACAAAGATATATGAAGATAAAATTGTAAATTTTTTGTATTCTTTATCCTTGAAATAAATAGATGGTTTATTCCATTGAAAGGTAATTGAATGTATCATTAAATTGAAAGAAAAAAGGTTTAAACCATGTGTCAAATAATGTTCTGAGAATTTTTCTAAACTAAACATCACAATATATATCCAATATAAATTAGAATGCTACTATCTTTAATACAAAGCATTAAAGGAGAGCCAAACCACTTGTCAACTATTTGTGGTGTTTTATCCTTGACTATAAACTTATTTCAATGTCTAACAAAGCTTTGGTGTCTCGTTGCTAATTCTTTAAGAATGGACTACACTAAAATTGGTGAACAGTGTTGGCTACACTAATTGTCAACAATAACACTAATTGTGATTTGCAAGGTTAGTGTTAGAACATTATTTCTCAACCTCCCTTCGAGGTTACCCTGTCCACTTGAGCTGGACTAATTGTTCCTTTTCTTGTGTTCTTGTGTTTTTTAATGCAATGGTCATTGTCAATTTGAAAAGAAAAAAGGAGAGATTGGTGACCATGGAAATCATCCCTTTGAATGTCGTAGGAATCATTGGTTTAAAAAAAATGCAGAAGCACTCATTAGAAGTCAAACTATTATACAAGACCTCCCTTTTTTACAACAAAATTTCAAGGATGAATAGCCATTGCACTTCTATCCTACATAGAAGAATTCTCTATTATCCATTGGACACAAAATGTTTATAGCATTGTTTATAGGTCAAACATAATTTGCTATACATTGCTAACTTTGTTTGCTAGAAATACAAGTTTGATTGCTATAGATTTAAAGTACAATAGTGGAGATGTTTTCAAGATATAGATAATGTTTTCCTCCAAAGTCTTTCATCAACCAATATTGAGATCAATATGTATTTTAGAGTAACTTTGGTGTCTTCAAATTTTATCTTAGCTCATAAATTTTTAACCTAGCTCATAATCTTCATATTCTTCGTGTCATGTAAAGCTTTATTATGTGCGCTTTCGGTAAGTATTGCAAAAGTTATAAGATTTTTTTATTTGGGAGCAAATTTAAGCAATTTAATCAACTACAAAAAAATTGTTTTTTAAGTTTCAATTTAGTTTTGATTTTGTAGATGTATACATGCAGAAAAAGCTCTTAATCATTTTATGTGAATCAGCAAAATAGAAATTTATAGGCAATTGTAACAATCCTTTACAAATTTAGTATTTTAAATTTTAAAACTCAATTTCTGATATAGTAGTTGTATTAAAAAAAATAGAAACAAAGGATATAAATTTCCTACTTCAACATTCTTACCATTGAAATTGACAATTTTCAAAAAAGCAATTGAGAGATCTTATAATTGAATTTATCAAAAGATAACAAGGATAAAGAATTTAGCATCATTGTTTCAAACAAAAGTGTTTTGAGACAATTTTTGACTTGGAATAGCCAAAGAAATTAGTAACTTAAGGGATATTTGGACCCAAATTGTAGAGTATTTTGAACATTTAATTTACAGAAGTGCTTTAAATCCATACTTATCCTTCATAAAAAGAATTCAATGCTTTATTAGTTTGGATCATTGGAAATGAATGAAAATATACAATACTAGTTACATCTTTCAATCAAGGTGTATTTTTTCCATCCAATTCAAAATTAGGATATTTTGTGTATCTTAACCTCTAAATGTTGTGCCTATATTTCATCAAAAAATACTTCAAAGGTGCCATTTCTAATGCAAAGGGGTGCTATGAAATAAAAACTATTTTTTTACACGTTCAATAATAAGGTCTTGCAATAGGATTTGTATGATAATGTGTGGAAAAAATTTCATACACTTTGACCATGTAGATTGTAAGATGATCGTGTTCAAAGTGGAATTAAACATTTTTTTCATTTTGCTTAACTAGGTTTTTAAACTTTGATTTCTCATTACATAAGTTTTTTGTACTAGAAGGTTTGGGGATTTTAATCTTTATGATAGAGAACTGAGTTGAAAAATTAAGGGAATTATTTTTAACTAATCATTTAATCATTTAATTCTTAACCTCTAAAGTCCTAAGGCCATTGCCATATCAAAAACACTCAAATCTACTATTTCTACAAATGTTTACCTACAAAATAAATTTTAAAAATAATTTTTAGAATCTAACTATATAATCTTGTCCTACACTTGTATTAAATCACATGATAAATTTTTTGTGATTTTTGGCCCTACAGATTGAAAGATATTAGCATTCAAAGTGAAAGAAAAAAATTTCTTTCAAGAAGTTGCTATGATTGCTTATAAAACAAGAAGCTAATTTTCATAATTTTCACATCACTAATCCAAATAAATTAATCAAATATTCTCTTTTAGAAAATATATATATAATCTACAAGAAAAAATATTAAAAATTTTATTTCAATTTTTTGTGGATTTTTTTCTTGCCCCAATCTCCCTTGTTTTGAGTTTATTATGGAATAACTTTGGTCCCAATTACCGATTGAAAAAAAAATTATATTCCCATAAATCTCAAAAGTTTTTTGTCTTATTGAAAAGTTTTAAAAAAAATTGGTAAAAATTGAGATTATAGGGGCCAATCCAAAATCCATTTTGTCCCTTGCAAGGACAATGGGACTTTGGAGGTTAAGAAAAATGTTAGGTATAAGATGGAAGGAAAAATTATATTAGTAGAAGTTCTAAAATAGAACTTAAAGTATATCAATATTGATGGTCAAATTGTTGTACTATGTAATGCATATTCTATAGGTGTTATAGTTTTGAAAAATTGTGAAAATTGAATTTGGAAACCATTTCTTCAAGTCATTTTTTAGAAAGATGTTCTAATTCCCCATAATACAAGACTCTTCATAATTTTCATATTTGAATGGAATGAAATAAAGCTTCTTTGAAGAAATAATTATATTTTGTAAGGACTAGTCAAAACTATTTATAAATTAGTAGTTAAGTGAATTTTTACCTCACTAAATAAGAAATACATTAGATTATTGATAGCAAAATAATTCCAACCACAACACAAAGAAACATGTATACTAATGCCTCCTATATGGGGAATTTCATTAAAATGGTGGTATTTTGTGTCCCATTTTTAGACCATCCAGTCTAAATTATAAAAATGCTATTTTGGACAATTATAGATTTTAAAATCTAAAGCTTTTATGGATTTCAGAAATCTAAGATAGGTATGGATTTTAGATTGTGCAATTTGAATAGTAAAAGTGTCATGTAGATTTTAGATATCTAAGAATGGTATAGATTTTTAGACATGTAGGACTAGTGTACATTTCAAATTACCCCGTATAAACTGTAAAACTATCAAAGTCGGGGAATGGTGTTGTTTTAATGAAATTCCCCATCTATATGATACATCAATACATACAAACATAGACAAGGCTTTCTAAGAATAAAATCCACTACCTAATATGTGTGAAGTGGCCATCACTTGGCATCTAGGCACTTGGTCCCCTTACATCATGCATGCACATCTAAAGTACAAATTTTCATTTATACTAGCCACCTTATGATAGAGATAGTTATAAATCATCAAATCTCAACAACAAATCGAGACGATATTTAGTGCCTCGAGTCATAACTAATCAAAAATGTCTACATCCTTTTTTGTCTACTTTTGTTGGATTTTTTTTCCATTTAAATGACAACCTCCTCTTATGAATAGACTATTAAGATTCCTATAGTCTTAAGGCTCAATCTTACATGCCCAACATTCTACTAGTATTTTCACTACATTATAATACAAGAGGGCATAATCAGACCCAATAAAGAAGGGATGCTATTGGAATAGGTTATTTGGGGTATGCTTATACCATAATCCTTCCAAACTTTGAACTTTAAACGAGTAAACTTGTTGTTTTCATGCTAATTCTGAAAGAAGTTGGAGATAAGGTAAACCAACCTAATTATATCATCTTACTATACTTTTGGTCCCAATTTTGTTCAAAAAACATCAAGGTTCATTCATTTTTTTGACAAAATCAATGCATTAATGTCAATAAGGGATAAATATCCATCCTTTATTGAAGAGTATCATTAAATATATAAAATACAATTATTGGTTGTTTATATCATGACTCTATTCTATGTGTGGTTTTGTAATTTCAAGGGAGACCATTTAGAAATTCACAAAAAATTATAATTTTCATCAAAAATATAATTTCACTTGGTTTTGATGTGTAAAACAAGCACACACTTCTGGAAAAACATATACTCCTTGTAGAGTTGATTCTAAGATATTTAGATTGCAAATCATGGTGGTAAAAGGCTTGTTTACCTTATTTCTCTCTCATGCTCTACTTTCGACCACTAAAGTAGGAGGTTTTTAAAACACAAGCTCTAAAGTCGCCCACTTCCTCAAATGTACACTATTTGTACATATGGCTTCCTTATAGCCTTTGATAATGTACAAATAGTGTACATTTGAGGAGGTGGGCAATTTTAAAGCACCATGCCATTTCAACTTCAAAATTTCATTTTTAATTTTACAAATCTCAAAAAAATATAAACGACTTGGGTTAGATGCCTATTCTACTTGTCTTTCAAGGAAGATTTACTAAAATTAAAAGAAAATTCAATAAGCTTCACCTCCCCCAAATTCAATTCTAACTTTTCAATGGACAATTTACGGACCTCCTACCTTACTCATTCCTTACTAAATGACAAACTTAGCAACTTCATCTAAAATGTCCCTAAAGCTTCCATGTAAGGTTAACCCATAAATGCTATGACGAACCTTTTTTGTTTGATGAATGACAAGGAATTCTCTTGTGTAGGATAGAAATGCAACTATTCATCCTCATAATTAGGGGTGGAAAGGGGAAATCTTCTACAATAGTTTGACTTCCAATGATTTTTTAAACTAGATGATGTTACATAGTTCAAAAAGGGCTAATTTCTATGGTCACGAACCCGGCATTTAAGGATTAAGTCATCCCCCATTCCTACCTACATATGAGATCTGCATCCATGCCTTTGATTTCTAAAGCAAGATCTAAATGCCAAGGGCACTTTGTTAAGTAGTGTGGTGTAAAATTGACTTTCTCCTTCACATGGACCCTAATTTTGGGAGAGAATGGAAATGAGGTGATCTTTGAATGGACCCCTTTAGCAATTGAATGCATTTAGGCAAAAAAATCATTTTTCTATTGCAAGAATCAATCGTAGCCTTTGATTTTTTCTTCACAAGTTGCAAGTGGACAGATTTTAGGAGACCTATAGTCACAAATAGGTGCCTATGTCTTTAATCTTTGAAAATTTATAAGTAATTCAAAAATGCTTGAAAAAAAATACAAACCCACTTGTGTTATGTTCCATGTCTATTTTTCTTTCTCAAAAAAATGATATGAAAATACTTTTGTCCACGAAAACCTATGAAAAAAGCAAACCAACCCTTAACCCCTGAGCGCCCCAGAGGCCAAAATCTAGCCTCTCCATTTTGAAAAACATTATTGTTTAACTACTATAATCTTTTGAGTAGTACGGTCAAAAGACGTGTCCTTTTCTCCACACCTCCAAGTCTCTCTTAACCACCAATCAGTACGATTAGATGATGTAAATCTCTTTTTAAGAGAAAGCTTGAGCGAATTGAAGTCAAAAAAATCTGAATTTCACTGAATTTACTCTAGATGCTCAAGGGTTAAATGGTTGCTTTCAAGAGCATACTACCTTACTTGCTCTCCACTCTCAAGAATGTTTTGAAAGCATGGGTAGCACAGCAAACCCTAAAACACCTGCAACACCATACCACACCACACCATACTGTGTGTTGATAATTTGGTAACTGAATTGAAGTTATGGTACCCACTTCAGAATGGATGTCCTGTACTGTACTGTATGTTCATGCCCATGGCCAGAAGAGGGCAACAAACTCTCAGCTTATCTTGTTATTTTATGCATTTGAAGGGACACCAGCACAGCAGCAGACTGCCCTGCTTGCCCTGCTCAGCCTTGGCCTGGGAGCTTTCTTTCTGTTTGCAGCAGCCCCATTTGTTGCCTGCATAGAGGACTGTTCAACTGCTCCAGGGGGGCTGTACTGTACTACTTCCCTTCCCCACGCCATGTGAACATAAAAGGGGGAGAATATTAATTTATATGCAGAGGGGAGGGAATGGTGCAGGCTCCACCGCAGCCGTCTTCAGCATTCAATGGGCAGTCTTTTGCAAATATGAAGGCTCAGAAAGGGCTTTACATGGGGCTATCATCTGTCTCCAACTTAACTCATCACTGTCTGCTGCAAGATAGGGATTGAGGGTGATCTGGTGTGATGCACAGACATACATGCATACATCAGAAGTAGTAGTAGTAAAAAAAGCCATCCATCCCCTGTTTTCCCCTTCAATTTTTTCTTTTTTCCCCTCCCCTTTTTTTGCTTTGGACACAAGTGTATTGAAGAACACACTGGGAGGAGTTTCTGTCAGGTAGAGAGGCTGATTTCACACGAGGTAAACACACCTGTCAGTGCCAGGTATCAAACTTACAACCACACCATTTGGTTTGAGTACCTTTTCATCATCATCTGGTAGTTTAGGGTCGTCTTGGACCATTCTCCTTGGAATTTCCACTTTCACATGGGTCTTAGTAACATGGGAAGGACATGGCAGACACTAAGGGAAGGGAAGGGCCTCCTGCCATGCTCCATCAGTGGGCAAAGTTCATGAGGGGAGTTAAGCTAATTTATAAGGTTCAAGTGAGTGAGCAATTGCATTGTCATGTGGATCTAGTGAGTGGGTTGGGGGGTGAGGGAGGGATACGGATGCACTAAGAATTCCATACATATTGAATTCCTTGAAATTGACCAATCTTGACGAATGGGATTGTCCTTTGATTTTAGTGAAGCATTAAATTTTGTTTTTTGCTCATCCACTACAGCAAGACTATCAGTGAAACGTTTCTTCTCTTCTAGTGTTTTTTTGGTTCACCAATGGAGCATGGCGTGAGGCCTAAGGGCCTTGTGCTATGTGAGCAGAGACAACAAAAAAACACTAGAAGACAAGAAGTGAACACCAATTGTCTTGCTGGCCTTGATGAGCAAAGAAGGAGGATTTCAAGTTTCACCAAAATCAGTGGACAATCCCATTAGTTGAGATTGGATAATCTTTAGGGAATCAATACATGGAGGGAGTTTATATGATCTCAGTCCATTGATTGGTCCATATGGCAAGATAATTCCAAACTTCGTCCTTGTAGCTCCCCTACAAACTTGACCTACTTGGCTTATATGGCAAAAGGCCTTAAATGCTTGATGTATGATAGAGGATCTAATCTTCTAAATAGGACAAAAGTTGGCAAATGTTCATCCTTGGAATTTGGTGTGAAACTAAGGGAAGGTCTTGTTTAGTAGTTTGACCTCCAATGAGTTGGCTTTGGAACTGTTTTTTGAGCAAATGATTTACATGGTATCCAAAAGGTTGATTTCTATGGTGATCAACATGTCCTTTTAGGATTAACCTAATTAATTGCAATGTTTTGAGGCCCCCAAATACTTCAAAATTCTTGTATGGAAAACAAAGCTAAAATCATCATGTATATTTATTTTCTAACAAATCCAACTATTGGATCTTTTAGTTAACTTATTCAAGTGCATCATGCTAAAATTTGGGTGCATAAATCCCTACCAATTGCAAATTCAATGTGTCTAAAATTCCAAAAGTACATTTTTTAGCCCTTACCTATAGTGAAGTTTTGTCTTTCAACATTTTAAGGAAAAATATGCAAATCCCATAGCTTGTGAAATTTAATCAATATGTGGGAAAATGGGTTGAAATTACATAGAAAAAAATTAAACCAAAAAAATTGTAGTCATCTATAAAAAATACTTATAAAGTGTAAGATCCTAAATTGCTAATAACTTTCACAAAAAAAATGAGAATTGTACTCAATCAAACAAATCAAACAAAAGCAATCACTCTTGTTTTAGAATACATTTTTAGCTCCATATTTTGACATTGATTTCTTTCTTAAACTATAACTTTTGCAATATTTATTGAGATTATGTTGAACAGAACTTCACATGTAGATTAGGATGCATACTAATCATCCTAAAAAGTTAATGCAAAAATTCCAAATAATGAAGTCAATAGAGGTTGCCCAAGTTTACAAAAAGTCCAAAGTAGTTTCCTTAGTCAATTAGGGATTAAAAGTATGTGTATTTCAAAATTTACCCCCTACAATTTAAAGACTATGATTCAACAAATATCACTTCAAAAAAACATAGATTAGTGTAGCAAAAAATCTAGACACATGAATATGATCTATGTATCATACTTTACAACTTTTGTTTGAATGCCATCAAATTTTTTGAATTAATCATTAGAACATCACTAGGAAGGATGTCTTTTTATACATAAGAAATACCAAAAATATGAAATATATCAATTCATAATTTTTAAGGCTCACTTTGAATGTTTTGTATTTTTACAAAAGATGTTTTGGGTGTAAAAATAAAGTAATCACGTAAAAAAATTCATGCTATCCATCATTTCTATCTAAACTTCCTAAATATTTTTCAATTTAATTGACTTGCTTTGTAATACTTACCAATTTATTTCATACTTCATTAAAAGTTTATAAAAGTAATAATTTCTTCAAAAATACATTAACATACATTAATAGATATGTATAACATTATACAATTAAAATATTAGATTATAGTTGAATATACTTTAGAAATAGATGTATATGTATACATACATATATGAAAAAAATAATAATTTACCACCAAGCACTCAACATTCAATTGATGAATGACAAATCAATTTGAAAATTCCACTTCATCAAATTAATATTTATTCAAACAACTTCAAGAAATATTTGCAATATACAATTGTAAAAGAAATGACCGCTGTCGCACTGTAAATGCGTACATAGTGTAAAAAAGTGTGGTAATGTTTTATTTCTATTGATTTGGTTTTCACGAATATGAGGAGAATAATGACATCATCTTTAGTGGCTTCAAGGTGACGCCTTCTTACAATGGCCTGAGTCATCTATATAAGATTAGGTTGCCATCTTAGAATTCCATCAAACTTGAAGTAGTTTTCTTCATTATTTGTTATAGATTCAGTATGTCGAATTGGAGGGTTTTTTCTGAGTCCCAAGATGAAATTGGAATTCTAGTTTTTTTACCTCTAATAGGTGTACGTTGAGTTTTAGTTCTTCATTCCATATTTGGAGTGAATTTCTATAATAATTTTGTGTTTGTGAAGTAGTTGTAAGGAAATATTCAAATGGTTTGCCTTCTAGGTGAACTTGAAGTAAATTTCCTTCAAAGATAAAGATAAGGAGATAGTAGTGGGGCCAAATAAGTGCTCAATTATTGTTAGAGGAGTTTTAAGAGTGAGTTAGAGGCGGACCCCACTTGTTTGTGTGGTTGAGAGTAGATAAGGTAGAGGAAAAGTTGGATAGGATTCATCTTCTCTCCCATTGTGAGTTTAGGGAAAGACCCGAATGTTTGGAGGGCCATTTGTGTTGTGTGTTTTTGGAATTTTGAAATGAAAATTGGTGGAGTTATGTATCATGGTGTCTTCTTTCTAAATTGATCTCACTTGCTTGATTTGGAGTTGTGAATCAAAAGTTGTGCTAGTTTGAGTGGAGGGAGGTTTGTTGCCTTCGAAATTAAGAGGCAGAGACTTCGACCGACCATAAAAGACGGACAGGTTCTTGGTTTGCATTGATATTTGGAGGAAGTGTAGGAAATTAAGTTAGCTTTCTAGGAAGATCTCACTCATTCTATTTGGAGCTTGTATGAGTGAGTTACGAGTGTAGAAGTGAAGGAGTGTCTGCTGCCTATCATTTCTAAAGGCCGAAACTTTGAGTGGCCATGAAAGGTGGACAGAGTGTTAATTTGATTTGAGTTTTGGAGAGGATGTGTAAAGTTTTGTTAGCTTTCTAAGAAGCTATCATTCGAAGTAATTGGAGCATTTATGAGTAAGTTGTGAGTGTAGGAGTGAAGGAGGGTCTGTTGCCCTCACTTGTAGAGGCCGAAACTTTGGATGACCATAGTTTTGGGTCAGAGTATTGGAATGAGTTGAGATTTGGAGGAAATGGAGAGAATTGTGTTAGCTTTCCAGAGAGTTATCATGCAACCCATTTGAAGTTGTGAAGCAACGGTGGTGATCATTCAAAGTTTAGCTTTGAAGATGGAGTTGGGGTAGAGATTTGAAGTTGGAGTTTGAGTGAAAATTTGAAGTTGAAGTTGAGGTGGAGCTTTGAGTGATGATTTGAAGTTGAAATTTGAAGACACAAAAATTGAAGACTCGTGTGTTGTGGCTTGTGGCTTGTTATTCCTAGCCGGATTTGGGGGCTCGTTGTCTTTCTATGGTTATTCCCAGCCGGTTTTGGAGGCTAGTTGCAATTTTCAATTTCAGCATTGTGAAACTGTTGCGAGCCGTGGTTATCCAGTAAGCGCTCCATTTTGTGTTTGTGGAGACTATTTGGGATTTAATCACCCACTTGGTTGCTCTTTTATGTTGTTCCCATTGGTGAAAGGCGCTTCCTGGTCACCGTGGGTTTGAAAGTTTAGGGTCCCATCATCCGGACGGTCACTCGTGTTGGCTGTCCCGTTTTACCCGTCCGAGGCCATGGGATCTTATCACCTTACCCTTACCCTTACCCTTATAGAGCCACCACAGGATAGGCCAACGGGGAGGAGTTTGAAGATTGAAGATTGAAGATTGATGATTCGACGACCGTATACGAGATTTGAAGACCAAGATTAGAGATTCACGAGAGACAACAAATTTTGTTGTTATACAATATCATTTTGTATTTGACTAGTGAATTTGTGGGTGACAAGTTCACTCACCTTCATCATTCTAGTTAGAAGACTGGGTTTGCAAGTGACAAGTCCACTTGCCTTTATTCTCCTATCATATTTTTATTCCTTAGCCATTTCTAGTTGCAGCCAGAATCTTCGTGATTTCCCAAGGCAAACCGCTCTCAACACGACACTGCATTATGTAAATCAATGATATAGATATACAACAATTTATTACAATTCTTCTATGCTAATTTTTCTTCTACAAATTGTTAATTACATAAAGGTTTATGGAGATTCTTTTGTCTACTGGAAGACTCATGATTGATCAAATGCCAAAATCACAAATTGTACAATTGAGACAAACAAATAGTGAATTATCCAAAACAATGACTTGACAAGATGAACTTTTGTTGAACTAGTGAATTATTCAAAACAATGACTTGACAAGATGAACTTTTGTTGAACCAATGAATTATCCAAAACAATGACTTGACAAGATGAACTTTTGTTGAACCACCAAGTAATACACTCACTTTTTAGTCAACTACAAAGGTAGAACTGTCCATTACTATCAGAAGATGTTTGAGGGCAAAAAAAGATCGTGGGTTCCCATGAGTTTTAAAACTGCAAGGAACTCTGGAAACTCTACCAAATCAACAAGATGACGAGGTCATGTCAGATAATATTAATTAATTAATATTTTTAATATTTTAACTTTAAAGTTATTTTTAATTATTTAAATATTTAAACATGTTCCTAGCTTGAGGAATAGACTTGAAATGGCCCTCTCAAACCTTCAACACTACTAGAAAATTTAGTTTTTCTGTTGTTTTGGTCACGTTGATCCGATCAAAATCTGACAAAAATCTATTAAATTCCCATTTGTGTCAGTGACCCACCCATTGCCACAATCTTACCAACCTTTTATCATAATGGCAATGTACTTGGAAAGTGGACACGTCAGCCCATACTTTTATAATGTTCTAGTCATGCTTTAACATTTCACTTTTGAAAAATCATAGAAAATTCAATTTTAGTCAGATTGTCTTCATTCTTTTTGCAAATGAATTCTCTCAAACTTTTCAATCTTTGAAAAAATATGGAAGTTGACAAATAGCTTCTCCAAAGTACCTAGATAGCAAATCTGTATCTGTAATGGGTAATTCTACCTTATACCTCCTTCTTGCAAATTGTTGAATGAGGGACAACAACAACATAAAATTTAATATTTTTTCAAATTGCAACCCAACTATGTTATTCATAACATTGTTATTTGCCTTGATTCTCCTCCCTTGGTAGAGGTATAATTTATTCTAGATACATACGAAAAATTAAGTTATAATTTGAAAGAAATTATTGGGTAGCCAATTGGATAGGTCGAACATTGGATTTATGAAAAGTGGGTATACTACGTAGGAAGTTTGAGTGGTTATAGACTTTCACTCATTTGTAATTCAATAAAAACTTATGAAGTTTCAAATAGTTTTTGGGTAGTAAAAAGGGCCCAATGTTCATTAGCAATGATATACATTTAATTACATTGATCCATTTGGGTTTTAATTACATTTCATTTACAAAAGATTTCGACAAATTCCCTAACTTTTGCTTGGATGGAATTGATGAAATGAATCTATTGACTTTTAGGGCCGTAGGTCAAGCTTCCACAAGATGCAGCCAAAAATGATGGATTTATTTTTGGGTGCGTAGAGCATATGCTTGAAAGTAATAAGAGAGAGGTTGCCCAACCATGTCGCATGCAATCCACCAGCACATGAAAGTGCTTTCCTATTGAATGTGTCCGGAGAATTCCCGGGAATTGGAGCTAAGGTAGCTGACCCATTTCCAACCACTTAAGCAATTATGCATATTTGGAGCACAGTTTTTTTGAGTGCAGAATTTTTCCCATGTACTGAAATAGAGTTCGAAAGGATTATATGTTTTTCCATAATTTTATTATACAAAATGTAATTATTTTGAATTTTTTAGTAAAAGGTTCTCTTTTACCTGTAATGGTGATGTGGACCTTTCAATTTTTGACCATAGGTTGATTGTAAAATTGACCAAGGACTAGTTGCAATATTGATAGCCTTACAGCCAATCATAATGCGCCACAACTGCTCCTTAAGCTCCACCACAACTTTACAAAAAGAAAGCACAACTTCATAGAAAGAAAGTAGCCTATAGATTGTAAATGGGGTGGTGGTTGGAAATGGGTGGTGGAGAAAAGTGAGCCCATGCTAGATACTTATTGTAGCTAATCTAGTGATTCGCATAGCCTGATTAAGTTAGGAACTTCACAATGCTAGTGCTACAATGGTCTTCTTTGGGATGGTCAATACTTTAGAATTTTGAATTCATACTTAGAATCCTAGCGATTGAATGAGATATAGTAAATTTGCCAATCACTGCACACATAAAATTCAAATCCTTCTTTACAAAAAAATAGAGACTTGTATGTTTTGAAAGTTGGCGTGATTATTAAATGTCATGTTAAGATTGGCCTTCAAAAAATAAAAATGCAAAAAGATTTCTTCCTACATATTTTATTGTAATTTGATTGAAGGCAATGCACTTGAAATCTAGTCAAAAAATGAAAAAGAATTTGTTTCATCCATGTCTATATACACAAAGAGTTTAATAACTCTAGTGAGGATCACTATATGGCTAGAAAAGCATGATTTTTTAATGAATATGTAAAAAAAGACAAATTGGATCACCATTTTTTTTTTTTTTATTACTTTTCTTCTTCTCCCTTCTCATAAAATTATACTCCATAACAACTAGGTTTGCAATGAATTAGAAGAAAGAACTTGAAACCAAGAAAAATCCAAACTTATTTTAAAAACTTTGATCACCTTCAATATCATTAACAAGAATTTTTTTTGCAAATGACTGGCCATCAAATCAATAGTTAAAAATAAGATATAAATACATTAAAAGCAATGCAACATTTTTAATGACCTTGAAAGTTCCATGATCCAATCCACTAGAATTTGTGCTAAATCCACCTTAAGATGGTTTTTATGCAAATTGAAATGTGAAAGGACCTTAGGACCAATATGTTCAACATTCGAAAAGAATTCAGATCACAAACTTTTGTAATCTAGAATACATACTAATTAATACTAAAGATAAGGCAATTTGTAGCTCCATCTCACCTTAAACTATTGCCATAACTCCCAATAGTAGCCATGATCCCCAATAGTCCAACTTTTCAAAGAGGCAAGCTATCATTGACCTTGAGAGGAATTTTCCCAGGCTTCTCAATCTAAGTGTAAAGTAGGCCCAAGGCCTAAAAAATTGGGATATCTGCAAAATTCATTTTGTTCACAATTATTATTATTCTGATAAATAAAAAAAATTGTAGGTTTTAGGAACCAGAGGCTACAATTCCATGTGCTTTCAAAGTTGTCCAAATACACTAAAAGGATAAAATATTTCCTAAATTTTCACATATAAGTGTGACTAATTGGGTAAAAGTAATTGATAAACTTTCCATCATGATTTTAGAAAGAAACCCAAGTTTCAAGAAGATTTGTAGTACTTAATCCCTAAAGGACTTAAAAATTCAAAAATGTGAACTTCACTAGCAATCCGTGAACAACAAAGAGACCATGGACGATTTTTTTCTAATGAACTTGTTGGTGCAATCCAATCAAATAATGATTGATTGTGCGATTTTTGGTGAATTTTTGGAAAATTAAAAAGGCCCTCTAGGTCTTCACATATCTTTTTTTGTACACCTCAAAATGATTTGAAAAAATTACATATCAAAATCATGATGACATCTACCTTGGGAAAAAATCAGAATTTTTGAAATACTTTTGAGCATTCCAATTTCAACATAATTATATATTAAGTACAACCTACATGAACATCTTTCACCAGTCTCTTTTTAATAGGAAAACTACACAAATTTTCTCTCTTTTTAATGGTGGCAATTATCAAAATTATTCTACACAAATGAGGAATTATGCTTTTTATAAGAGCTAGTCAAGAAACAAAAGCTATACTCAACCCCACCACCCTTGGGTCCTTTACATGCTAACAACTTGATCAAATTTGGTAATTGAATTTGACCTTTTACAAAATCTCCAAATCAAGCACAATTCATGTCCCACTAAAAAAATTTGTCTATTGATTTTGACCATTTAGTAAGCATTGGCCATCATGTTGAATAACCTCGTGGGAATAAGTGACAAACAATCACAGGGCATTCCCTTTTAGCAAACTAGCCTTGCCCATATAAGGCACCTTGTACTTGTTGCTTCCTCAAACAATTGTATTGACCACTTGAGGTGCTATGAAGATTTATTCATGAAGGGGGCCAAGCTTTCTTGTTGGGAGTAGATATTTCTAGAATCCCATTGTTGCCATCAACGGGAATGACGAGTTAGCAACATTCATGAACAATGCTCAAATATGATACTTTCTATATGCATTTTGGGTGCCCAAATGGTGGTGCCTAAACTAGAGATTTTGCATAGATTAAGGGGATGGGTTACTTTTGGGGGGAGTTTTTTTAAAGGGATATAGAAATAGATAATTGTAACCAAAAAATTAGAGTTTAGTTCCAAATTTGGCTTATAACAAACCATTGAAAGGATTTCATTGCATTGAGAGCTTTCCAATGGCACATGATAAATCCAATTAAGATGCAACCTTTCCTTTCAACATGGACTCTAATTAAGAATTGATGATTAGGCCAATTCAATTGCAACCTTTCCATTCAACACGGACTCTAATCAAGAATTGATGATAAGGCCAATTCAAATGCAACCTTTCCTTTCAACACAGACTCTAATCAAGAATTAATTATAAGTCTAATTCAGATGCAACCTTTCTTTTCAATACACACTCTAATCAAGAATTGATGATGATGCATTATGATCACAATGCACTTGAAGTTATTTTGACAACAGGGCAATCCTATTGCTCCTACGCTTGACGTTTGTTTTGTACTCACATAGAAATGGTCAATAAAACTCTTGATTGCAGAATGAGAAAATATTTTGAAAACTCCAATAAGGCGGGTTTGCCCAAGACTATCACTTGTTGCTATTGTGCCTAGTTAATATTATTAAACTAATTACATTTTCACATTTTCTTAATGGTGAGTGAAAGGAGGTTCAAACGTACCAAAGAATGCACCATGTGAATACCGTATGCAAAAGCTATTACAAGGAACAAAGGTTGGTTCTAAAAAGGTAGTGGGCTCATGAAGCAACCCTTTACGGGCTGGTTGGCCTTTTTGATGGGCTTTAGATACATGAAGTTATTTGTCTTTATTTTTCACTTGAAGAAAAATTGATTTGAAACCTAACCCAAGTGGTTTCATATTTTTTAGAGCATTTATGAATTACTTATGAATTTCCAAAAAATTCTGCCATAGGTACCCGTGGGTGCACTACAAAGGAAGTTCATAGGTGAGGAGCGACCAAACCCTAACTACCCATTTCTACTTTTCCTAATTACTTTCTAATAAACTATAATTTCAATCTACAACTTTGAGCTTTGTTTAACAACGTCTATAGGTTTCTATTGCCAAAAATTTCAATCCTAAATAACATGTGATATATTGTTTAGAAAAAATTGAAAAATGGACTAAAATGTCATGTTTTTCAACTAAAATATTTATAGAGATCACATGAAGATGACTATTGTATCAATATTCAGCCAAAATAAACTTTTAGTAGAAAGCTATTTAATAGAATTTTTTTTTTTTTCAAATTTTTTTTCTTATATAATATAGGGGTGTGAAAGTTATTTTTAGCTTTACAGTGTATCTTTTTTCTTCTAAAATTTGTAACTAATTGTTATTAACATATAGAAAATACCGATAATTCAGAATATAAACTTTCAAAGTAGGAAAATCTATTCATATTTTTTTTAGAAAAAAAATAAAATTTTAAAATATAATATAGGGGGGCCAAAATTTGGTTGCTCTTCACCCATGAACCTTTGTAGTGCACCCCGCGTGCATAGGTACCTATTTATGATCCCTAGGCCTTGCAAAACCTACACACATGCGGTGTGAAAACAAGCATTGTAGCATGCAAAAAGTAATAGACAAGGTTCCTAAATGCAACCTGTACTAAACTTAACTTCTAAAGTGCCAAGGCCTATTTATGGTTTAAAATCACTCAAAACTGCCATTTCTGCTCAATTCATCTAAGGCAACAAAAAAAATAGTTAAAAAAAAATCTGACCATAAGATCTTGCACTTTACTTATACGAGATTATGTGGTAAAATTTCATGAAGTTTGACCATAAGGATTAAAAGATATTAACATTTAAAGTTTGAGTGAATTTTTTTTTTGAATGCACATACATGTTTTCAGAAATGGACCCACATTGGCTCTAATTACGTCCCCTATCAAAGTACAAACAAATAATTGATAAATGATAAATCGCTCTTTCATCATCAAAGGAACATTGATTACCCATTTACCAACCTCTTAAGGTCCATTTTAAAGCCAGCTAGGGGACGGTCTGAAGAAGAGGGGCGGAATTCCAGCCACCTACCTTACTTAGGTGCATAATTGATTTAGGACTAGTGGCGCATATGGAGGGCCCACCTTAAACATCTTTGACCTTCACTAACTTCGCGAAGGCCAGAATGAACTCCTCCTTCCCTCACTCGCCATGCCTCAATCCTTCCTAGGTGCACATCAAAAAAAGATCTCCTATTTTTTGTGCTTGATTAATTTTTCTTCTATACCTTTCATAGCTAATCAGGGGTCTATAATTGCAAAATATGAATTCAAAATTTGCAAATTTTATCATGTGTCACAAACCAAAAAATTCCAGCGTATTCCTTCGGAGACGAGCAAGGGGCTCAGTTCACCCCGGCCCTTTCCAAACTCACTCCCTTGAGGTAAACCTTAAGTTTGGTTGTTTGTTTTGCTTTATTTTGTTAGTTTGTTACATTGAGATTTCCTCGTCGTCCCCTAGTCACGTTCTTGGTACCATTGAAAAAGCTCTTGGCAAGGAGGGGTGCACGGGCTTTGTTTTGTGACGTTCCGACTCACGATGAGAAAGTCATGCATTTTTCTAGTTATTTTTGGTTCTAAAAAATTAAAAAATTACTCTGACTTTTACTTTTTGACTGTGACAACTGCACAGGACATACTAGTTCTCAACGAAGTTAGATGCGTTGGACACTAAAATTTCCCATCTGAAAATGCCATCACGTTTTACTATTGAAACCCATCACTCATTTTCGAAGAATTCAAAGCTCAGCTTAGCTAGCATTCACATTCGCATCTATAGGGGTGGAGTGCGGCAGCTGCCTTCACTTCCATGACTGTAAGCTTCACTCCCATCCTTCACACAAGACCGTCTCCATCATGGGTTGATTTTCTGTGTACTCCAAAGCCCTTCAAATGTCTATTCGATTGCTACGCTCCTTCATTCACTGCTTTCCAACATCATATTTTGCAACATGGATTTATGGAACTCACAGCCGTACCATGAAGACTACTTGCACATAACTTCAACTGCATCATGTTCTGAACTCAGGCTCTGCTCACTTAGTTGAGGAAAACTCTATGGCAGGGCAGATCAATGTTTGGAAAAAAACGGCAGCTAGTTCAAAGTTAGCCGGAGGAATTGGGAAAAAAATTGGATGCAATTTGAAAACATCGGCAAAAAACCGGTGCAAAAATCTATACAAATTTGGTTTTAAGTAAAAAATAGAGAAAATAACCGGACTCAGTTCTGGAAAAACCGGTTCAATATGAGAATTGAAGGAAATTAGCTGGTAAAACTCAAAAAGTTTCCCGAACTATGGGGCAGATGACCCATTTCCAACCACTTAAGCAATTATGCATATTTGGAGTGCACGTTTTTGTGTGTGCAATTTTTCCCATGTACAGAAACAGTGTTTGTAAGGATTGCATATTTTTCTTGAATTTTATTACATGAAATGTAATTATTATGAATTTTTTAGTAATTATCATTAATTTTTTAGTAATTATTATGAATTTTTTAATAGAAGATTCTCTTGAACCTATAATGGTCATGTAGATCTTTCTATTT
This sequence comes from Climacium dendroides, assembly GCA_950106755.1. Taxonomy (NCBI): domain Eukaryota; kingdom Viridiplantae; phylum Streptophyta; class Bryopsida; order Hypnales; family Climaciaceae; genus Climacium; species Climacium dendroides. The sequence goes on along the minus strand of OX467083.1, from coordinate 30,798,005 downwards.
CTAACCATAGGCTGATTGCAAAATTGACCTAGGACTGGTTACAATATTGACAGCTTTGTAGCCAATCATAATGTGCCACAACTACTTCTCCAACTATGCTGAAAATGGGTCGACTACTCTATAACACCCATAATTGACCACTTAAGCAATTCCACATATGTTCTAGAGTAGTAAAAGGTGGTGTAAATTTTCTACCTTGTAGAAAGTTAGAAATGGAATGACGAGCATTGTCGATTTTTTGTGTTTTTTTACTTGGATTCAAATTGTTGTGAGTTTTGGAAGCCGAAAGTTGGCTTGAATCCATACCCAATGTAATAAAAGTAGAATTATCCATTACCACACAAATTTGCCATTGAGGTACTTTGAGGTATTTGTTAACTCCCATATTTTGCTAAGATTGAAAAATTTGAGAGAAATCAATTGAGGAAAAGAATGAAGACATTCTGATGAGAACTGAATTTTAATGTGATTTTTCAAAGCAAAATTGTTAAACTGTGAATAGACTCTTGTTAAAGCGTGGGCTCTGTGAATAAACTCTTGTTAAAGCGTGGGCTGATATGTCCACTCCCCAAGTGTATTGCCATCATAACAATGGGTTGTAAAGATAGCGGTAATAAATGGGCCATTGATGGAATTGGGAAGATCTTGTAGGTGGCGGAATTGGGTGGATGGTGATATTAGGTAGTTCTACCTTATAGACTCTTCTAATTCTAATCATTTAAAAACTACTTTCCCGCTCACTATTTCCTACTCAATACATTGGGACATGCATCATGACCTTATTAAGGTAGAAGCATCTATGTAGAAGAATGTTGGAACCTATTTAGGAATTAACCAACTAGTATAAGTTCGTTCCGAGGAGACCGATTAAATAGGATTTGACTCTAAATTTACACCTAGTAGGTCATTGCAACTAAGACTTAAGGAAGAAATTCATTAACCACATGGAATTATTATCCTCACGGTAATTCTAATTGCTAAATTTGTCACTCCACTCTTAAAAGCCACAAGGGTTAAGTAGCTCCCAAATTGGTTTTTAATCTTTATCTTTTACTTCCTTCTTTTCTTACGCTTTCATTTACACCCTTTTGTCTTTTATCTTTGGTCTTCACAAAATACTTTCTATCCTTCTTGCTTGTGTTTCCGCCTTGAATTCGATATCCTTCCCAATCAGACAGCCTTTACCAACTCGGATCAACCACCACTAGTACAATTCGAATTGAATCACTTTTTCACCAAATTGATCTTGTCTACCAATTTGGAAATCAACAGGGCCTCCTCTACCAACTTTGGCTTTACAACTTCCGTATTACAACTCGGCTAATTAGACTTCACAAATTGATATTCATTCATATCTGGACTTTGAGCAAACATAATCTTATCATTTTGCAGTCCAACTAGGAATATAAATTTTCATTCTAATTTCATGCATACACAACATAACCCATTCAGTAGATCTACAATTTGAATGTTTCAAAATCACTATAAGACACTCACATACACAGGAAGACAACTTATAAACAATTTTGATATATTTATCTTTTCAAATTGGTGATCAAAATCACCGGTACAATTTGTAAATTTTAATATTCTTGCTCATGACAACTGAATCATATTCACCCAAATTATATCTTCAATTTCACTAACAACTAGAAAGATAACTCCAATTAGGCTCAAAACATCTCAACAAAATATTGCCATTTAGTTCTCTTCTAAACTTCATGTCTTGCACTAATCTGCTTGATCAAACACTATAACACAATTCTCCCGAATAGGATCTCATCCTCTTAGCACAACTACTATTCCAAATTCATAATTAATCTAGCTATTTGCACCAACTTGGAACCACTTGCATTCACTGCATCTCATTTCCCTTCAGCATAAACTTTCACAAATATCTTCATTATATACTCCCTTCCAAATCAACTCCCGACTTGGATAATTTCTCCATTACTTTCTCTGCACATCACACAAACTGTTGTACACTAGTACAAACATCCCGACTAGTATTTAAACACCACATTCCAACACTCCGACCGACTTGGACTGACTCAGACACATTCTCAACTGAGAATCACACACAAATAAACAAAACACGTACACAAAGAAACGAAATACACAGCACAACTGGTTGGGACACACACTGGATTGCTTCAACAGAGGGTCCGAAAAATGAAAGAGAAATTAGACCAAATAGGAGCCGAGAGACGAACATCAATTGCCTCAACCAACTTGGCCGAACTTCCCAAATCAACTGAAATTCCAACTTGGACGAATTAAATGCCACATTGCTTACATGGACACTTAACTAGACATCCAAATTAGAAATTGTAAACCACGACTAGCTTCCAACTCAGCATCAACTCAGGTGCTTATCTACTTGGATTAACACATACACCACCGAATCGGTATCCTATCAACCAGACCAACTAGGACTGAACCAACAACAACTCCTATTAGCTTTTAATATGACTCAACCTATCAGTCATTCATTCCAATTTGGACTCAATCAAAAACCCAAATCACAACCACAACTAAAAGAATCAAACACAGATCCCAAATTAGAACACAAACAACAACCCAAAACAGACCATTTAGGACTCCCAAAACACTATTTGCTCCCAAATTACTGAAAATACACTCCGATTAGCACAAAAATTCATAAAAATGATATCCAATTAGGCCATCTACAATCCATCACCAACCATAGCCCCTATCACCAATCAATAGGAGGTCTAAAATTTAGGATAGGCTGGGACTAATTTCCAAACATGAGTTCTTGATTTCTACCCATCAATTCCTCCATTTTTTCATGATACATCTACTTGGTTTGGAATGCCAAAGTGAACAAGAAGTAGTCTCTTAAATGAGTGGTTTTGGTATAGTCTATACATTGGACATGGGCCCAGACCAACTTTTGCCTTCCAAAATTCATAGTTAGTTCAATTCAAGCGATAAAATTACTAAATTTTGGCAATCCCCCTCATTTCTATTTCTTTACCTATGGAAACATTTGCTTCCCTTTTATACTCCAAATTGTGCCTACAATAGCTTATTCAGTTGGTTATGGGCGGTTATATTTCGAGTCCCAACCTTGAAAAGGAGAAAAATCACATTTCAAGCTTTGGTTGGAAATTTGTTTTAGCCTTGGTTGGAAATAATTGAACATTACAAGTCGGGTATGGATCCCTGGTTGGGAATGGGTGGTTCTACCTTACCAATGTTGGGGGAGAATTGTGAAGTAGTTCATTGTGAGTATGTGGAATTGCAAAACAAATTGAAATTAATACTTTTCTAATTTTAGAGTAATTCCTTTGTGTTATAGACATTCTCTAGTGCTTTTGCATGTATTTCCTTCTAAATATTGGAAGTTGTGAAAAGTTACATGTTCTAATTTCCATAAATTTTTGCAAAAAATATACTAACATGAAGACATGTTTAATTGTTATTATCAATATTATTCCAAAAAATTATTCCTCAAGGAACAAATCATTTCTAAGGAAGAAAGCGATGGGTATAATCCTCTCACAACCAACTCTCCTTAAGCACACTTTAGAGGTGTTTTAAGCTTCATCACTATTATCTATGTATTTCTAATTTCATGGTAATTGTTCTTTTTAAGTGGAATGGATATTATTTATTTAAATTAATTTTTTGCCAAATGCACTTTAGCACTTTGAAACCAAAGAATTTTGTTATTTTTAATGTATAGTGAATATTGTCATATGACTAGATTTGAGTATATAAGAAATCTAACTTGATTCATTTTAAATTTATAATAACAAATATTTCTCTTCCATTCAAAAATGATTATTATGATGGAGGGAGTTTATTATATGAAGGTTGATTCTTCATTAACCCTATTAACCCTTAATGACAAGACATTCAAATTTCAAACACTATGTGAATGCAAACATATTCTAAACATGTAGAGTATCCATTTTTTCATTCATTTTAAGAGATTTTTATATTAGTTTTCCGACATTTGTTTAGTATAGATTTCCATAAGTTTTCTTTTCAAATATTTTGTAATTAAATGGATAAAAATGTATTTAACTTCAAAGAATAGCTTCTTTTGTTTAGAAAATGATCCTTAAAAAATTTGAATAAATAGATAAAATAGAAATCTTAGAAAACCATAATAATTAGAACTTAAATTTTTTATTTTTTATTTTTTAATTAAAAAGTATGGGTTAGTGTAGTGGTTGATTTATTTATATAGATATCATCAATAGATCATTATTTTCACCTTTGAATGAAAGTCATTATTAAACAATTCTTCTAAATTTCAATTAATAAGATATCTTTACAATTTTTTATAATTTTGACTACCCTTCCACTAAAGAGGTTGAGGAAAAAGGGTGCATCATTTTAAAATGACCATCTCGATTGATCATATTGTAGAAATACAACTTAAATGAATTTTTCACTATTATATATTAAGTGAAGGACATTTCATGTATTGGTTTTGAAAATATATAATGAGTGGAACAAATAAATCTCCAAATAAACTCTTCAAAACTACAAAATACCCCCAATGCAAGTTTTTTTGACCTTAAAAACTTAATTTATTCTAAAATTTGGTTAAGAATTGCAATATAAGGTATTTTACAAATTTCCATCATTTTGTAGTATATTTTTTCGTTAGCTATGACAAGAATCTTCTCCACTTTTTGTCTTCAAAGACAACATTTCTCATAAATCCAAAAGTAATTTCATTTTCTATAGCAATGGCGATGATCATGCACAACACTTTGCTAAATTTGTTTATTTCCTATCTTATTGCCTAAAAACATTCCAACATTGAGAAGCTAAATCAATTCATCTCTCATCTTTTCAATATTCATTAAACCAAAAGTATATATAAAAAAATCTTCATTCCTAAACCTATTACATTACATCAATGTTTAATTATAGTATGGTTCAATATGTTGTGAGCTCATAAAGGTGAACTAAACAAATTGCAAGGATAGGACAATGGAACATACTTGGAGCACCTTAACTCCCATCCATTTAGGAACCATGGGGATTTAATTAAGGTGGACATACCTACTATTGACAATCCAAGTTGTGTCTTGGTGCATCAATCTAACATTTAAAGGCTAAAATTTTAGATTATTGTGCCTTGTGGTTTAGAGTTGGCACTTGTGCTTAACAATTAATTAAAGTTGGCATAAACAATTTGGCATGCAAGAATTTTTTTTCAAATTTTCAAATACATAAAATTGGGTATCTTAATTGCTTTGTTGGTTGAAGAATGTATAGTGGTGTTTTAAAGGCTTATTTGGGAAGTTGCTAGAGCAGATTCTATCCATTTTTTTTCTTCTTGATTCGCTAATCTATTACTAGATTTTGTTTTATTCTAGGTCTTTCTTAATTATTGTCATCAATACACAAAATAATATTTATGGGTTTTTCCCAAGATGGACTAGTCTCCTTTCATTTTTGGTAAACATTTCATATATTAAATCAGTTATTTATGTATCTTTCTTTTGAAATATTTTTCAGTTTCTTTCAACTTTTATTTATTTATTTAATTTTTTTGTTGACCTTGCTATTCAAGTATCTAGGTACGATAATGTAGATAGGGACGCAATTGGGTTGAGGAGCGTTTCACACTGTGACCAAAGGTCACGGAGTAGTTGATTTCTACCAATCAAGATTCCAAGTCCATCGGTTTCTTGCAATGTCAACAACCTATAGACCTTTGGCTACAAAGTGAAGTGCCCACCATCCCTTCACAACCACTAACTCAAAATAAAAACTAATAAATTAACAAGTTCTAGATCTATTTCACTTTTCCTGTAGACCTCGGTGTAAAGGTACAAAACAAAGGGACTGTAAATCCGTGCCGGCTCCATGAAAGAAATTTCAGTTCATAGAGCCAGGTTGAGCGATGGTTCGATTCACACCATCAGGGGGTTCTTCCGTTCTTCGTCTGGTGGAAGCCTGCCTTCCAATTTCAAATTATGGCCTGGAATTTCAAACGAGAACCCTTCCCGTTCGTTCACCCCCAACAAACGTTCCCCTCGACTACATGAAAGTGGACGAAACAAAACGTCCAGTTTCATTCAAATTTCAAATCCCAGTCAAAACTACCGAACGAGAATCCTCCCCATTCGTTCATCGTAACGAACGTTCCGACTCGAAGTGGACGAAACGAATCGTCCAATTTCTCCAAATTTGAAATCCCACTCAGGGCAAAGCTCCCCAACGAGAATCCTCCCCATTCGTTCATCCCAACGAGAGTTCCCACTCGAATGGATGAAAGAAGACGGATGAAGTGGAACGAGAGCGCAGTTCGACTTCCCGCCCTCCCATTCTGTTCAAAAATCGAGAGCGCGGGTAGACGATCGCGAAACCCGGGCAGCGAGGGCGGGGCCGCGGGTCGGGGAACGAACCAACAATGCGGTACCCTACGAAAAGGGAGCGTCGGAGCTGGCGTTTCGGCTGAGGCGGAGCCCGCAGTGAGGGGGACGAAGAAGCCGAAGACGACGACGACGACAACGACAACGAAGAAGAAGAAGGCGTAGTAGAAGAAGAAGGGGAGACCTGAATTGGAGGATATAGTGGTCGGCGAGCGATGGGGGGCATCGATTGCGCGGCGTCCACCCTGAATCGCTACATCGTCCCTTACTTGACAATGTCTTCCGCTCAGTCTAAGATGCTGCAAGTCGTTTTCTCGGTCCAGGGGTACCAACAGAGGCGGAGATGAGTGCGCGAGTGCTAGCTCTCAGCAATTGTCTTCAGTAGAGTGTGCCTCTTCCGTGGAGAGTATTTGAAAGTTTCTGGCTCCGTAGGGTTTTGCGAGATTATTTTTCAGTACTAAATTGCTTGGGAGTGCGCTTTTTTGGAAATTTTCTGGATTGTTTGTCTGGTCAAGACAGGGATACCAAACGCGAGTTTGGGTGCTGATGTTTCTTTTCGTACTGTTCGGATCTTTCTTGTCGAGGGGATTGGAAGTTTCTGGTTTCTAGAGGAGGCAGCTGTAGTGTCGTCGATCTGTTTGTGTGTTACGGGGATAAATCATTTCAGAATGCGAGTTTTGGAGGTGTAGTATTGAAGGGAGAGAGTTTTCGTTGTTGTTGAAAGGGGGAGGGGGGATCTCAGAGCTTGTCGATGCATTTGTCCGTGTTTGTAGCGGTTAGAAAGCTTTGTGGTAGCGCGAGGAGAGGTGGTTTGGAGTTTGGAGTAAGCGAGGAGCGCATTGGTTTTAATAATCCGAGAGAAGGGAATTGTGTTCAAGAAATAGAGATGATTGCGGCTGCTGTAGTCTGACTCGGTAATTGGTGTCGAGAGCTGAAATCGTCGAGTTGGCGACAATGGCGGACTTACCATGTGACGCGGACGGGATGTGTATGGTGTGCAAAATTGTGCCACCTGATAGTGATGTGCTTCTGTGCGGTAGCTGTGTTAGTCCCTGGCACATGCGGTGTCTGAATCCTCCCATGGAGTCTGTGCCTCTTGGCGACTGGGAATGTCCGGATTGTTCTCTTCCACTGGCACCTTCTGTTGACGAGAAACCCGGAGTGCCGCCTGTGGAGGACAATTTGATGAGCAAGATTCGTGCTATTCAAGCGAACGCGTCCTTGACAGAGGACGAAAAAGCAAAAAGACGGCAGGAGCTTATGAGCAAAGGGTTGCAGGACGATGCGGCGCTGGCGAATGGCGACACAAAGAGTGCGGACGGAAAGAAGCGCAATGCAACTTTAGAAATGATGGACCAAAGTCTCAATTGCATTTTCTGTATGCAGCTCGCTGAAAGACCAGTGACAGTACGTCTATCCCTTTGATTAGTCATTGAATCTTGGTATTCCCTCGATCGTTGGTTGTGTTTCTGTACAATGAAACGTGTTATTGAGAAATACAGTGTGACCTGTGATTGCAGACACCTTGCGGACACAACTTTTGCTTGAAGTGTTTCCAGCGATGGGTTGGGCAAGGAAAAAAGACTTGTGGAAAATGTCGAGCGTCGATACCTCCGAAAATGGCAAGCAATCCTCGTATTAATTCTGCGCTTGTCATGGCTATTCGTATGGCCAGATCAGTTGGTAGTAATACGGGGGGTCCACCTAAAGTTTACAGTTACAGGGATAATGAAAGTAGGCCCGATAAGTGTTTTACGACCAGCCGGGCGGTGAAAACTGGAAAGGCCAATGCCTGCAGTGGGAAAATATTTGTCACCACTGCACCTGATCACTTTGGTCCCATTACTGCCGAGCACGATCCCACTCGAGGTCAAGGGGTTCTAGTGGGAGAGGGCTGGGAGGATCGCATGGAATGCAGGCAGTGGGGTGCGCATCTCCCGCATGTCGCAGGAATTGCAGGGCAGTCGGATTACGGGTCGCAGTCCGTTGCTCTTTCTGGTGGTTACGAGGACGATGAGGATCATGGCGAGTGGTTTTTGTACACAGGCAGGTGTGGTTTACACAGCCAGATATCTTGGGAATCTCCTGGGGGGCTCTACTGCTGCTCGTTGTATCTTAATTCTTATTCCTGTTCTGCCCACTGATTGGAGATCTATGATTGCAGCGGCGGAAGGGATTTGAGTGGTAATAAACGCACCAACAAAGAGCAATCGTTCGATCAGAAGTTCGATAAGATGAATGAAGCATTGCGCGTCAGTTGCAAACAGGGTTATCCTGTTCGTGTCGTGAGGTATTTATCTTATTTTTCTTGTTTGTAGAAACACCCAGTCCTGTGGACTTCGTAGTGTTTACCTCTCAAACTGCAGTATCGGTCTTTCAGAGAACTAGGAATTTTAGTTTTTGAGACGGCAGGGGTTATCGAGTTACTATTGTATACATTTCGTGCTGTTGGCGAAGGTCGCGTACTGGATGTGAAGATCCTATTGTTTTTCAACCACTGGGTAACTTTGATCTTGCTCATTAGGTCACACAAAGAGAAGCGGTCTAATTATGCTCCAGAGGAAGGTGTAAGATACGACGGTGTATACAGGATCGAGAAGTGCTGGCGCAAGAAGGGAATGCAGGCAAGTTAGCCGCTCAATGGGTGACGCATTCGTGCAGCCTATTTTAATGTTAAACTTGTAAATTACGGGACAAGCATGAACTGGGTCTGCAACTGATCTGAATGTTGTTTTTCTTTTAAATGTGTATGCAGGGCTATAGGGTCTGTCGTTACCTGTTTGTCCGCTGCGACAACGAGCCTGCTCCTTGGACAAGGTTCTTACCGATTTCTTGTACATTTCCGCCTGCCGCATGATCATTTTTTTTTAACAGTCGCAAGTTATCATCAAAGTCCTTCCTGTGATAAATCTGTAATCACATGTTTGAATAGTTGAATCAAATTTCGAGTTGTGAATCCTTTCAGGAACCAGCGCCTGTTTTCTATTATATTTAGCTACCTGTATTAGTCTTTGCCGAACGGACTGGTTGTCAAGTTGGTTTACATGTACATTGTGTGACAGCTAGAGTTTAGAATATGCCTTTTATAGCTGGGATATGGATGTCTGAATCTGATTATAAAAAATGGAAGGATAATTTATTTTCAAAGACGGTGAGGTTGGTACTGACATTCTCAGATCTGTTTTCTAGTGATGAGCATGGAGACCGTCCAAGACCTCTTCCTGTGGTGGACGAGCTAAAGTCCGCAACTGATGTATTTGAAAGAAAGTTGCCACCTGCCTGGGCCTACCAGGTATACCACTACTTAACTTCGCAGTGAAGGCGCGTTACGCTGTTCAATTGGAACTGACTGTTGTATTTTTCATGTCAAACTTTTAGTTGTGAAAGTCTGTTAAGCTGAAATTCTGAGACACACTTTCAGTCCCTTGTTCATCTGTTGAGTCGAGAGGATTCTCCTCAAGCTCAGTTAAACAGCATAGCATTTTTTCTTTTGTGTCAACTGTGGATTGTGATTGCCATATTGAGGCGCTTTATGTCTTTGAAGGAGGGAGGAGAGTGGGGTTGGAGTCGGCCACCTCCGGTTAGCAGGAAGACTTCAGGAGGGGGCCCGAGTGAGGCAACACAAAAGCGGAAACAGCTCAGTGTCCAGCAACGTCTGCTCAAAGGTAGCAATCTAAAACATTAAATTTTTTCCTTCTCTTTTGTTGATAACACAGGCAGCTTCTCATCTATGTAGGTTTTCCAAATGTTAACTGCTTTTATCATATGCAATCTATTTATTCTGCGACTTGGAATGTTCTTGGGACTCTGTAGTTGCAAGACTGGCGGGAACGAGATTATGTATCTGCCACTCGTTCTCTAGTTTATGGATTTTTGCAGTGGGCCCTGTGGATAGTTTCTGCATTGCCTCCCTGATTTGATTGACTGCCTTGCAGAATTTGGTTGCAATTCCTGCCGAAAAGTACTCAACGAGCCACTCTCCATGCCTTGTGGTCACAATTTTTGCAAGGGTTGCTTGGATTCTGTGTTTGCTGGTCAGGATTCTTCACGAGAGCGAAAAGGCGTTTCTGGGCGCAGTCTTCGAACTCAGAAAGTAATTAAGCGTTGTCCTAGTTGCAAAGCAGATATTAGCGACTTCCTTGTGTCACCTCAGGTACAGCACTTGCTACAATCTTTGTCATCGTGCACATTAACATTGTCCTCTGGATGTTCTTCTGTAATGACAGGATCCACATGTCTTCAATTTATATCTTGATGGTCCTCACTTTGCGGTGTTAACATTCTGACCTGACTCTGTTTTGTATCAGATCAACAGACAGATGGAAGAGATTATACAGACACTTCAGAACGATGCAAGGGACGGGGAAGTAAAGGATTCGATGGCGGAAGGCGAAGCAGGAGAGGACTCGAAACCAGGTATGCTTAGACGGACGCCAATGCCCAAGGAAACTGTAGAAACGAAGAGTGAACCTCTTCATCTGGGAATCTGATAAGGACCGCGTCTTTCCAGGGTTGGTATAACTTCGCTTTTGTATGTTTTCTAACAATATTAATCGTTTGCAGAAAATGATGATGGTGCACGAGCGGATCTTCAATCAGAAATGAAAACAACCGTCATAGACTCTTGTGACTCTCCGGTTACAATTCCTTCTGTAGCTGATGCCATTTCAAACGGTCATACTTCCCTGAAGGATGCTGCAACTGAACTACCTTCAGTTCCTGTCAATACCCCTACGATGGACACTCCTCAAAGCACTGTGACAGCTAAATCTACTGCGGATCCTGCCTTCTTGGAAATCTGTCAGGCCTTTCCTGATTATTCAGAAGATCTGCTTCGCAGTATGCTGGTATGTGCTGCTCTGTTTAAAATAGTCATCCTAGCACCAAGATCAAGCTCTTCTAACCTTTATGGACTACATGTTCCCCAATTTCAGTGCCGTGGTGGTTGTCTTCGTCGCTCGTAAATTTTTTTGTACATTCCGTAAAGTTCTTAACCAGTAGAACGGTAGTTGGAGATGCGACTTTGGGTCAAAAGATTATAGGTTTATCTGCAGAGAACTTTTTAGATGCGTCTGGGCAATCTTTTACATACATTGGCTGAGTCTGTGCCTTGTGTAATGGTTAACTTGGACTTCGATGTCCTTATGAAGAAATGAAATGACTTCCATGTCCTTATGATCAGAGTCTAACGTGGAAGGAAACATGCAGGCTGATCAAGAAGGTGATGTCATGGAGTTAAAGAACCTACTCCTTGCGCTGAAAAAGCAACAGAAGCAACTGCAGTCTCGCGGACGGGGTAGGCCCAGAAATGGCCCCTCTGGGAGTGAAGAGGCAGCGGCCAACGGTAATGGTCATTGTAGCATGAGTGGGGTTAAAGAGGCAAGGGTAAATGGGAACGATCGTGGGAGCACTGAGCAAATCGAGAATGTAGTGGCTACTGGTAAAGGTCCTAGTGGAGATTCCGCACAGTGTTTCACTGAACAGAACGGTAATACTACGAGAGAGTCCACTCCAGCGTCAGAGAAGGCCAAGAAATCCCAGAAGAGGCAACGCGAAGATGAAGATCCCAAGTCAAATGGCCGCAAGAGAACTCGTGCCCCTCTAGTTGAGTTGCCACCGAGAGTTTCACGCACTCGTGGATGCAAGGAAACCAAGGTCAACCATGTGGAATTGAGCTCAGACGATGATTTTCAGTGAATGGCAATTTAGATATAGCCTTGTTACGAGCTGGTGTGGAGAATCCTCACCAGCAATCTGTTGTGTGCTAAAAGTAGTACACGACACTCCCTGATCAATTAGGCCCAGTTCTTTCATGGAGCGGCATGTGTGCACAATCAAACCTGCCAGCGCTTTCTCAGGGAAATTTTGTATTTTGATGGTCTACTGGCTCAAGACAGATGGCCAAGCGTAGGCTGAAATCGTTGAGAGGTGTCTCATTCATGACTAAAAAAAAATTCTTTGACAATTGTCTTATCCTGGCTGAAGAAACCTACAGATTGTGACGAAATCGACGGCGATACCGCCCGGAAAAAAATAGCACAAATTCCCAGGTGCTACGATATTCATGTGTAATTCAAAGCAGATTTATACAGTGTAAAGTCTTGTTTGATTATTCTGGTTGCCAAATGAAGAACAAGAATTCACCATCGATTATATTTGGGCATACTTAGGATTCCCAGCACTTGTCGAAAGGAATTCTGGCCTTTCAGCAATTCCAATTTTGGCCTCAATAATGTAACAGAAATACCAGATAATCCCAGTCCAATTTAACCCATAAACGTTGGTGCGGCCATTTTCTTTCTTTGTAGCACAGAAGTGCAACTATTCATCCATGGAATTTTGCATGAAAAGGGGAGGTCTTGTATAGTGGTTTGATTTCCAATGAGTGCTTTAGGGTTTTCTTAAACCAACTATTGACACAATGCCAAAAGGGATGATTTCCAATGTCACAGGCTCATCCTTTAAGGGTTAAACCCTAAAGTGATTAAATGAAATGGAGGAATACCAACATCAAAAATGAAATAATAGTACTACTCAAATACTTGTGCCATTGATTCAAGTGTTGCATTTTCTTTTATCTTTTCATTGATATATCCCACTACCATTATTCCAACATGAATTGTTAATCCTTTAGATTTTAGAGAGATTTTTTGAACCCTCTAGTTTGGAATACCTACTTATAAAATACTATTTTTAATGAAAATATAGAAATAGATACATAGATTCCAAGCATAGAAAATAGAAATTATTGGTGTTTTGGTGCTCATCCAACAATGCACTTTGCAATAGATTTTTTGTATTGTAAAGCACATGATTGAAGAATCCATGCACTTTACAATAGGTTTTTTGTATTGTATAGCACATGATTGGAGAGTCAATGCACTTTGCAGTAGATTTTTTGTATTGTAAGGCACATGATTGAAAAGTTTTGTGTATTGTTTAGTGACCTTGTTTTCCTCACAATCATATAGAGATTTCAATTTTAAAAAATACAATGAAGCTTATATTATGCTTTCTATAAAACTACTTTAATCCCTATAAGACCAAAGAGCCCACTTTTTGAGAACTTGGGTAGGCATTAGGAAAAATATGAACCCTCAAAGGGGTTGCTTCCTAGTGAAAGTTTCCTTCAATGGATTTACAACCCCTTTGAGGGACAAAGGCCATTGTTCATCATCAATGATGAGTAGTGGTCACATTAAAAAAATATTAAAAATATTAAAAAATTTAAAAACTATCAATGAAAACTATTTAAAACTATTAAAATACATTAAAATATATAAAAATAACAATTAAATAATTAAATAATTAAAATCTTAGAAATAATAGTTAGATGTGGTTGTACTAATGCCACGTCAAATTTGAAATTTTTGTAATTTGTATTTATTTTAATATTAATTTTAAAAATTACTTAAGTGAATTGTCCCACATTGATCATGCCCTCTAGTTTGACCAAATTTTTTATCTTTTATTTTATTTTTTCAACCAACGTTCCCTGTTGTTTCCATTATCTACAAACTCACAACCCTTTTCATGATTAATTTTTTTCCTATTGTTCTATTGACTTCATAATTTAGAATCTTTTCATGAATTTTTTTAGAATGGATGCTTTTCATCATAATCTACATGTGAAGCTTTGTTTCATGGCATTCTAATAAAAATATTGTGAAAGTTAGAAGGATTTTTTAAATTTCATTTCGTAGGTACATGTCCAAAACTCCATTTGTCCTCCGAAGGGACAATGGTCCTTTAGGGGTTAATTAAAGATTACACTTAATACTACTAGAAATAGGGCCTAAATCAATATTGTTCATTTGATTCAAGTGTTTCAATTCAAACATTTTGAATATAATTGTATTGATTTGGATGTATTGTGTTAGTTTAAACATATTGGTTAAGGTCATATTTTCTATTAATGAGTTGGTTGGCTTTGGTGGAATCAAGTGGAAGAGGGTCCAAAGATACATGGCTCGAACAAAAGTTGGTTGGGCATGGAAGGCAGCAGGCCAAGTTGTTGGGGCATTGGAAGTGTCTAAGGAACTTTGGAATGGTGTTTCATGAATCCAGGCACATGAATTTTGCACTTTGGAAGGACAAGCAACTAATGCTTCTACTTTCTATACATGCACGGCCAATTCAATATGCAGTGGAGTTATTGGTTGTGCCAAAGAGTAATGGGGCTAAAAGAAAAAACATCCAAACATGATTCCCTTAAAATATATGACACATATGCATAGGGTGGATGTGGCAAATAAATTGCATTCTTCATATTACCCACAAATCCATTCACATAAACAATGACAAAGAGTATATATTTTTCCACTTGACATGTCTATCGTAAATATGTATATCATGTATGTTGACAAATGTAGCTAATATGAGAATCTCAAGAATCCAATGACACATCTACAATCTTGTACAAAGTTATATGAACATCTTTTACATAATTGGGATGGTAAAAAATTCAAAAATCAAGTAAAGGGCATTTTTATCCTTTATCTTCTAATTTGCAAGAATTTTGTGTGGTTTGCTTTGATTGTGCTAGAAGTTCATACATTTATTTCTACAATTGTGATGAGAAGTACACATATATATAAGGTGTTTTTGAAGAATATCTTGATGCTCTTCCATGTAGAAAATAATGTATAAGTCTCTCAAACAATGGGGCAATTGTTTTAGTTTGTATTGAAAGTTTGATAGTACATACCTCTATTTGGGGAAAACCACAAAGATGTAATTTTTGTTCAAATGCTCAAGGGACATACTAACAAAATATAAACATATGGTTGATTATAGATGCATTTATGTGAAAAGGGCAAGAAATTTTGGATTGGTGGCATGCATTCATTTTGAAGAAGTCATAAAGACCTTAGACACTAAAGATGGGAAAATAATCCCAAGTGTTAGTGATTATTTATTTTTCCTTGTAAAAAATTAGGACTTGAAAAAGGTGATAGGATTAATGCCTTTCATTTTTCAAATTTAAAAAAAATTCTAGTGCACAAGAATTCATCAAAAATTGCCTAGTTTATTGCCAAAATTTTAGACTTTTTGTATTGCAAGGCAATTTAGAATAATTTAGACTTCATATTTGTTTATGAAATTTTGCATTAGTGTACTAACAAAATTCATAATTCAAAAATACAAAGACACAATTCATTCACAATAAAAGTTTACTCCAAGAGGGTCCAAAGTTTATTGCCCATGTCAAGTAGGTAGGGATGAAAAAAACATTTTTTCAAACTTCAAATGTTACAAACTTTTAGTCTATGAGGTTGAAGTTTTTCCACACATTGCCATAGTAGCTGAATACACACCTTATATGGATGGATTCCCCAAAAAATTCATTTTCAATTTTGGTCAATGGAGCAATAAATGACAATTTTTCACAATTTCTTTTGAAAAGCACCCTTGGTCCTTCAAGATTAACTAAGGTTACAATGAGACAAAAAGATGCAAAATCTACCATTTCCTCCCCCCTTCCTTCTCCAAAAATCACAGGCCATTGGTTTTTATTAAAGAAAAATCCCCTCCCCCTCCAATGTTGTTGATCTTAAAAAATACAAAATTCGGATACAATATACAAATATAGATATGAGATATGGATTATGGAATATGGATATGATATACAAATACGAACATGGAGTAATATACATATATAGATATAGATATGGATATAGATCTGGAATGATATACAAATATAAATTGGGATACGGCCCTCATGATATATCCCATATTGATTGGCACCCCCACCTTCACTTAGAAACTACAAAGGGGTAAGATGGGGGGATAATGAAATTTTTTATTTTGAATTGACTTTTTTGAACTCCATGGGGGGGGATAAAAATTTAATTTAAATTATTTTTTTGAGCTCTCTAGGGGGGTTGTAATGAAATCAATTTGATTTTTTTTGAACTTATTGTGACAAACACAATGAGCTCAAAAGATGCAATTTACTACATTAAGCATTGAGGTTACCATGGTTGGATTTCTTAAAGATTTAATATAATTGAGGATTTATGCCTTATTTTGGATACAAGTATTTTTGAAGCAAGTTTGAGCTTCACAAGACTCTCATCTTTATGGAATTAAAAGTCACTAAAAAGTTATTAGTAAGTTATTATTCAATGATTTCATTTGAAAATACATCTTTACAATCTTAAAATTTTATATTATTCATATTCCTTAAAAAGGTTGCTTCATATATATTAGTGTGACCTATGCCATTGCCATAGACATTGGGATGTCAAAAGTGATGGCTACACCCTTCTTGTTGTCTGAAAATAAAAATAAAATTATAACTTTTCTAATTCAAAAATAACTCAAAAATCCATAACTTTCACACCATGAGTCGGAATGATACAATGCAAAGCCCATACACCCCCTCCTAGAGAACTTTCTAATGGTACCAAGAGCACGATTAGGGGACGCACAGTCTTGGAGATTTCAACAAAACAAAACAAACAAACATCCTAACAATGGATGGATCATTGTAAAGCTTTCAATACAAATTTTAAAAATTGGTGTGTATATTGGTCCACATTAATAACTTCATGGATTCAATTTAATTAACTAAAATTAAAGTGCTAAACATAGAATGATTTTTTTTTTAATTGTAACTATACAAATTCAAACTAGACATGTCAAAGATCACATAGGAAAAGAAAACACAACAATACAACTTATAAATTGAAAGATTATAATGCTTAATCATGAAAGTGTCAAAAGTGATTTGAAGTCTTTCAATCCTCTTTTCACATGTCAAATCCAAAAAGATGGTCACTAAAAAATATGAGGATAAAGGGCCTAACACTCATAACTCCAATCAATTTATGGCTTTTCAAAATCTACTCTACAATTTTTTAAATGATTGTCTAATGTGATATTTTCTCCAAGATCTAATGTATTTGAGGCATATTTCCAAGAGCCCTCAACACTATGGAAAGTCAAGATTGCAATGGACACCCTTGCACAAAATCTTAAATAGAAAAATCATAATCAATCATTTTCAAAAATTGAATTTTTGATGCTCAAATTAAACTTGGAAAAAATATAGAAATATAAACTACTAAAAATAGTAACTTGTTAGGTTTCATTTAACTTCAAAGTATTGTCAACACCAAAATTTGGTGCCTTGGACATTTAGGGGTTAAAGAGGGCTTTACCACAAAAAACATCTACATGGGGAATTAAAGTAAGCTCCAATATCAAGTGCTAGAACCGTGGCAATAGACTTATGGTTTACACTTTTTTTTTCCCTTCTAAATCTCAGAGTAGCCAAACAAATATTCAAATAAACATTAAGATGATTTGCCAAACACCATGAGAATCCTTTAAATCAAAATCCCAATGTCATTTAACCATCTACCATCCAAAAAAATAATTTGGGAAGCCCTTTGAAGGAATTGAGTAGGAAACATTTGAGAGGGTGAAGGTTGGAGATGTCATTTTTATATTGAAATTGATTTTTTACCATAAATATAATTCCAAATTTTCACTCAAACATTACTTCCAATGAGTAGAATGCTAATTTTATGAAATTTTTAAGCTTAAAGATTGATTTTGTTTCTAATCTAGTTGAATGGATTGTTTTTTTAGTAACTCATTTTGTTTTTAAACCTAACTACAATTTTGTCCTAGGTACCTAGGCAAGGGAGCTTCATTTTTCTAATAATTTGCAACACATGGATTATTAGCTATTGATGGCAGGGTTTGAAATATTCCACACCATATCATCCAGGAATGAAATGATGTGAAATATTCTACATCATTCTGTTTAAGGGAAGGCAATCCTTCTCGCTGCTAGGGTAGAACCACCCATAACCTACCGAACAAGCAACTGTGGACAAGAGGTGGAGTACAGTAATGAAGCAAATTTTTTTACAAGTGCAGAGATAGAAATGAGGAGGACTGCCAAAATTTAGTAATTTTATTGCTTGAATTGGAATTACTATGAAATTTGAAAGGCAAAAGTTGGTCTGGACCCATGTCCAATGTGTAGACTATTCCAAAACTGCTCATTTAAGAGACTGCTTCTTGTTCACTTTGGCACGCTAAACCAAGCAGATGTGTCATGAAAAGAATGGAGGAGTTGATGGGTAGAAATCAAGAACTCATGTTTGAAAATTAGTCCAACCTCTCTTGAATTTCAGCCCCCCTATTCATTGCTGATGGGGTTATGGTTGGTGATGGGTGGGTTCTACCCTACTGAATGTTATGTGCAAGTTATTGAATTTCATAGTTTCTATGAAATAGAAGATTACTTTTATTTTGGTTGTGACAACGGCACAGGGCACACTAGTCCTTTATAAGGTTTTAGACTACTGTAGTAAGGTTTCCCTTTATCATATTATTAGAGTTCAATACACAAAGGTTAAAGCTGTCAAATCCATAGATTAAAAAATTTGAAATGCTTTAAAACTTTTGGGCCACTTTACAGCATATTCTGTGTACTCTGAAGAATTTGAAGGTCAAGAAAATTTGGGCTTTTCTTTGCCTATTTCGTACAAATTTAGATCAAGTGCAGGACCGAAAATCATTTTTCAATAAAAACATTCAGAGGCCAAACACATAAAGGGGACAGAATGCCACCCTGCTCACTTGCGGCTGGGTGCTTGTATTTGTTCCTTCTTGCAGTAAAGGTCTCCTTTATTTGTGTCAAAAAAAGAAAAAGGAAAAGGAAAAGGAAAAGAAAAAATCCACTGAAAGTGAAGACAACCAATGTCCAGTTAGTTAATTGTTAGTCAGTGGAATTGGTAAAAGAAAATGGTTTTGCAATTTGAAAACATCCTGAAAAATTGCTGAAAGATCTACAAAATTTTCGTACATTAAATTAGGTTGTTTGTTTTGTTTAATACAATCAACTCTCAAGGATCATGCATTTGCCGGTTGCATTCTTGGTACTATCAAGAAGTTCTCAATGAGGAGGGATGCATGGACTTTGTTTTGTGGCATTCCGATTCACGGCACACTAATTAGGAAAATTTAAGGGTTCAAAGAGGCTACAATATCACAAAAGTTGGATCAGTTGTTTTGGTGCCATTTTGACACCAAAAGCTACATACATGTCATTTAGTGTCATTTTATCTATACTAGGTTGGTATGGAGGTTGGCACCAAATTAACTCAATTGTATTTCAATGTACCATCATGGCACCATGTTCATATGACTTGAAGTTCCTGGTGAAGTTCTTTATCCTATAGAATAAATAAAAAATAGGAATCTAACATGCCACTATTGGTACCACATCGGTGCCACATTAGATTGGCTATTTTTTAATATTTTTTATTATTTTTTATTTGCATTGCAAAGGTGCCAAAAACAAAAAATCTTGGTCTCTTTTAGGCCTGAAATTTTTCCTACTAAAAGATATTGAATTTCAAAGTTTTAAGAAATAGAAAAAATGCATTTACTTTATTTTAGTATATTGTGGCTACAACACATGGCTCACTAGTTTCTATTAAAGTAACAAATAAAAGAAATCCAAACTTGATACTTGAAAAATGAGTTCAATATGAGAACTAACGCCCAAAAGACCAAAAGCTCACTATGGGCTTTTGGAGTACTTGGATAGGCTCTATTGACTTTGTAATTTGTAATTTTGCATAAATTTTTTAAGATGGATGCTACTCATGATAATCTAAGTGTGAAGCTTTATTTCATGTCATTCCAATAAATATTGCACAAAAGTTACTAATTTTTAAAATTTCAATGTGAAATTGAGCAACAAAAAATATATTCTAAAAAACATTTCATATTAATTATATTTTTGAAGGAATTGTATAGATTGATATGTACTTAAAATCATTTGTAACATTGAATTCCAAATAATGATATAAAAGTTATAAGGACTTTTATTTTGTGGGCAATGTAGGTAGAAAAATAAATGAACTTGTCTTTTGTTCTCAATTTCAAAATTTTATATTAAAAATGAAATAAAGAATACTTATATTTTACTAGAACATTCTCATCAGTGAGATTAATGATTCTCAAAGTCTTCCAAAAGGTATTAGCATATTAGTTTTATCTTTCATTCACCTTTTGTTTTATAATTTTGAAAAAAAATGAATATGGAAGTTTTTTTGGTTAAATTTTTTTAATATATTCTCAGTTAGTAAGATCACTTTAAAAGAACTTAATGAATTATTGTCACTTTTTTAAAGTCATTTTTACGTTTAACTACTAAACATCCAAAGTCTTCTCTTGAATTGACAATTTGGAAAAAATCATCATAAACTTCTACTTGGGAGAATATTTTGAAATTGATATACAAATGGAAGTTGTAGATTCCAAGTTTTAGATTTAATTTGTACGTTTAGATTCACCAATGCTATCATTGATATTTTTTTTAAATTTTGAAAGGAAAATTTTAAAATTCCTTCCAAATCCAATTACAAGCAAAATATCATCATTTTGGGTATAAAATTTGTTGGAATGAATTTGAAAGGAGCTTCTTTTGGCATGGTGATCTCTTCAAGCTTGTCAGGGGCCTTTAATTGCAAACACAAACTCAAAATTTGCAAAAAAAAATTTGCACAACAAATAAAAGGTTCCTACATTTTCCCTAGGGATAAAAATACGAGGACAAAACCGCCTCCGCAAGAAGCTCGTCATACAACTATATGTATGACCCAAGCTACGGGACATACAGATGTGAGGTAGGAGCACCCCCAGCCGTCAATTTAAGGGTTTTGGACATGATAAACATTTTAGAAGTGACGGTTATGGGTGCTCCTACCTTACTCCATAACTTTGAGTGTCCTTCATTTCTGTGTTACAGCTTACTGATGTCATTCTATTTTTGCACTCATCTTGCCAATGAATCTCTGTAAAAATGGGGAAGTAATCTGTAAAGACCAAAGAGTCAGTGGCATGAAAGTTTCAGTGGCGGAGCACCTTATTAATTTAAGATAGATTGCTTGGGGATTTTAAGATTAAAATTAGATTATTGACTTTGGGATGGATGAGTACGTGTGCAGTACTCTAAAAACCTACAATCAGATTCCTTTCCAGTTTTAGAGTAGCAGCCGACCCATCACCCCATTTCCAATCTAAGGTAACAGGTCCAGAAATCGCCCACCTAAGGACTAGAGAGAATTGACCCCCTCATTGCCCCAGCCAGGATTAATTGTGAAAAAAAGTCCCCTAATTTTTGCCATGATTTTTTATAATTCTGCACCACCCCTAACTAATTTGGGGTCGCTGATTGCAAATCTGAGTTCAGAATTTGCAAAAAAATTCATCTGATTGCAAATAAAAAATTCCACAGCATTTTCCCCAGGGGTAAAATGGGGCAATGAGGGGGGGCCAGTTCAACCTAGCCCCGCCTAAGAGCTGTAACTGAATTTTGGGGAGGCAAAGCTTCTTGAAATACTTTGCAGTAAATTTTTCTTGAAAAACAAGTGGAATTGGCATGTAACCCAAGTCGTTTCATATTTTTTTGAGCTTTTTAGAATTAGTTATGAAATTTCGAAGTTGAAATGGCATAGGGCTCTAAAATCGCCAACCTCTTAAAATGTTTCATATTTTTTTGAGCTTCTTAGAATGAGTTATGAAATTTCGAAGTTGAAATGGCATAGGGCTCTTTTATATATATATATATATATATATATATATATATATATCTGTGTGTGTGTGTGTGTGTGTGTGTGTGTGTGTGTATATGTATACATTTACAAATTCACCCATCGCCCTTAGGGCGCAATTAATTTTTCTACTTCGCCCACCTCTTAAAACGTACAGTGGGGTCCAAAAATAATTCGAATTTTGGATGTATTCTCAATTTTATGCTTCAAAAATAGTTGCATTCAATTGCATGTACCTACCTCAATATATAATCTTTTTTCACCAAATCAATTGCAACTTGTGAAGCCGTCAGTGGCCTTTAATCACCACATGTTAATCATGAGCAAGTGTCAGAAATTAAAAGATTTGGCTGTAATTAGTAAATTGTGTTGTCAAGAGCTCAAACATGCATGTTCTCTTCTGGAGCTCCTAGCGCCACTTCATTGCTTTGATGGCATGTATTCATTGCAAAGATTAATGTATAAAGCTCAAGATTACAACATAGAGTGTCATTGAAATGGAGATTGGCTTGCACAGATGAGATATGGTGGCTTGAAGTTGTTTCACAGGTAGTTTGGATAGGAGCATTGGAGTTGCCTTGTTTTGTTTTGTTAGTGATTGAATCTTTTGATTTTCAGATTGTGCATTGGGTCTTTGAGAGGTACCATGCCATACAGAATCTTGAGTGATGAGGAAAAGAGTTGCATTGTGGGAATGTGTGAGGGTGGAATAAAGAGTTCAGACATTGCATCTATGTTGAATGTTCCACAGTCAACTGTTTCTACTATCTTGACAAATTGGAAGATCCGAGGGAGTGTAAAATCTTTGAAATTTCAATGTGGTAGGCATCAAAAGTTGAGTGATCGTGATACTAGAGTGATGGCACATTATATTAGAGATGATAGAAGACAACCATTGTCAGAATTATCAAGCCTATTGAATGTGAGCTGTAACACAACACAACCGTATTTACATGACTTGGGTTTTAGAAATTGCATTGCACCCTAGAAACCATATCTTAGTGAGAAGCACAAATTAGATAGGCTTAAATTTTCCTGTGCTCATGAAAGGTGGAGTTTTGAAGATTGGTGCAATGTAATTTGGTCAGATGAGTCATCATTTGAAATTGGTAAAAATTTGCGGCAAATTAGAGTGTGGCGAAGATCATATGAAAAATATGTGTGGGATTGCGTAGCTCTAACTTTTAAGAGTGGCCGTAATTCAGTGATGGTTTGGGGTGCATTTACTGGCTTTGATAAATGCCCTCTTGTTATTATACCTTCAGACAAAAGAACAGCAAGCGATTTTGTAACCATTGTTTATGAGGCAACATTAAGTGGATTTTACTTTTTACATGATTACCCTCAATAATTGAAACTTATGGAAGATGGTGCTCCAGTCCACCGTAACTCACTTCCATTGCAATGGAGACAAGCTCATGGTATGGCAAAATTAATTTGGCCTGCAAGCTCTCCAAATTTGAATCCTATAGAAAATCTATGGAAGATTGTCAAGGATTTGTTACGACATCGTCCTAGACCAAGAAACAAAGAGGAAATGGCACAAATCATTCAATCAACATGGGATACAATATCTTTGGAGCAACTCCAAACCTTGATTAGAACCATGCCTGATAGAATGCAAGCAATTATTTCAACAGGAAGTGGTAGCACTAGATGGTAGATACTATATTATGATTATTTTCTTAAATGTATGATTTTCTACTTCTGTAATGCAAATTTTTCATATAGTCAAAGTAGACTCTATTATATTTCCAACACAATTTACAGTTTGTGAATTGATGACTTTTTGAGCCTACAAGAGGTTTTCAAAGTTTGCAGTTTTCATTCTGATTCACCTCTAGGCCAAAAATTCGAAATATTTTTGGACCCCACTATACACTTTTTGTACATTGCTGAAGGCATACATACATATATACACATAGTCTACATTTGAGGATATGAGCAGTTTTAGAGCTGGTGCGATTTTAGATCTTGTTAACTTATAGGCTGCTTTCTTTCCATGAAGTTGTGCTTTCTTTTTGTGAAATTGTGGTGGAGTTCAAGGAGCAGTTGTGGCACATTATGATTGGCTAATAATGCTATCAATATTGCTACTAGACCTTGGTCAATTTTGTAATCAACTTATGGTCAAAAATTGAAAGATTTGTATCACCATTATAGATCAAAGAGAATCTTTTATTAAAATATTCATAATAATTATACTTTTGTATAATAAAATTCTGGAAAAATACACAATCCTTCCAAACTCTATTTCATTACATGGAAAAAATTCGTGCACTCAAAAAACTTGCACTCCAAATATGCCTAATTGCTTAAGTGGTTGGAAATGGTTCAGCTACCTTAGCTGAAACAAAATGGCAATCTATTTTTTGGATACATTTACTAGGTTTATTGCTTTTTCACTTTGAAATGAAAGGGGCAAGATTGGATTTGAAGCTCATTCATTGGGCTTAACTTTGAAAGGATAGTGAGGCCTAAGCTAGTGCTTTTTCAAACTTCAAAGTTAATAAGGTGGGAGCACCTCAAACCAACAGTGTATCCAATGGCATCACTTTCTACACATGATAGTCATTTTAGAACTTAAATGTAGGTAGACCATAGATAGCTTATTGCTTATGAACCAAAATGATAAGGTATTTACATTCTACCTACATTTAGGTTCTAAAATGACTCCTATGTGTAGAAAGTGACTCTATTGAATACATTGTTGGTTTGGGTTGCTCTATCCGCAGAGTTAATTGTAAAAATCTTTTCAATTTTTTGACATTGATGTTAGAGGAAGGTTAACCCTCAAAGTCCTGAGGCTTCTTTTCCATCAAAAAACACACTTGAAATTGCCATTTCTATAGCAAAGAGTAAAAAAACAATTTAATGTTTTTTGCATATCTAATCATAAGATCACCTTGCTTAATTACATTTCTTGGTTTTGAACCATCATAAATTATAATTTTTGCTATATTGATTTTGAATTTCTAATTTCATAAAATAAAGAATTGAGTTGAGGGTCTAGGAAAAAAAATTAGAAAAACATACACACTTAGTTTTTACTAATCAAAAAATTGTTAAATAGAAGTAGGTTTAAGATTGAAAGAAAATCTAAATTGTTAATAGTTGTAGGATGGAATTGAAATACACTGATTTCAATGGTAGATCTTGTGAATCTTATATTGTTGAAAGATTGTGCAAATTGAAGTTAGAAATGAATCCTATAAGTTATTTTTTCAAGAAGATACTTAAATTGCCTAAAAAATAAGATTGTTCATAACTTTCACATAACAAATATACATAAATGGAATAAATCATAGCTTCCCATGTACATAAAAATATAATCTACACAAAACAAATTTTTAAATTCTTTTAGTTTCTTTTCCAGTTTTTTTTTCTACCTACTAAACTAAAAAAGAGCTTTTTGTACCATAACTTTAAAAGTTTTCTTTTAGGATCAAATTGAAATAAAAATTATATTTTCAGGAAGCTAATGTGTTTTTCTATCTTCACTAAAATATTCAAAATATCTCGACAAATCTTAAGACCACAAGAGCCTATTTGAAATCCATTTTGTCCTTCAAAGAAACAATGGGACTTTAGGGGTTAACTAAGAATAGTACAAGAGAAATACAACACCAAACTTCATCACATCCTAGTTTTGGTGCTTCAAAGAATTTAGTCATGTGATTTAATTTCTCAAGCCCTCGCTCTTGGTCCCTCATTTCACATACTTTACAATCAATTATAATATCTCTGTATATACTCCTTTTTCTACATCCTTATATATGCATGAAATTCTTTGATTTTATTTCTTAGGGATGTAATTACGGTTCTTCTATAGTGTAATATTAAAACATAAACCTAAATCATAAGAATTTTTAATTCTTTTATAAATCTTTGAAATTATTGTGATTTAAAAAAACTAAAAGTGACAAAAATTCATATAAAATACTATGTATAAAATATGCTCAAAAAATCTGAATTTTTTTCTATAGATGTACTATAGTGTAGAACAAAATATTATATTATTTTTAAAATTATTAAATCAGTAATTTATGGTAATAGATCCAAAGTTCAAATTGAAAAGAACTATTAAATTTTAGAAAACTAGAAAATTTAAACTTGGAGTGGACATTAGAATTCATAGGCTTCATTCCATTAGTTGGAGTCAAATTAAAAAAAAACATTTATATAACTTAAATTTATATAAAATAAAGGAATTTTTATTTATCAAAGTACATTAAAATATTGATTTGCCTTTTTGTTATGTAGGAAAGTCAAAAAATATCACAAGGAAAGTATAAATCTTTCATTGGAATTGAATTCAAGCAACTTTGCTAAAAAAACTAGATAAAAAAATATTTTTCTTCATCTGGGAGGCTTGCACTAAATTCATCTCAAGGATACAAATATCCAATCATGTGTTTTTGGGTTAATCCCTAAAGGTCCAAGTCCATTTTCAAATGGTAAGATATCATTTGTAATTCAATTTAGCCTTTTAAATTACATTTGAATTCAACACTTACTCACATGAGAAAATACGTTGTTTATCAATGTGAAAGTTTCAAATTAATTTGATGAAAAATTATCATAGTTTTATTTTATAAAAAAATAAAAAATAAAATAGTAAACATAACAAAATTTATATAATTAATTTAAAATTCTTAACAAGGCATACATATTACTGAAGAATAGTATAAAAGATTTGTCAAGTAATTATTTAATCTCTTGCATCCGAAACATCCATTGGCAATAATCTTGAATTGAAAATGCAAAGTCAAGTAAACTTTAGTATTTATATAATTGATTGATAATTCTAAAATATTTTTCATATGTGAAAATCACTTCTTCTATGGATGTTGTTTTCTTCAAATAATTCTTTTTTCAATGATGAAGATTAAAATGAGAAACAAAATTTTGTAGTTGAGATTAATGTCTTTTTGAAGAAGAAAAATTCAAATGAAAACACACAATATTGTGCAAATGCAAGCTAAATATATATATGTAAGTTTTATGATTTTGTTTTAATATTGTATAAATTGAATTAAATAAAAATATTATATTTTATTATTCTACAAGATACTATATTTTTCTATAAATCAAAGGTCTCTATAATTCTCACTTTACTAATACACATGGAACAAATCAAATTTTTATTTGTAGATTTTGATCTATTCTACTCAAAAAGATGGTTTTTAAAATTTATTTTTATATTCTATTTTTTTAAAAATTCTCATAATTTTCCTATTTAAATTATAAGACTTAGAAAAATATAAAGTTACTGACATAAAATCTAATTGCAATAGGAAAATATTTATATTATAAAATTTAGACAACTACCATCTCAATAATGAACTCTTTATAAGATAGACAAGCCAATTACCACCATGATTAGAAATCTAAGCATCTTGGGGACAACTCCAAGAGGGACACATATTTTTCAAGGTGTGCCAAAAAATAAGGTTTGTCCTTTAGGAGTAAAAAAGATTGACATATTACCACTTGTTGGCATAAATGTTGTGATTTTGTTAGAAAATGAACAAATTTGGATGTGTTTTTGGATAGAATTGGGGCCAAAAGTAGGATGTAAAAATTAGGTAGTTGCTGGAAATAATACACCTTAGTGTAAGAGTTTCAAAACTTTTTGACGTGCTTTTGTATGTTTTCATCATATGCAAGCAAATTGAATTATGAAAATTTGTCACATTGTTGTGTTTCAGTCAAGTAGCATTTTAAATCATAAAAATAAATTAAAATTTTCACCAAAAATGTTAATTGTTTGAAAATTGAAATATGGTATATTTTAGAAAACGAAGGCATTCAAAGAGTTGAATTCTTTGTAATAAAATTACCTCTCCAGATGCAGTGACATTGTTGTTCAATTACAATATCCAATTCTTCAACAAGGTAATTGCACCTATTTCAAACCCTCTTCTTTAATTGTTCCTTATAAATTCTTTACTAAATTGTGCAACCTCTATTTGTGAGAATTCAACGTTGAATTCCATATATGTATTTTCATGTCATTGAAAATTCATAATTTATTTGTGTGGTGTCTCACAAATACACATTACTAACTCCTAAAGGACCAAAACACATTTTAGGTAAAAATTGTGAAAAATTGTCACTTTCTGAGGCAATGAGAAAAAAAAATAATTCTTTTTTTCAAAATTCAACTATACAAACTTGTACTAAATTGTTGTAGGGATATATAAAAAAATATTTTAGAAACTTTTATTGTACACCTTGAAAGATTATAATGTTTGATGTTAGAAGATAAAGTTTTTTCTTGACTTTGCTTAATAAGGCCAACATACTTTAACACCTTCTAGAATGAGATTTTTACACTACAAATGGATTTCTTTTTGACATTTGCATCTTGTACCATGTAAGTCATGTGCTTGTCAAATTTCAAAATAATAGGAAGAATTATGTACATGTTGCCCAGAGTTGCTTGAGCTTCCAAAAAAATTTAGGGAAACATAACTTTTGATTTAGGCACTTGGACGATTAGAAAAAAAATTATATTCCCACTAAAGAAGCACATGTTCAGACTTTGTGTCAAAATTCCATAAACATCCAACCCAAATTGATTTTGTAAGAATCTACCTAAAATTTCTTGCATAGGTTAAACGAACACTTGGTCTTTCAGGGCTAGATTGTAGAATTCCCCTTTGCATTCCAACAAGAAAAAAAAATTGGAATTTTTTTAATATTACAAATTATCTTCAATCAAGCATTGGGATAATTTCAATTATGATAATTCTATCTAATTGCAACCCTTTTCTGAAACCAATCTCTACAAATTCTTACTTGAAATAAACAATCTCTATTTGTGAGAGCTCAAAGTCACTTTTGGATACATCTATTTTAAGAGCTTTGAAAATTCATTTTTCATTCCTACATTGTACAATAATAGCATCTACGATATTCTTTTTGTCTTCCAAAAAGATCCTTAAAAAATTAGGCAATAAGAACAATGCTCAACACTCAATGGACTCATAGTCATAATTACCTTAAGATAACCACTCTTGAAAATTGACTTCTAGTTTGAAGGAAAACTAAACAAAGAGGATACCTCAAATGATGAATATTAGAAGGACAAGTGTCAAGTGGTTTTGGGGGCCATTTTGGGTAGTGAGGAGCTTTATTTATACCAATGTGGAGGTGGCACCTTTACAAGTGGTCAATTTTTTTATTTTAACCTCTTCTACATGACATGTTTTAATACTATTGATGTCATTTCTTAATGTGCATCAAATGAATTTAGGCATCACCTACATCACACTTTTAGCCTCCTACGCCTTGAATTTTTGAAAATTTGTAATTATTTCATAATGCTTCTTAAAATTATGGAACCACTTGCATTTTGATTTGCAGTCCTTTACCAATGTGCAAAAATTGTTGTTCATTTTCTACAACATATTGATTATGCTACAAAACTTATTTGTGCAATTTTAGGTGTAAATACCTTATGTTAGACCAAAGCTAGTTTAACCTTGAAACACACCGACATCCAAAATTTGGATGACACACAAACTTGAAAAGTCACAACTTAGGACTGACATTTTTCATCCATCCATTTTGCGTGGGCTTCATAGACAAGTTCAAGTTTGTTTTGTGATGAAAGAAACGCCTACATTGTTATGAGAAATTTATAAAAAGCCTTATGTTGAAACCAATCAAGAATTTTCACAATTTTGTACTACAATTTTGACGGCAAGGAAAGTGTAGTAATGGAATTGGTAAGACTAATTCATTATTGGAACACACTAAAATTTAAAAAAATTGCAGTACTTTGCACGTCTTTGTTGAATTCAAAAATATAAGGTATGCAACTGTCCATGAATGTCAATGCCCAAATTATCATGGTCAAAGCTCATTATCTTTCCATCCAAAATTTATTTCATGAATTTTACTTCAATTTCTAGCAAAATATCCTATGTTTGGGTTAAATTTATTAAAAAAGAATTCAAAAAAGAATTAAATATGGCATGTAACGAAATTTTTAGAAATTATAACGTGGCATAATTGAATAGTGTAGAAAATATTAATAAAAATAATTTGAATCCTCAAAACCCCCTAATGAAAATAAAAAATGATTTCAATACCAAGGTGATTGTTTTATAAATGTAAAATATCTATGGAATACATAAGAGAATGAAATTCAACCAATTCTTTTGCTACCTTACTAAGTTGGGAGGACCCGCCTAATGCCAAAAGTCACAAAATATTCAATAAAGCCTTGAATGTAGCAATAAAGTTGCATGAACCTTATTAAAAGTCACAAAATATTTCTAATCTTGTGAAATGACATCCCCAAAATTCTATAACAAGTTAATGAAAGGATATTCACCCCGCAAAGAAACAATTTCATACGGGGTCTAATGACTTTGTCCCTATATATGGTAGACACAACTAAATTAAATCCCATGGTTTCTTCATAGCATCCAAAAGAACAATTTCCAATATCACTCATTAGAGTTGATTGTAAATTTCTCCCCGATTTGTATAAGGGGTATTAGAGGAAGGTTTATCTAAGAATAGTCCAAAAGAAACATAATATCAAACACTATGAAACCCTAGTTTGGGTGCTTCAAAAAGGAGTTTCATCCTATGATTTTCTCAAACTTTGACGTTTGGCCCTTTAGTGCACATACTTTATGAGTAATCCTTGAAGGATGCTAAGGATTAAAAGTGTCCAATAAATGACTTCATTGTTAAATGTAGAAATAAATAATAAATTGATTGGTTCAATAATTGGAGTACTTTGGTGACTACCTTGGTCATAGAGACCATGTCCTTTAAGGGTTAACTCTATTCCTAAGTATCATTTTTGTGCTTTATAGGTCTCTTTCTTCTTCCTCAATAAATCTAGATGTTTAGGGCATCCCTATGGTAGACTCGCTAAGCGGAGGGGCTTCAAATGTTGGTTTGGCATGTGGATTTGGAGACCAAGGCCACACTTCTCTCTTTTTGCCCTATGATTAATGCTCCAAAAAGGGATGCCAAGTTGGATATGCAATGAGAGGCAATTTTCTCTCTTAAAAATCAAATTGTAAAATATTTAACTTTCATTTCTATAATCATTGAGGAAAGTAATTCTAACAACCATTTCATATTTCTTCAAAATCATTTGTAACTTACTTTGAATATTCAACTATAGTAAGTGGAAAAACTCTCTATATAGATATGGGGTGGTAGGAGGTAGAACAACCCATGTGATATATATAAATTAGAATGAGTAGAAGCTCAACCTCGCATAGTCAATTCGAAAGTAGGAATTGTGTTTGAAGTAGAATTTCACACCTCATTTACTTATAATAGTACATTTTTCTCTAGAAAACTTTGAAGTAAGAAAATCTGAAAAATGAAGATAAATTTCTTCTCCAAAAATCCTTTTCAGATTTCAAGCCTTCAATTAAAAGTTATGAACAAATTTGAGAGAGGAGTTGGACATGGATTTTTTTTTGACATTTTCAAACATCTTCTCAAAATTTTGTCCATAAATTTTGATTGAAGGATCAAAATCTCAAATTGATTTTTGGAGATGAAGTTTATCTTCATCTTCCAAATACTCTTAGTATAAAGTTTTTTGGAAGAGATATTTTACCATGCTTAAATGAGGTTTGAAATTCTATTTCAAACACAATTCCTAAGTTTTGACAATGAATGGTCAAGCTCTCATCTTAAATTATTCCATACCCTTTGAAGATTCATGATGGACAATGAATTTCATTATAATAACAAACTCTCCACCCTAATTCCTCACCAAATGCCAATGAAATTATTCTTTCATTTTGTCAACCAATTTTATTTTGAAGATAGTTCAAACTATGACTTGATATTTGAATTATTTATTTATTTATGTGAGGTCCAGTTGATAGTTCATTTATTTATTTACGTGAGGGATAATTGGGGATTTGGTACCTCAAAATTGGCATAAAAAGTACACTCAAATTCAATAGTGTGCCACTCACGAGACACTCTATTTGATTGTCCATCACTACGCTGGATATTTTTGGGTTGAGTCATGGGGTACTTAGGGCCTCCTACCATGTAAGCCCGCCTAGCAGAAAAACACTAGAAGACAAGAAGTGAATACTAATTGTCTTGCCTGCCTTAGTGAGTGGAAAAGGAGAATTTCAAATTTCACCAAAATCAATGGACAACCTCATTAGTCAAAATTGAACAATCTTAAGAGAATCAATAAGTGAAGATTCTTATCCAATCTCTTCCCCACCCATCAGGGCTACATGACATTACAATTGCAAACTTTGACCTTATAGCTCTCCAACAAGAGCCGCTCTACATTGGATAATCAAACATCTAAGCGCTAGAATGGTTTGCCTGTCTAGGTTGGAGGGCCACAAGGGTCCATGTGCTTGCTATTAGGGCCAATAGCCAAGAGTTGGAGTACATGTAGCCTTCATTCCTTCCACTGAGGCGGCTCAATTGTGACACTTGTTTTGTCGGTTGTTGCTCCATTAGACGACACTCGTTTTGATATTGTGCAATATGACTATAGCGGGGACTATTTTTTTTATTTTAAAAAGGGGCTTTGGTCAACTTTTGAAGCCCTCTAAGTCTGCATATCTAATTTGTGCAAACTAGAAGATGGAGGGCTAGCCGATTGAATAGATATACTACTAGAAAATTTTGATTTCGGTCAGATTTCAGTCAAATTTTGACCGAATCAACGCGACCAAAACAACAGAAAATCAAAATTTTCTAGTAGTGATAGTGAATAATTTCCAATGGAATCCAGCCGGAGATTCAAAATTTGGATGTTCATCCATTGATGGCAACTAATCCTAACTTTGTCCACTTGACTCACATGGCAAGAGACACTTGAATTGTCTTCCCATAGAGATCGACACTAGATGCATTTGTTGTGCCACAAGAGAGGAAGAAACCCCATTCATGTATTCTATCTTTGTCCAAGGGCCCAAAAAGTGTTGGAATATGCACAATCCATATTACACCACCACCTTGGGGCACACCCAATTTTAGGACCTCATCATAGGTTAGATTATATGCATTGTATTTTTGATTCTCGTTTACTTAGAAAATTTTATAGGTTTATGACCATTTGGAATGTGCTTAGGAATTTAACCCTTTGGTTTATTTGGATTACTTACAATAGCTTAGTATTCAATTGAGAACACTTGTCTCTTGCTAGACTTCACAAAGTGCTATGGGCCTTCTCAATTCAAGATGAGTTGCATTGATAAAGGTACATATCGATGTGTGCGTTGTCAACTCTAATTGGCCAATAGAACCTTGATGAAGTTCGACAAGATTTGAACTAGGTTCCCGGTGGTGGCCACCAAGATTGGTAATACGGTAATTTGGAATAGGCTTAAGCTTGTTTTATACATGTTTATGTAAGTTAGTGTGGTTTCTTTGTTTGTCCCACTTTTCAGCTTAGCCATTGTGTACTAGTACTTTTGCAATGGAGTCTCCATTTGTTTCAAACAAACAAAAAAAGTTGCCCTCACATGGCTAATCATGGAGTTTGCATCACTTGGAGAGCTATCGTGGGGATGCTTTGGTCGAGTATATAGTAGTGCAACGAGCCTCTTGCGGAGGTCCAGCCAAGGGTGAATGTAAAAGGAATGACCCCCTATTTTGTGTTGTTTTAATTTAATTGCGAACACCTCTCCTAGTTAATTTGGGGCCTCTAATTGCAAATATGAACTCAAAATTTGCCAAAAAAAATTTGAGTACCAAATAAAGGGTTCCTACATTTTTCCTAAGGATAAAATACAGGGGGCAAAACCACCTCTGCAAGAGGCTCCTTGTACTAAGGTAGGATGCTGTAATTGCGACCATCTCCTTGCAATCGCCCCATAGCTGGTTGTAAAATGGATGGGAGGTGATCTTTAAATGAACCACTGTTGGTGGTGAATGAATCAAGAAAAATGTACTTATTTTATTTTGAGAGCCAATCATTTCTTCCCTGATTCAGAAATCGATTTAGAAGTTGCAAGGAGAAAGATTTTGGGAGACCTATGGTCACAAATAGGTACCTACTACAGAAATCTTTGAAAATTTGTAACTAATTCAAAAATGCTTCAAAAAATATAAAACCACTTGTGTTACATTCCGCATCCATTTTTCTTTCTCTGAAAAATGAGCTAAAAATATTTCTGTTCATGCAAAACTCTGAAAAAGGCAGATCAGCCCGTAAAGGGTCGCTTTTAGAGCCTCCTACCTTACTATAGACTTGGTTGAATGTAGAGTGTATTTATGTACAAATTTTTGCCACTTGGCTACAACCAAATGATCTTGGCTATTTTTTGTAATAGAAATTTTAATTTTTTTTGGAAAAAATAGCCAAATTACTATTGCATTTAAAGACTAATCTTACCTAGGTATCACCTAGTTTTTATATAGGTATCACCAAGTATCACCCAATATTACATGAGTATTGAAGAACCAATTGTCTCCTTCTCGAAAATGGAAAAAAAACACACTAGCTAGATGCTCTTTAACCTTGGAGCGCTCTGATGTCCATTTTTTGAATGATGAACAGATTAAAGTTCTTATTTCTATCTCATTTTTGCTTGGATGAAAATCATCCTAATTTTTGGTGATACTTTATCAAGTCCTTGTCTTATCTAATGGTTGGATTTGGTGTTACTAGAATACAAATTTTTCTAAAATTACAAATACAAAAGCGTATCAAGTGGTCAAATTGCATTGACTCTAGTTCAAAACTAGGTTTGCAAAAATGAGGTCCTAGATGTAAAGAACACAAAAATTTCAAAAAATCACCATGTCAAGAGAACCTCATTTTGAATCCATTCCAATAAGTTTTGCTCAAAAAATGATAATATTTTGCTTGTAATCAAATTTTGAAGGAATTTTGAAATTTCCCTTTCCAAATTTATACAAAAATATTGGTGATAGCATTGGTGAATCTAACCATACGGATGGAATGTAAAATTCAAAATCTACAACTTTCTTTTGTATATCACTTCTAAAATATTCTTCCAAATAGCATTTTATAATGATTTTCTCCAAATTGTCAATTCTGGAGAAAGTCCAGAGGGTTAAGGGGTTAAATTTAAGAACCCAACTGAAGGGCGAGGTGGGAAATTAAGGGGCCGGCGTGGCCACAAAGAGAAGCGTGCATTCGTGCAACGGTGCATTAACCGCAAGGGCCCCCCATGCCCGTCAAGCCCCCAACGGGACCGAAGTCACCGGACCGACGGACGGACCAAAAACAGGACCCGTCCCGTCCCGGTCGGGCGTCCAGATCGGCGGCCCTGGGCCCCCCCTCATCGATCCAACGGTCCGCAGACCCGCGTCGTCGTCCGCTCGCGCTTGTTCCGTCGTCCGCCCTGGCATCTCGCGTCCGCAGGCCCCGCTCCGTGACACCTTTGCAGTTGCCTGCATTTGGCTCAATCCGTCGCAGCAAGTTCCCCATTCACCCATTTCGGCAATTCGGCCGTCCCCTCGTGCTGCGCATGATTCCCCTTGCGCAGCACCGGGCTCACGTCCGGCTCTTTCACGTAGCCGGGATGACGGAGGACCCAGCTAGCTACATACCTGAAACAGTAGTAGTAGTAGTGTCAATCCTGCAGTGAGCATCCCTGTTGTGTTGGTTTGGAGTGAGATCTCCTCGCTCTCATCACTCCGACGGGGAGTGAAGCTTTGGCCGGTAGCTCTTGACAGGCTACATGATGTACAGCTGCTCTCATCCGAGCTCTTTCTGGCTTCCAAGATCTGGGTTTTCGTCGTTGGGTTTGTTGAGATGTGTTGGATCTCCTTCATCACTCCTGCCTGATGGGGACCGTTGGGTGTGTAGCTAGGTCGTGGTGGTGTTCAGTTTGTGTAGGAGCTGCTCTCCTTGTCGACATTGCTGGGACCACTCGTGGTTGCGATCGCTATGTTTGTGGAGGGGAGTGAGATGGGATGTGAGATGGGGTGGGAGATGGAGTGGGCGATGGGGTGGGAGATTTGTGGATCGGGATGAAGTGGGAATGCGGTCGCGTTGGAGAAGATGGCGTCGAACGGGATGGTGATTTTGCGTGGGGGCTGCGGAGAATGAAGTGGGCGGCAGGAATTGGTGGCGAGGAGTGGCGGCGTGTTTGCTGCTGTGAGGGTGTGTGGAGAGGCGTGTCGTGGTTGCAAGTGATGTCTGAATGGGACGGACAATGCAGATTTCAAATCCAGCGCGGGGTCCGGGACGGAAACCTGTGATCGGGACTTCTATGAGCTCAAAGAAACGAGCTGTGGGGAATCGCAACACGCTCTCGCAGGAAGACTACTCGATCTTCTCTCCTGTAAGCTCAGGAGTCTTCGCAATGGGACACTGTATTAGCCAAAGCGGAGTGTAGAGGACACGAGAAATTTAAATGTGTAGCTAATAATCTAATCCATTCGATCTATGTAGGGATTGTGGGGGTTTAGGGTTGCTTTAGTATTGAATCTGCAGTGATCGGTAGGAAAGGAATGTGGGGATGTAAGCGTATGATCTGCGTTTGGAATCTGCGCTGCTTGAGTGGATTCGCCTGGTAATTTCTGACGTAAATGTGTTGAGTGTGTTTTTAGGTTCTTTGTCCTGCTGTGGTGTGCTGGGTGAAGGATCCAGACTCTGCGGGGCAGAGCGTGGAAGACATTGTGCTTCCCAATCAACCCCCGACCAAAATAGTAATGAGCGACCGGAGCTTACACGGCGAGACAGACTTCCAGGACGCGGTGACGGACTTCCAAGAGTTCGATTCACCAGCATTGTGGAAGGAGATTCACGCAGACATCTCCACGCACACCCCGGAGTTCGAGCAAATGCATCCGCATCCGTTGCGGTCCCGAAGCCCCAATAAGTTTGTGGAGCGCATCAAGAACCCTAGCAACGGCATTCTCACGCCGGATAAGACGTCGCCGGACCTGAGCGGGCATTTACTAAGCGCTGATCAGAGCGTCGACAGCAGCACCAATGCGTCTGTCCTGGCAGCGATGAAGAGTCCTCGAAGCAAGTACATGATTCCGTCCACCAGCCCAGACGAATTCTACGCGCGAGAGCGCACAAGTGTCGCGAGCTCCCCGCAATGGAGTCCCCACACGGATCACACGCGCGCGGCATTGGACATACCCAGTCCCAAAGCGCCCAAGTCGAATTTCGGCTGGCTCACTCCCACTCGGACTCACCCGCAAGGTCCCGACCCCCGGAGCCCCGAATTCGCTAAACCCCCGCTCCCGAACCCGCGGATGTCACCTCCGCCAGTGACAGAGAGCTGGTCACCACCCGAGGTCACGAAGAGCTCTCGTTCTGGGAGCTCAATGAAACTAAAGAGACAAGCCAAACTGCAACAGCAACAGCAACAGCTGAAGGAGAGTACGTCCGCTTCGGATATTTCGATCGCTTCAAACGCTTCGAACTTGACGGTGGAAAAAGAGGAGAAGTCAGGTGGGAAGGGCTGGAAGAACTTGTCGCGCTCTATCTCTCCGATATTTGCAGGGAAGAAGTCTGAAACGCTGCGGAACATCGGCAAAGACCGTGGAAATTCACTTCAGGGGAGCAAGCGACGCGCGGAGTCCGCCGGGCCTGTGTCCAGTGCCCCTGTCGCTAGTTGGAACAATGGCCCTGTCGCCAGTGCTCCTACCGGCAGTTGGAGCCGCAGCGGCAGCGGCGATGGTTCCATTGTCACACCTGAGTCTGAGAAAGACCCATCAGGTACTACTGTTGCTGCTAACTCTGGAGGGTTTAGGGTTTAAGATATTTGTGGGTTTCTGACTTCGTTGAATGCGACACATATTCCACAGTGAATGCGTGTGTCCAAGTGGACAATTCCATTGTGCATCATGTTCATCATCTCTTGGGTGGCTAACGTAAAAAGTTCGCTTGTTGATCAATGTTCAACACGATCAGTACCGCTTGGGGTCCTCACAGTGTGTATGCTGGTGGATGTTGTGATTGGTTAACCGCATCTTCTTTGGATCACCACGTTCTTTGAATATCTTATACCCTCCCGTCTCCCAATGCGAGTGTTTTTAACAGTGTAGTTTTGTGATTGCAACAGGTGGAGACATGGGCTATGCTCCAGAGCTGACAAGATCTGGAAGCATAAACGTAAAGAGCTCAAAGTCACACAGCATGTTCAACTTCTTGGGGTGGGGAAGGAAGAAGAGCCACGGCTCCAAAGTGAACGAGTTGTTCCAGAGCGGCGATCAAGGCTCCGTGAAGCTGGATTCAAACTCCTTCAAGGTCATGGACTACACCATCAAGACCTTGCAGTTCAAACTTGAGCAAGCGAAGAAGAACGAGTTGGCCACGGCGAATGAGTACAAAGCGTTGCAAATCGCCATGGACGCAGCGGAGGGGAAATGCAACCAGCTGCAGAAACGCTGCCAGGATCTCGAAACTGAGTTGGGGCAACTCCAAGTCGAAACGAAGGTGGTGCAGCTCGATTACGAGATCGCCAAGCACCGTCGTGAGAACACCGGCAACGGCTTGAAGGGCAGTCGCTTCACCACTCTGGAAGTCACCCCGCAGCTCTTTCAGAAAGCGTTTGAGGAGTCCAAGTTCTGCATCAAGAGGCTCGCTTCGGGTCTGTGCACTCACATCCGCGACGCGGGCGAATCGGCCACGCAAGTCATCACCTCGCTCCTGGAGCAGCAGAAAGACGCCAGTGGCTGGGTGCGCAAGATGCCTCGCAATGTCATCATCCTCTTCTTCGAATCCTTTCTCAACCAAATCCTGTTTGAGAGCTTCGAGAATGTGAGCTTCGAGCCCAACGGGACGTCGCCGCTGTGCGACCCCGATGCGCTCAAATCCTCTTGCTGCCAAGCTTTCCACGAGCTTCGGAAACAAGAGTGGGCCGCCATTGAGAAATCATTAGGCAAGCCAGGATCCATCATCGTGAACCCCACGTTCCACCGGTTTTTCGTCATCCGCATGGAGCTCATCCTGTCGCAGCTCACGAAAGTAGCGGACAAGGAGACGTCGCTCGCCCTGCTGGGGACGTTCTTCAATGCCTTCAAATCCGTGTGGCTTCTTCATCACCTAGCGTTTGCGCATGACAATCCTGTCACCATTTTTCGAGTCTCCTTGGCCGCGGAGTTTGATCCCCGTTTCATGGAGCAGGTTACCACTTTGGAGGAGGACGCCAGCCGCTCCAAGATCAGCGTGATGGTGAACCCGGGCTTCATTGTAAATCGACACACCATCAAGTGCCAAGTGTTTTGTAGCAGTAAATACCAATAACGCTAACTGATCCAATTCATTGCGGTGCATGACTCTCCACATCCGCCAGCACACAGATTCTCATGTAAGAATGGATCGCCGCACGGCCAGGTGCTCCATTCGTAATTTTTTTTGTCTGC
The DNA here is from genome assembly GCA_950106755.1 of Climacium dendroides. Lineage (NCBI taxonomy): Eukaryota > Viridiplantae > Streptophyta > Bryopsida > Hypnales > Climaciaceae > Climacium > Climacium dendroides. Next base: position 30,758,728 of record OX467083.1, on the reverse strand, counting down.
GAGGGATTCTTGTGAAGATTATCTTCTGAGCCATGAGCCTGCACTAATGCGCGTCTCATTGGGCGGCTGACCTGACATTGTACACAACCTTTGTAAGCTTGATACCACACTAATGAGATTCTTCATTTCTCAAGTGATTCAGCTTCCTTCTTTCTTGCAATTGGATTCCCTCCTTTAATTTCCTCCCTTCAGTAACTCAAGCGATCCTGATAGTCTCTCTATTAATGTGAGGTCGAGGTCAGATAGATGGTGCCGCCTGTTCTGGATTGGAGGTAAAATAATACACATTTGAATGGAAGGAAGTGGCTGATGAAAGCTAAAATTATATGCAATTACTCAATAGACTTGGATGATCTCAAAAAGAATTTAATCACGTGTGAAAACAATTGAGTGCTATCATTGGTTCTTGAGGGATTAAGCTCATTCAATGTACATGTATGTGCATTACAAGTCTCAAGGACAGCCATCGAATACAATTACAATCATAATGATATCAGAATCGTAGTGAAAGTTTCCATTCCATAAATGTTTACTTCAGTACAGGCCAACAGACCCTTCCAAAGCTCTTCATACAGTATCACCTCCTGACTCTCTACTTCGGCTAAGAGGTTCATGTGATCGTGCATTGAAACGCAAAGTCTTTAAGCTTAGCAGCCGTAGCAGCCTTGAACATATGCTGGCAAGCGGCATCATCAATTTTTTTAAGGAGTGCTGAGCGCATCGGCCTATCCTTGAGGCTTTGGAACCGATTTCATGCATCGAATTCGGTCTGAAATTCTTCCTGACATGAATATCTTTTGATATTCAATTTTCCCTTGAAAGTCTTCAGCTGCTGTTTAAGCATGCAGCAGCGTTGTAAGGGCTAATCACGCAGGAATTGAGGCAGCTGAAGCAAACCTCACGGCTGTACAAATTTGAAAAAATGTTGTCCAGCTTGTTGCCCCTCCAACATGCACACAGCATGTCCGTTCTGGACTATGCTTCCTCTCCACTCACGTCTTGTAAATTTCTGGCAATAGGAAATCAAATCAATTGCTGTAACCATGGTTTAGGCTTGTATGTAACCACTGGTCAGAGTTCTGTATTTTAGCATCAAAATATTGGATCACGCTAGGCAATCTCAAATTAAACAAGGGTCAGAAACGGACCGAAATTTCAGAACAAATTAATTTTCAGAGAAAACTCCATTCTGTGAGTGCACGAATTGCATGTATGTAGAGAGTCACGCAATTTGTTACCAGCGAGTGATCAAATCACACCAGTAGTGTTGATCGTTGTCCTTTGAACCTTTGCAATTCCCTTACAATAAAAAGGCTTGGTTTCCACTCACCATTCATCCTAGTTTTAAGTTCTAGACTTTTCACGAATCTCAGTGCAAGCTGCTCCATCACCATTCACCATGGCCACGGCGTCGACGAGGAAGAAGGCCCTCCTGCTGGGGCTGCTGGTGGCCGTGCTGGTGGCGACTGCTTCTTGCGCAACCTCGAGAGCTTCTGATGAGACCACCGTGACAATCTCCAATCCGGCGACGATGGTTGTGAACGTTCTGGTAGGCGACAAGAACGTCAAAGTGGCGACGGACGTGATCACTGTCCACCTTGACCATCAGGAGCAGGACATTCAGATCCAGACTGGGGAAGGGCGGGCGACGAAGCTTCATGTGCAGGACGGCGATGTGCTGGTATTGTACCCTGACCCGGATGACCCTCGCAACATTGCGGTCCAAGTTCTCAGCGCTACTCCCGAAAAAACCCTTGGACAACCCAAAACCCCAAAGGCCAGCCCTCGACCTTGAGATGGACGTGACTTCATTGCATCGACGTCGACTTTTGCCTTGCCATGTCTGCGCAGGTGTTTGGAATGGCGCTATGGAGTTGATCGAATTAATTGAAGACTCGATTAGAGTTTCAATTGCTAGCAGTAAGTGTTGACGAAGACATAGAACTATTTCGATCAAGGTAAATAAAACTGAGGCGTCGTCTTCTATGGAAGTAGTAATCTGTTGTTTGGCTAGAGGACCCGGATTAATTCATAGGAGGACCTCAGTTGTATGGGTTTTTTCCAACTTGGATTGAAATTGGCTACTTGATCGGAATGACTACTTGTCCGCTGTCAATATTCAGTTGAGGGTAATTATTCTCTTGGCCTCAGTGAGTTGATGTTGCGGTCACCTGTAATTCTGGTTCAAGACTCTAAGTAATTCCACCAACCCTCATTGTGACTTGCAGCGCACTTGCAGCATGTATGAGCCTGAAAATTGGGGATGCTACGTATCGCATTTCGCTACATTAGATGGACTGGTAGTGGTCCTCTAGGTTGTCAGTTCTATTAGCTTTTCTTGCTCACGTGCTCTTTTCTGTGTGTTCTCGCTTTTTTTTTTTTCTCTTTTGTCCAACCTTCGGGTTTGGCTGTTTTGTAGTGGTGCTTTTTTTTTAATGCAATGGGTCCTCCATTTGTTCCAAAAAAAAAAAAATTGGGGATGCAGGGAACAACACTTCTATTTAGTGTTCTGCCCGCGGAGGAATTTCCATATAATTTATTTCAGAATTACATGAAAATAATCGGTAACCTTGTATTCGTTAAAGTGGAATTTTCAACGGGTTAAATTGTCTCCATTCTTGTTGCCAATAATTGTGACATCCATCTGCGAAATGCTCTAAACAATAGGAATAATATGGATTTCCGTTTCAAGCCGCAGGTGCTGAAAAGTGCCAGAGTGGTGGTATGCCGCCAATTGAACGCAATTGACGATTTCGCATTTAATGTGGCACAAGCGCAGTGCATCGAGGAAACGAATGTGGTGACAATTTGAGCTTTTTAGTGGCAGGATAGGTACTGGTAAAAGCACCCAGTCCCATTCTACAAGAAAGTAAAGTGTCGTCAATTCGCCCCTGATAATCATATTTGTGAAAATTGCGTGATTGGGAGCTCCGAGATTGCGACTTTCAAGATCCCTGAGCTCTGAAAAGTAAGAGTGATAATCTTTACACTAAAAATTGAAGACTTATGCTTCAATTGAATTAGGCACAAAAAGGGTAACGATAACAAATAGTGAAAAATTTCCAGAGTATCAAGAACTAAAACAATAGAAGACTGGAGAACCTTCGACTTCGGAGCCAAGCTATCAATGGAAAGACTGAAACATGTATGCATCATTCATTCCATCAGCTAATTGCAAGCATATCTACAGCAACTAGTGGAAACCAACTGGCCTAAAATTTTGCATCGGAGGTGTCTCGTAATATTCTTGAGCAGGCTAGGGACCGTAACCATTCAATTCACACATGCTCGTAGCTCATTGCAGCAAAATGATAGCCCTGCTGCTTGACAATGGGACTCGTATAAGTGGCATACATGCATGTGTAACTGAACTAAACGTGTACAGCTTCATACCTGCACAGCTTCAACTAATGAGTAAAGCCAATGTCCAATATTTGTAGCAAAAAATCCTGTTCTTGTGATTCTCTCTATTTCTTGAGCTTTGCAGCAGTCGAGTAATTAATCATCCAGGAAACAATCAAGCCCACGAAAACCACTCCGGACCAGAATTCAAATTTCTCTCGCCGTGTATGTAAGGGCGGAGAATGGGCCTGCAGCTTCTGCAAACGCGTACAAATTTGGTGAAAATCTGGCCTGCATTCAGGTTTTTCATCCCAACATTGAACTATGAGCTCCCGGAGATCACTCGGTACGGCCGATGGAAGTGTAGGTCTTCTGCCTTCATCTACTACGTACTCTCTTACGTCTTTGACTTTCACCAGCTTCCGGCTGTAAGGCAATTCTCCTGTCAAGATTTCAGCGCAGACCATGGCAAAACTGTAGACGTCGGCTTTGGCTGAGTACATGTTGTTACCATCACCACTGGACATAAGAACCTCTGGTGCCATCCACATAGGAGTACCTACCTTGCCATTGAAGGTGTTAACCAGACTGCCATCAGTATCATAATCATCAGTATCACAATCTCCAGCATATTTAAAAATTTGCTGTGAGACACCGAAATCGGAAATCTTCACCTCTAATAGACCACCGGAATCGTTCACTTTCACTAACACGTTCATGGACTTGAGATCTCCATGGAAAATCCCTCGAGTATGCAGATAGGCCATCGCTGTTGCTATCTTGTGCATGACGCCCACTGCTTCGCTCAAGTTCAACTCAAGTTGGCGTAGCAACCAACGCAAGTCGCCGCTTAGCAGCTCCATGACAACCATCGGATGGTCCTCCAAATGCCCCGTGCCAACTGAAAATCCAATTAGATGCACTACGTTGGGATGTCGGAGCTCCATTAGTTTCCCCACTTCTGCTCTCAAACCGTTCACATCACCTGGTTTCAGAATCTTTACTGCACAATCCACTCGTGACCATCGGCCTCTAACCACTTTCGCACTGCCTCCGTGTCCGAGCGGCGTACCAAGCTTGATTTGGGATGGATTGATGCGCAAAACAGCAGGCAGATCTTCAAATTTCGTTGAGGCTGTTGGTGCTGGTTTTCCATCGTGGAGAGATTCTGAGGCCATATTCAGCGAGAGAATCATCGATGATCTCTCCTTCTCTGTAAGACTTCTTGTGTTGTTGGTTTCCAGTCTCGTGGATTCGACCTTGGCCAGCATGTCCTTCTTGTCTCTGTCGGCATCTCCCCCTAAAAGCGTCTCTCTGTCACGTTCGTCCATCAATAACAGAGGCGTTCCCAAGTATCTATACTGCATGAAAGGAAGGAACTTGATGCCTGGAACCTTATCCTCGAGAAATTCACGAATCGACTGAATGCATGCTTCCAACTCCAGATGAATTGCTTCGAAGGAACCTTGATTGAGCCCTCCAGTCTTCACAACTGTACGCCAATCGTCTTTCGTGTACGTGGTGAGAAGAACTTGCCCCTTCTGCAGAACGCTAAGGGTTGCATCTAGGGAAAGCATGGCCTTGCCGACTGGAAAATCCTTACAGGCCTCCTTGGCGCTCTCGAAGAATTCCCCAACTCTCTTGTAAAATTCTACCAGTCGCATGCATTGGTGGGTGTTGATGTGAAAAGAACGCTCGTCTAGAGCCTTCACATCGCTGATAATGCGCAGAGCATCTGAGAATCTGGCGTCCATATTTCCTTGCGGGAACACTGAAAGAGACTCGAACTATATCCCCGAGTGTCACGTACAGAATGAAAATGACGACTCTCTGCAGGTTAGATGCTTCCAGGACAGGAGTCTTGAAGAGCTGAAGAGCGCCTTGCAGACCTTAACAAGACAGAGTTCTACGTGAGGGATCGAGAAAATCGAGAAAATCGAATATTTACTACTCAACAGAGCGCACATTCGCAGAATGAATGATATCTTCAAGCATCGATCCCGGGCATCGACCTAGATCTACACGCCCTAAATTCCAGAATCCAACGTTTGAGCACCAATTCCAAGCGAATCGTGATCTGAGAGTCGGTAAACCTGAAAACTAGCACACCTTAAAACCTAGAAACTAGCATTGCCTCGATCGAGGAGATTGAGTGCTGAGGGTGAACTGATCGAAGGTGCGACAGTCGATGGCCGGTTTGATAGAGAACTACGCCGATGGAGTACCGGTACTACGGAGTAATTAATAAGAATATTTAGTTGACTGGCTCAATCATCTCCCCTCAATCATCTGGCGTACCATATTTCCTGCGATTGTGGATTGGAGTGGATGGAGCGAACTATGCCAATGGAAGTACTCTTGAGCCTTCGTCGGTAGACGTACTTTGTTTATAATATTTTGGGGGAGTCACAGCTGCAGGAACCAGCGCTGGGGGGGGACAGTACCTGTAAAGTGCCCTCACTAATTTTTGGAGGGACCTGCCTTTTACTGTATAGGCCAGAACAGAAGTCTTCCAAACAATTATTCATCTCAAAAGTTAGGCACAAAAAGGTACGATAGCATATAGTGAAAAATTTCCACATTATCGATATCTACAACAATAAAAGCCTGGAGACCCTTCTAGTTCGGAGTCAAGCTATCGATAGAAAGGCTGAAACATGTGTGCAGCATTAATTCCACCAGCTAATTGCAGGCATATCTACAGCGGCTACAGTCGTGGAAACCAACTGGTCTAAATATTCGTATCGGAGGTGACTCTCGTAATATCCTTGAGCAGGCTTGGGACCGTAACCTTCGAATTCATCCTTGCATGTGTAAACTGAACTAAACATACAGCTTCATACCTGCACAGCAGCCAATGTCCAACTTCTTCACGAACAAAACCGTCAAGCAGTTGCTGAATTTGAGATATCTTGGGAGATGAAAGGTATCACAAAGGTCCTTGATCTTTTGGTATTTTGGAAGTTAGAAGCTCTTGGAATTCACTTTCCATCACTGCGGGAAATTTGTCGTTGCTCTTCAATTTGTCCTTCATACCTGAATCAATCTCCTTTCAACGCTCCGGTAGTTTCTTCAGATCAGCTTCCAATTTTGTCTCCAGGTTCAGCTTTTTGTCTGCAGACTACTCCAGGACCTTCAGTACTTTTCCCAACTTTCATTCATCAGCTAGTTGCTGTTTGTCAGTTTAACTTCAATTTTCGCCTCCATGTGAAGCTTTTGTAGTTCTTCATGGGCTACTTATAAACTCATCTAATGTGGTAAGCTTTTGAGTTGCAATATGCCGTGGAATGTCGACTTTTGGCTCTTTAATTTTGCAATGACGTACATCTAAAATTTCCGACAGGGATTCTATACCGAAGAATCCCAGTAGGTAGAATTAATTTATAACAACAATTAATGAAGTGCATTTAGATTCAAGTTCGATTACTTTATAGGCGAATAGAGTGCTTATAACATAGGAAGACCAAACCCCTCCAAGCTTTCTTAAACAGAAAGTGGGGGAAGCTTCATGTTGGAATATAATACCTCGGATGTGACACCCTGCCATCCTCTGGAAAAATTTGAAACAGAGCTTACCATCAAAGAGAGTGCTGGAAGATTCATTCTTTGCTCCAAATTACTCCAATATATAATCTATCGGATTTTCGTCTTTGAATTTGAAGCCTCTATAATTTGTGAAAACCAATTGGAGTTGAAGAGCTCGTCAAGGTTTAGAATGAACAAGTTTTGAGGTGCATCTTCCAAAACCTTTGAATAGTGTAACAAAAAAAGACGCCCACAAGCCCATAATCAGTGTTGTTTTCTAGCAAAGGAACCTATTGAATCTCAATTCTCTGTAAAACAGAGAAGTTGCGAAACTGCGAACAACTTGGTTCCAAGTGGATAAGAGAAAATGCTCCCTTTGTTAAAAATGACCTCAAACAAAGGCAAGTCACTTGCGTTTTAGCCCCGACCATGAATGCTGAAATCTTTGCACACAATTTCAATTTACTATGCAAGTCAGCATGATGCATGGTGTGTGAAATCAATGGAACCCATTTTGCCAATTAGGTGGGTATCCCAAAACCGTCACTTTTTGTTATTGTTCTTAGTTACTATTATTAAAATGGACAACTTTTATATGTTCTTGTTGGTAAGTGAAAGGAGGTTTCAACACACCAAAGAACGTGACATTTAGATAATGTATGTAAAAGTTATGAAGGGTCAAAGCTTTTTAGGTAGGAGTTTTAAAATCATTTTTTCCACATAGGTACATATTGATTTTGAAGATGTATCCATAGTCATGATGGCAATTTTGAACCATCTTGTTAGAGCATTGATCTTCAATCTTCTTTTTGGTGTAAACTAGAAAGAAGATCTATGCTCTAACAAGATGGCCCCCACTTTCAAGAGCAACATTGAAAAAGAGGTGTGTTTTAAAAACAAACGTGTATGAAGCATACTTTGTCAACTAAAGACCATCCACTAGCTACATTTTTGTAGAATCAAGGATAATCTATACAAAGATAACTTCATTTTGACACATAGTGTATTGAAATATATTTAGGGCCTATTAATACCGAGGCCAGATCTAGGAACCACAAGTACTCTGAGGTACCCCACTTTGTTAGATGTGACCATGGGAAGCAAGAACCATACTTGTTTACGCAAGATATTGCTAAAGTAGATACACCCAAATGTGCCACTGACCTTAAACCACCATCTATATTATATGTACATCTCTAAAATCAATTTTGTACCTATGTGGAAGAAACACTTTGAGACCAAACTTTGGTCCTTAATAACTTTTGCATACAACATCCGAATGCCATGTTCTTTGGTGCGTTGGAACCTCCTTTCACTTGCCAACAAGAATACATGAAAATTTGATTAGTCTAATAATAGAAAATAGGCTTACTAGCAAAAAGTGGCGGGTTTGGGTGTACCTACCTTAGTTGCTATTTGATATTGTTCATAGTTTAGCTCCTCATTGACTCCAATAGTGGATTGCCTTTTAGGAGATAAAATACTTTGTTTGCAAATTATTAGTGACATTACTAATACTAATTTATCTAAATTAGTAACAAATTAACAAATTGAATCTACAATCTTCAATGTCCATTTTGATTTATTTAGTGTGAACACTAATCAAATGCCATGGCTTAATTACATACCTTTTAATCCCTTAATGACAAAGGGAAGTCCACAATTCTATCATTGTGAAGATTTATTATAAATGCAATTTATAATAAGAAATTCCTGAAGACTCTCAAACAATAGTTCTAAATTATGATCCATAGATCATATCTATATGGTTAGATCAACTAGCACACATTCAAACCAATATTTTTCAATAAAATTTGAAGCCAAAAATTAAAAATTCTTTCTAGAATCAATTGTAAATTGAATATTTGAGATTTCTATAAGAATTTTTTCTTTAAGTTCAATATTTTAAATTCTAATCATAGTATTTTTGAAGATTTTAATTTTAATTTTTTTTTCAAGTTGATTTTCAAGGGTCATTTCTTGAACTTGAAAAAATACTTTATGAGGCCAAATCCATTAGTATCTTTTTAATTATAGAATATTTGCAAAGCAAAGTCTTCCTAATCAATACCATACAAATGTTAAAGAACTAACACAAGAATCTTCCAAAAAAATTGATGGATGAAAAAAAACATTTTCATGTGCTTGAGATGCATTTTATATTCATACATTGTTCAAAATTTGATTGTTTGGTCCTAAAGGGGTTAAGAATTCAAGGTTGCTATCATGATCGCCTATGCCCTTGATTCACATAATCTGAGAGCAAAATAATTTGTTCTTAATGGAAACCTTGGCTAGATTGTATGAATCCAAAACTTTCAATGAAGATTGGAAGAAAGAAGATAAAAGAATATATTTCACATAAAAAAACATTCAATTGCATACTCATGAATGTTGCCCTCAAAAAATTTATTGAATATTTTCCACTTGCTTTATTGACACAAATAAATGGACTTGTGAATATATTGTATTCCTCTTTGTCTATTTTCTTAGTTCTTGAAAATCCATATAGTGTTTACATTTTTGTGGAAGAAACAATTGAAGAAATATAATCTCTCACCTTCGAATCAAGAATTTGAATAGTACAAATGTGCATAGTTTATAATGCATCATAATTAAAGTATAATAGAACAAGAATATTTTAAATTGTTTTAAAGATAATATGTGAAAAATCAAGGTTAGGTAGTTCAAAGATCTAATGTGGAAATGAATGACAATGTCATGAAGAAACCACTCTAAATTCAAAAAATGGATATTGCCCATGATATTTCAATGGCCCTTACGTCTTTTGTGTTCCATCCAAATGGGCAATTTCATTAAAATGGCGAAATTCCTCTACTTTGGCAATTTTTACACTTCAGAGCAGGCGGTCTGAAGTGTAAAAATGTCATACTTGATACTTAGATGTCTGAAATCTATACTTGTGTTAGATGTCATTTTTACAATTTAGATCATGCAATCTGAAATCTATAGCAATCATAGATTTCTTCAATCTATAAAAGTCCAAGATTCCTGAAAACTATACCTACCTTAAATGTCACTTTTACAATTCAAAGTGGGCGATCTGAAAATGGCACATGGAATGCCGCCATTTTAACGAAATTCTCCATCCAACAAATGTTTACATAATTATTTAAAATGAACCATGATGTAAGAAAAACAAAATAAAAACTAGTGTTCCTTTGCTCTCCATGCCTACCAATGACATCCAATTGAAGATTTTGGGTCCCAATTTTTAGATTGGAAGCCCTTAGGAACATAAATTTTCATATGGGTATTAAAACTCAGAAAACATTAATTTCTATTGGAAATCAATTTATCATAAATATATGGATTGAAATTCATTTATTTTAAATGAGAAAGTTGAAATGTTTTTGAGGCAAATATTGGATCTTACAAAAAAGAGTTGAATGTAGGGTCTACTTTGCCTACATTCAACTCTTTTTTGATGAATATAGAGTCCACTTTGCGATCATGGGGTATGGTTGAATGAAGAGTTTGGATCTTTGGGATTGTTGTATTGAAAAATATAGGATTCAATGTTGGCTATTGATCAACATGTACATCTCCATAACAAAATCACAATTGCCTGAGCAATTGCCAAGACTTCCATGTTAGATATTGTAAAAATGGTGAGTCTTCGTTTGAGAAATTAATTTTACCACAAAGGGTTTAGGATTGATTTTCTAATTTTATGGTAAAACAATTGAATTACAATATTTTACACTGTCATATATACTCGCATATATACTTACAAAAAAACTTTCAAAGTTTTTTTTATAATCAATTGAATTTGAAATGAATTGTTTCACTTTTAATTCAAAAGTTCACATTATTTCAGATTTTCTCAAAGAAATGTGAAGTTTTTATGACTAATGAAAATATACAATCACATCTCAAAAAATTTACAAAGAATTACATTCATAGTTTCAAAAAATAGTCCTTTGAGGGTTATTAGGATGTGGACTTCACTTCATATGGAAGTCTTGGCAAATTAGCAAAATAATGTGATTTTGTTAAGCTAAATTTGGGAGGTGTATGTTGACCAATAGCATTGGACCTCAAATATGTCAATGTGAAAATCTCAAAGATTGGAATGTCATTCTCAGTATCATTGGTTGCCTTGAAAACCTTTGAACTCTTTGATTTTTTATTTTAAAATTTCAAGTTCTTTGATCATTTGTTCTATAAATTAATTGAATTCCAAAGATTCCCATTGGTTCCCTCAAAAAAACTATTCAACTTTTTCAATTGCAAAGACACTATGGGTTTTAATTTTAGTCTTGTAACAATGTGACTTTAGAATTCTTTTATTCAGTTTTGTATTAGCTTCATTCAACCATTTTTGTCTTGGCATCATTTCACCATTTTAGTTATGGCTACCTAGTCAACTTTGATTTTAGTTATAGCTTTGAACATACCCCATGATCACAAAGTGGACTCTATATTCATCAATACAAAACCTCTAAAGTCACTTTAAAAAATCAATTAAACTACCAAAAGGTTGTCATATCCACTTGGTACTTTGAAAACTATAAGACTTGTCGATTGAGAATGCAAAAGGGTTATTCATTATGGATTATGACAAATTTTATAGGTTTTTTAGTAAGACCTAGAAGGAAGAAATTTATCATCCTAAAAAAATTGGAATGCAAGATGACTTTAAATTGAGTTGTTGGGGTGAAAGGATAAAAAAGGGTCATAACTACCAACAATAATTCCAAATAATTGATGACAATTTAGCCCTTACATCTTCAAAGGAGATAGGAAGCAAGAAAATTTTGTTTGGAGATGCTAACTAAATGCCAAAATGATGACTTTTTGAGGTAAAAGATGGATCAACTAATGAAGAGTTTTTTTTATGAATGGTTGAATTGGAATTTTTCCATACTCATAACATCTACTTTTCATCGATGGATATTATAGCCACATGACTTACAATGTTTGTAAATAAGGTGCATTATATATTATTGACATTGATGAATTAGTTGTTGTACATCACATAGAATGTAAGGGTGGGAGACATTTAGGATGTATGTGTATATATAAATGGACAAAGACGATCCTCCTTCAACAATATATAACACTAGTACTTTGTCATTTTATCCTTGGTCAAATGATCGTCAACCTTGCATGTGTCCATGTTCATATGTTCCATTTGTTTGGCTAACATGAGGTGGACATGAGGCTGATAGGGTAGATACATGTTGAAAGTGGGTGGAATGAAGGTGGATAGTTGCTAGACCTTGGCCAAATAAGGTTGATGCTAGATGGATGGGATAAGCAAATTGAGACACAAGTGGGGCAAATGGCCATATAACCAAGGGTAAAATAACAAAATATTGGAGTCATATACCCAATTCAAGGGGTATTAGCTTTGTTTGCCCATTTTTTTTGCTTGTACTTCCTAAAGTGAGATTGGGTTCTTAGGATACATTCTTGCATTATTTTTGAGTATGATATACGTATGGAATTTGTCATGATTAAGTACAATTCTTTATCAATTATGAGTTCTTGAATGGTTTATTTTAGATTGAATTTATGTTAAAACTACTAATGTAATTGAAATTGAAAGAAAATTTTGATTTTTGTTCTATTGTAAGTCTACTAGTAGCCAAATTGTCTTATTGAGTCTATGTTGTTCCAAATAAAGTGTATTGTATGTTGTAGATTTAATTGTGCATTAAAGACGTTATTGGTTTTTGCACAACATTTTTTCCAATGATGTGTGGTGAAATATTTGTCTATCTTCTTCTCTAGAGTATCTATATATTAATATCATATTGTTTATTAATGCTTACTTTTGATACATATTATTACTTTGTAAATTAGCATAAATCTTTGCATTGTTGTTTTGTGATTGATAGGTTTATCCACTATCCATGAGGGACTTTGTTGGTTCAAGTTACTTTTGGCTTTTGGATTATCCTCTTCTTATATCTATTGGGGTATTGTAATATGTGGAATGGAAATTGTGTCTTGTTTCAAATGCTATATTGTGTGATACATTAGAAGATGTTTAGATAATATTCTTATTGAGTTACTTCCTCTATCCCAAAATAAAGCTAGGGTTTTTTAGACTAGATTAGAGTGTGAGTAGATCCTATATTCAAAATATTGTGTAGTTATTGTAATTTCTACTAAACCCCACTAGGCATAGAAGATTGGAAGTCAACATTGAAGCAACACATGTTGAAAACATGTGACAAAATCAAATTCCTTTGCCCTTTCTGGAAGTGCTCTAGTGGTATTAATTTTGATCATTCTAAGAGCAAAGTTGGTGCATTGATATCCATTGATATCTTCTATATTGAATTCCAACAATGTTTTGTGATTTGTATTCAAAAAATTCTCAACAAGAGAATTATTAGTAGCAATTTGTGTATAGTTGTGGATTGAATTATTTACCTTTGGTTGGTTAGAGGTTGCGTTCCTAAAGCTTTTGCTGGGATTGAATTGCTATATAGTCTTTAAAGCATGGTATTTGTGGATTCTTTTACTTCAAGGTGTTTGAATTAGCTTTAGTTGTTTTCCATAAGTTGTGGAGAGCCAATTTTGAATTTAATTTGGAACAAGTATATTTGGAAACCCCAAATATATTTCATGAGGGAGGGATTATATATATCTCAAAGATGGTGCTTTCAAGGTCATTGTGGTTCAAAGAGAGGCATAAAATTTGGCTTTAAATATTGAATATTTTTTGTGTGGCAACTTTGAAAATATTTGAATTGTGGGGTGGTGCTCACAAACATGCAAGATACTTTAGTGTATATCTAAGTAGATGGTATAACATATGTGTGAAATACTGCAATGCACTCTTTTGTAGATGATGCCATCTCAATATTGGTTACACTTCGATGATCATCATTGTTATGTGATTGTGTAATGGCTCTTGACCATGATTTTTGAGAGTATGATCCTTTTATTGTATTTTATTTCTTATACTTCTACTTACATTCTTTGTGTATTGTGTATATTCTTGTTTGTATTTACTTTTATATTTCTAAGGATAATAGTTTCCATTGAAAAAAATACAATTACCTTTACTCTTAAGAGAACTTCAAATCTTATTGTGGAAGAGTTTTTTTGTTGTTGTCCCATCTACCACAAAACACTAGGGCTTCATCTAGAGAGGGTTGATTGTTGTTTTGAATGTTGATGACCTTCTAGACTACGGACTGGATTGTGGACCAATTGTTTGTCGGACATGATTTGCTCTTGAGTGATATTTTTTGCACTTTATAAAGAACCAAGGATTTTGAGGGGTTTTAAGAAATAGATGTAAAAATTTTAGCATACCTAAATTTCTTAAGCATGGATATAGATGCTCTTAAGGTAACTACATCCAAATGTGTTTGAATAAGCTATTGAGAATTGTTTCTATTTAAAAATTGCCTAATTTTTTCTTGAATCTTATTGAAAGTCAGAATAAAATTAGATTCCCTTCTTATGCATTTTGGGGGCACTATACAAATAAACTATGAATACTCAAAATGTTGAAAGTAGGTTTATTTCAAAACAACCCTAGTTTCATGAATAGAGCCAATACATCTTAGGCAATAATTTTGTAGAGGGTGATTTCTAAAAGAGGTGAGGATTAGGGTCATTTTAAAGTATATGCTTCTATAATTGACAATTGAATACAATAACATGAAATTTTTGGACCTTGTATGAATGAGCTACAAAATTACAAAGTATTATTTGTATGTGCACTAAAAATTAATACTAAGCTTGATAGGCTCTTATGTTTTGATTGGATACACCTTTTGTCATCAATATCTAAGTTTTAGTGTTGCTTTTTGATGCAAATGTGAGTGTTGTATTTTAGAAAGTAATGTGTGCATATATTTTATGTGAACTTGGATTTAGGTCACAACAATTTTATTTGTAGAAATTTTGACAAAGTGATTATTTTTGATAAATATAGTGGATAATTTTGTGAAAAATTCTCCAATTATTGTGAATGCAATGCAAATAATTTCTAAGAATCACCCAAAAAGTTTCAAAGTCGCAAACAATATATTTGCTACATTTTGATGAATTTTAATAATATGATATGATTAAATGATATTTTATCTACAATCTACATATTTACAAATGTACACAGTTTCATCATTCTAGTTAAAATTGCAAGTTACACTATCTTAAAAAATTGAAAATAGAACTTTTGGTCTTGAACAATCCAAAAGAGATTACACTTTTCTTAACCTTTGAATGCTCAACTATTTAGGGAGTGGACGATGAATGTTTTGAACAATGTATTTTCATCCAATTAATAATCATTGAAAAATCTTCAAGAAAAATTGTCTAATATCTCAATAAAAAAACTAAAACCTCTTTAAATGTATGAGTGTCAATGTAAAAACTCTCCATGTACACCAAACAGTTAAAATTCATTGGAATTCTTTTCTTCTTGTCAATGTTACAAATATTTTGGAAGAGTTACAATTCGTTTTATTGAAGTTCTTTTCTCTCTATCAATGTTACAAATATTTTGGAAGAGTTACAATTCTTTATTATGACTTTGCTATCTTTAAGTTAAGTATTTAGAAGTTAATTCTTAAGTGCTTTGCTATCTAATAGGGGGATGATGAATGTTGTGAAAGGTGAACTTTATCGATTGATATTTATTGAAGAAAAACAAACATGTAAGATATATACACTCTACAACAATGACATTGCAACACAATCAACTTACAACAACTATGGCATTCATTGCAATACAATCAACTTACAACAACAATGGCATTGCAACACAATGAACTTACAACTTACAACTAAAGTTGATTGTGTTGGAGTTCAATCATAGCATTTTGAACACTAGTGTGCAATCAGTAGACTCTTGTCATGCTTTAGGTTTTCATCGTGAACATTAGATGAAATAATTGGATGATATTTCTTTGGGATGAAAATGTGACAGATTTTGTGACAAGAGTCATGACGCGGGTTGACACACTCTTAGGAAAGTATAGATGAATGGAAAGGGCTCTAATTGAATCAATGATTTAATTGTTGTGTTGGAAGAGTTTCAATTATTTTATTATAAACTTTTAAAAGTACCCTTACTAGTCTATCTAATAGGGGTTGTAATACTACTGAATTCAGAGGGGCACATTCCTAACGCACCCTGAGAGCATCCCCTGTTGCAGAGGAATGGATTCCACTGTCGAAGACACCACGGCAGGCATGCTCTCTGTCAATGCGGACCTTACTCCGCAATACAATCCATCCGCTTTCGAACAGGAAGTTGTGCGTCGCGCGCTTGTACCGTAAAAATTGTCGCTGGATGTGTAGCTTCTTTGCAGCTTTCCTGCCACGCGCTTTTCTTCTGGAATCATAGATTGCTGAGTGGCCAAAAAATAATAGTCTGATGTCAGTGGTAATACACCGCCTCAACGTTGGAGTTCCGTCTCCCTGTTCGTTTCTAAGTTAGGGCACCGATGACGACGACGACGACGACCGAGTTCGTTCCGTTTCCTCCTGCAACTCTCATTTCCAATATTTGATCTGAAGGGAAAGAAATGTGGAAGAATGGCCGAGGAACGGCAACTGTTCTTGCAGTTTCTTGCGTTCTGGCTACGCTGGAATCATTGCTTAGGGTTTGAGTATCGGCAGTAAACCACAGCGGGAAACTTGGCTCTTCGAATGGCGTCTGGACTGCGGGCATTCCTGTCTGGAGTTATTGGTGTGGCCGAGCCTTTCTCTTTTCTTGCGATTTGAATGCTTGCAAGTGACTTTCATTGCTGGAAAATGGCAGTCATGCGACTTTTTTGAAATGGCGGTTTTAGTGGAGCGCGGAGTGGTTATGAAACCATTGTGGTTTCTGCATATTGCACCCGGACGCGTGCGCTGAATTGAGTCCGGGGATGATCAGTGTTAGTTTTTCTCACCCTCTTTGACTTCTTGGTGCATTTCCAGGCGGGTGTGAACATCAGATTCCCTGGAAAGAGTTCCCTGATTTTTGAGACATTAGCATGCTGTGCGTTTCATCTGTGGCTGCGCATTGCTTGCTGCATTAGTGTCGTGTGAGTTTGTTCATTTATGTATTCGTGAATTTCGTTTGATTGCTGGTGTGTGACCTAATACGTGGTATCGGTATTCAGGAGCTTGAATCACTGGGTGTAGAACAAGCCAGCAATGAAGGGAAGGCTGTCGATCATAATGGTGTAAGCTATTTTGTCATCAAGTAAGTAGCAGGTGGCATGTGGAGTTTTAGTTAGGGAACAGAGAATTGTGGACAGTCGAGGCTTCCCAGATGACAAGTTGAGGCTTCCAGAGTATTGGACGGGGCGTAGGCTCTGAGCTGCCACTTTGGTTGCTCGCACCATTGGAGTAGCAATGGCGGACACCATCGGTATCATCTTGGAATACTTGGGTCGGCATCACTTCTCCAGGGCCGCGGCAGTTTTGAGGGAGGAGGTGAGCCTCCGACAGCAGTCCAACGGACCGATCCCCGTCTCTGTGGACGACGACCTCGACCTGGACGTGGCCATACATCTCAAGTCGATTCAAGAAAAATCGGCACAGAAGCATCGTGAGCTCGAGTCGGTGCCTGATAAGCGAGCTCACGACAAATGGGTGACGGAGGTGAAACCATCTGCACCGGCTGGGGTGGAAGTGAAAGCGGACCCCCGTGGGCAGGCAGAGTTGCTTCGTCCATCGACGAAGTTGGATGATCCTGAGCCGTTCATGGAGTTCGAGGTGGAGCAATTGGAACACCCGTCCAAGCCGAAGTCCGTGCTCGGTGTTGTGAAGTCGCCCTCACCAGTCACTGGTTCTCCTGTTTCCAAGAAGACGACGGTGGAGAGAAGACGGTCGCCGGTAAGAGCATACTTTTTGAGTCTTTTCGTGTCTGGTTGTCTTGAATGTGCGCGCTCTGGAGGCTTGACAGATTGTCACCTCTGTGCACCGTCGATGAGGAGGAGGTCTTTGAAGGCTGGAGAGTCCTTGGTTTTGTAGTAGCATGAGAGATTCTGGATGTGAGAGCGGTGGGATTCTACCAAAGGCAAGCCTAAGTTGGGGACGGAGCGTCTAGTAGTCTCCAGGGTGGAAGGGATCGGTGAAGGCGAGCGCTTGCAAGTGCCCAAGTATCCGCTTTCGGGAGCCTTGGGATGCTTGGCAATGCTCCTCTGACGAGAGCAGACTCGGGGCGTTTGTCATTGTTTTCACTCCAACCATCTTGTCGTTTTCCCCACAGGGAAGAATAGGAGGCTTGAGTGTTCTTCAGACTGAGGCCGAGGTGGCAGCCTCTTCTTCTATCGAGAAGGTGATTCCCGATCGAAGGAAGGCGGAAACAGCCGACGTAGTCTCAGTGAAAGCTTCGGCTGGTAACAACGGAGGGAGCTTCAATTCATCAGGCCATCCGGAGAAGGGTGTGTCTCCAGCTCAAGAACTAGATTCCGCACAAGCTCTATTCGAAGCGACTCGGGGAAAAGTAGATGCTCTGAAGCAGGTGGGGTGCTTTGGGAGAAGATTTTTTTCTTGCGGTTTGAGTCTCAGTAGATTGTCTGGTGCAGGAATGAACAGGTAGGACGGGTATCGGGTTAGAAAGAATTGGAGGGAAAAGATGTTTGTTTTACAGCGAGAGCGTCTGTCGATGGCAGAGTTGACGTGTCATGGTGGTCTTCCTTTCTTTCAGAAGTCCCCTTCCGCTGTGTACATAGCATGACGTCTGAAATGGCGTGGGCTTTTGTTTTGGTCGATCTTCTATGGTGTACGTCCGTGTATTATTTTCAGTCTTGTGCTTTTGTAGGAATCCGATGCTGACCAAGATGGTGTCTGTCCACAGAGGTGGGAGCCCAGGACTGCCGACAGGCCCGCGTTACAACGAGAGAGAAGTTTCCGAGGCGGCGTGACGGTGACAAAGAAAGTGGAAAGCGAAGTGGAGAAAGGGGTAAACATGATGTGTTTCTTAACGCGTGCACTCTCGCGCAGCTTGCTTGTGGTGGTGGCTTGTAGGACTTGCTGTGCAGGTAGAAATTGGGTGTTAGTCTCGCTATTAGAGTCGCTTGTGGTGAAGCTAGTTCAGCTTGGGACCCATTCGTCTGGAAATTTCTTCTCGCTTCGCTCGAATGATCCTGGGGGCTTGAACGAGTTTTTTGGACAGTGGGCAAGCGTCTTCCGGTGAAGTGCTTATGAATCACTGAGTGGAAATTTGGAGGTGGCATGGCGTGCTGCATTGTGTGAGGGACTGTAGTCCATGACATGAGTCCCCCCCTGGATTGACACCGGTGTTATCTGCAGGATGACACCAGCGGTCGGGTGGCAGGTATTCAAGCTGGTGCGCCTATTCCTGGCGACTCCACAGTGGAAGTGCAGTCGACGCCCAGGGATAAGAGCAGTGGTAGTGCCGTCCTCGTGGTGGACAGCAAAGCAGAAGACAATGGCGCTTCGAACGTGAGCTTGGCGGTGCCTGAAACTAGACCGGAGTGGGCCGAGGTTCCTATGAAGACCATCCCACCCATCAAGACAAGCGTGTCTCTCGCAGCAGATTCCAAGGTGAGTTACGAGGAGGGAGTGAAGGAGATGGTGTCTCCAATCCCTTTGCACTCACGTGGCGATCGATCTCAGACAGGTTCAAAGCAGGAGGTTGTATCCCCCTTGACCTTGAAACCAGACGGTCATTCTCAGCCGGCTGATGGTTCAGTGGACGAAGCGAGAAAGATTGTGGCAGTGGAGCAGTCGACAGTCGAAGAGTCTGGTGCAGCCATGGTCGAAAGGAAGTTGACTTGCGTGGCTCCGCGATCAGTCCAAGAGGGCCTTCCCAAGCTTGCGCACGTTCGTCTGCGTTCCATCGATGCGAAAGGTCCCGAAGCGTTACAGGATGAGTATGGTGGCGGAGCGAGCAAGAGCGGCGAATTTTCGTCACCGGTGAATGTATCGGGGACTGAGCACGCCATTCCTTTCGGACTGGGGTCTTACCTGGACGTTCCCGTTGGACAGGACATCACGTCGTCAGGTATGTGGGTAGTATCCGTGGATTGGCGTGTTGGTGATTGAACTTGCGATCCAGCTGTTCTGTTCCGTGATTGTCGTTTTCAGCGTTGCAGTGTGCTGTGTTGTGTTTGGTGGAATGGAGGTATTCTGAGCGCGCCGTGTTTGCACGAGCGTTCCGTGCTCATGGGATTTCGCAACGTGTTTTCCGATTTGTTCTGATTTTTAATTCATGGTTTTCCACGACTGTTGTACCTAATTGTAGGGTCTCGGCGCGTGCCTGCGTCTGCACGGCCTTCAGTGAGCCATGGCATTGTAGAGGATCAGTCTGAGCTCCTGTCTGGCTTTGCAACAGCAGGAGATGGACAGAGCGAATCCGCCGTGGAGTATGCCGACGAGTATTGGGACTCGGATACTTACGAGGACGACGATGATGTCGGGTACCATAGGCAAGCGATCGAAGACGAGGATTGGTTCCTGGCCCATGAAATCGATTATCCCAGCGACGACGAGCGATCGCGTCCCAACGTCGAGAATCCGCGCGGTTCGCGTCGCGAGAAAGATCTTGAGAAGTACGAGAACGAGGACTGTTCTCTTGCGGAAGAAGAGGCAAGTTCATCCCCTGTCGTCTTTTTGTTTCATTTCCGGTTGTTTTCATTCCTTTTGAGCATCCGAAAAGTGCTTATACGCCCTCGCTCTGGGATTGATTCCATGGACGTGAACCATGGTGTTTCTGCGAAGCCCCATTGACACTTCGGAGTGTTTTGTTGTAGTTTAGTGATTGTTGGCGAAAGTGCTTCTGTGTCTTTGGACTTGTGGGGATTCCATTAGTGTGGAGTCTCCATTCTGGATGAATTGACCCTAGACGTAGTGAGTGCACTGTTCCAAAGTTTTGTCGCGTTCCTTATCATCTGGTGTGCTATTTGGTATGTTCCCGTACGGGATGTTTCCCAGCAGGCTGTGAGATGAAATGAAATTCGCGAGTGCTCACTCAACATTCTTGTGTCCTTTTGGGACACAAGGTCTTCAGTGGATGTGATTGTGATCCTCGTGTCTCTCTGTTGAGCAGCAGTCCTACTTTTCTGGGGAGGAGTACTACCGGCTGAAGGCAGGGAGGGAAGAGGGGAAAGAGGCTCCGGTAGAAGTTGACAAATTTCATGCCAGTGTGGTACCTGTCTATGGGCGCATGGATGGTGGAGGAAATTTTGGTAATAATGGCCAGGTATAGCCGCATTCACTCTCTGCAGGTGAAGCAGCTGTAGAGTGCGAATGTGTAGTCCTGGACAGTTTTGCTGTTGTTTGTGCAGAAGGCCGACCTGTCATAGAATGTTCCGTTATTTAGCGTGTAGTGTTTTTCGGGTGGTCACCAAGCTTGTCATTATTTTCGTCCTCGCGAACGAGTGCATATGGAATCAATCGTTGGATGTCAGGACTGGGAGGACTGTTTTCCGGCTTAGCCGACCTGTCCTTTCATCGCTGCTGCTGTGTGGGTTCTCGTGGATTCTAGTGAATTTTGGTGGTGCGAGACAGCGGATTGGGCTTTCGCACATCTGATCTCAGCGTCTGAAGTTAGTTCAGACGTGGAGGAAGTGAGTGATTGGATAATGCTAATGCGTGGTTTTAGGGGTATGTCTGGTTCTGTTAGATCATCTGCTTGGCTTGAGCATGCGACGGTTGGGTACGAATGGCGTAGAGGGAAAGTGTGGACGTGAGAAAGAGGGTGACGTTTTCGGAGGACGAGCGGGGTGTCTGACTACTTAGGACGAGGGCTTTGCGAGCTGGTGTGCTGACCATTGTTGTGTGCACACCAGGTTGCCAACGCGACTCGCCTGCTTGACCAGGGGCAGTTCAGCAGACAGCTCTTGAATGTGGATGGGCTTCCTTTGATGGGTGGAGACGCGAGGTGGCAAGGTTTCGATGGCGCGAAGGGGACCCATTCAGAAGGCGGAGGCAGTAAGAAACCCGATCACCGAAGAGGCGTTGCAGATGAGAGTATCTTTGACGTGGAGGATGAGAGATCGGGGATGGTTCGGTTTGGTGGTGTGGGTGTTAGCAGTGTTGTTCCAGAACCGGGTATCGAACGCCGTGAGAGTGTGCAGGGGGAAAGCAGCGAAGGAGATTTAGATATAGGTGAGATTGGTGTGCGCAGCCTGGTCCAGACGAGCTCCTCATTTCAGGTGGGTCCCGGCGATGGTGGCAAAGGGCGGGACGGCGAGAGCGGTCGTAAGCAGGAGGAGGAGGAGGAAGAGGAGGACCTGATTTTGAAATACTACAACAATCCATGGGCCAGTCACAAGCGTCGAGGCGTAGAACGTGAAACGTCAAGCTTGGACTCGGTCCAGTTTGCTATCCGGGAGAAGGAGACGTCGATGGTGACGAAGACCAGCAGCATGGGTGATAGCGAGGGTCATGGGCTCAAGGAGTCAGAGTTAGGTGGTGCGACTGGTTTCGGTGGTTTTTCGTTTCCTTCGCCCTCGACGAGTGCAGGCGAGATCGGAGCCGTTTCGAGGGTCGACTCGGCGAAGTCCATGTGGTCTGTGCGCGATATCACTGGTCAGGTGGTTGGGGAAGACGCGGAGGAGTATGGTAATGGCTTGGTGGGTTCGGACGATCCTTTGGCTTCTTGGAGACGCAAGAGCAACGAATCTTCGCCGGTGATCAGTCCTCGGAACGACGCTCATGGAGATCAATCGGTGCGTTCCATCGGATCGGCGAACTCGACGGATGGGTATGGCAGCGCCGTTGCGAAGGTGAGCTAATGGATCTCTTGGCTTGTTCTTTCGCGTAGTCCCCAGGAACTCCCGTGTGAGATGAGCTCGTAGTGTCGAGGATTGTCGTCGTCGATTGCGTCGAGCAGTGTAGGTGCCTTGAATTTGTGTTTTGGTCTTGGACTGTTAGCTTTCTGTGCGAGTGAACGGAGGCTTTCCATGGAGGTTGTTGCAGTGAAGCATGGGGGAGTGAGGCGTGATGTTATTGTGTGGGGTGAGGGCGATTAGTTGACGATGAGCATTAGGGCACAGCATTGTGGGAATCTATCGGACGTTAAGGGTTTGGTCAGGGGTGACGGGTGTATGTAGAGTTAGCTTTCATGCGCAACACTTTCATTGGTTGGATGCCGCCGCTGGTGCGCGTTGCATGAGTGGTGTGCTATGCGCTGACTTCTGTGTTCCTGTTCCTGTGCCTGTGCTGTTGCAGGACAACTTGGCCGGAGAAAGTGATGACGAAGTAGAGCACGAAGCCGAGGAAGAAGATATGGTGGAGGTGGACCAGCAGATCCGAGAAGCGGAGGCCGTGGCAGCGGAGGACGAAGAGGCTGCCGCCGTGCAAGAGCAGATCCGAAGGATACGAGCCGAGGAAGACGAGTTTGAGACGTTCGATTTGAAGATCATCCATCGAAAGAACAGGTGCGGTCCGAAGGTGGATGGTTGTTTTTGGGTGTTGAGTGCAGGGCGGGAGGTGGCCTCGGTTTCTGTCGTGGGCGTTCCCTTGTTCCAACCGTGGGGACGTGTAGCTGTGGCCGAGAGTTCCGGTGCTTGGTTTGGTTTGGTTTCATTTCAATGGTTGCTGTGTTGGAGTGTTGTCGTGGACTGGCACCGTCGGGCTGATCCGGTGTGGTGTGATTTGCAGGACTGGTTTTGAGGAGGACAAGGACTTCCCCGTCGTCATTAACGCAGTCGTTGCTGGTCGGTATCATGTGACTGAGTATCTCGGTTCTGCTGCGTTCAGCAAAGCCATTCAAGCTCACGATCTGCATACAGGAATGGACGTGTGCATGAAGATCATCAAGAACAATAAGGACTTCTTCGATCAGAGTCTGGACGAAATCAAGCTTCTGAAGTACATCAACAAGAACGACCCGGGTGACAAGCACCATCTGTTGCGTCTGTTCGACTACTTTTACCACCGGGTAAGGACGATGCCTTTTTTGTTGAGCAGTGGTGAGGATGAGTGATGCCCAATAGTTCCCGAGACTGGACGTATGTGTTTGGTGGTCTAGGGTAGGAGTGTTTGTTGATCCTGTGTTTGTTTTGAATGCGTTTGTGGAAGCCAGGTTTGGTATGTTCGATACGCTGCATGGCGAGTGGTGGTTCCGGGTTTTTTTGGGTGAGGGGATGGTTGTATGCCTTATTGATCCGTAAGCGGGATGGTGTTGAGAATTGCAGGAGCACTTGTTCATCGTGTGCGAGTTACTTCGAGCGAACCTTTACGAGTTCCATAAATACAACAGGGAATCCGGCGGCGAGGTGTACTTCACGATGCCCCGGCTTCAGGTGTTTTCTCGATCCTTGAGCCTAATGCTGGTCGACACGCTTTTCTGAGAGTCCAATTATGATGTTTTTCTCCAGGACTGGAAACAGTATTGTGGTCTCTGTCATCGATCGGTAGTTTTAATTTTGTGGCGATTTGAGTTCTTGATGTTGTGTAGCTGGTCACGCTCTCGTACATGGTCTTGACGCTGAGTGTTTATCTTTTTGAGAAATGCTATCGTGCATGTCGGGAAGTTTGGTTTGAGTTGGAAGTTCTTTGTTGCGAGAATCCAATGTCATGTACGGTGTGTTGGTTGAAATTAGGTTTCGGGATGTCGCTTACCCCATGTTTTTGTTTTTTTTTGCTCAGTCGATAGCTCGGCAATGTTTGGAGGCTCTGGAGTTCATCCACGGTTTGGGACTGATTCACTGCGATCTGAAACCTGAGAATATTCTGGTGAAAAGCTACAGCCGTTGCGAAATCAAGGTGATCGACTTGGGTAGCAGCTGTTTCCAGACCGACCATCTGTGCTCGTATGTGCAATCCCGTTCGTATCGAGCTCCTGAAGTTATTCTTGGTCTTCCTTACGACCAGAAGATCGACATGTGGTCGCTGGGTTGCATTCTTGCGGAGCTGTGCTCTGGAAATGTGAGTGCATTTGTGTCTTTGTTTGCTAGTTGTGTTGACGAATGGGCGAATGTAGGAGAGGGATGCGACATGTTCGTTGCCTTTGGCGTTGGTGAGGCTTGGCAGCCGACCTCATGAAGTGTTTAGCAGTTTTATGTGGGAAGGGTTTATATGTCAGCGGCGTTGCCGGGTTTCTGGAATTGAGTGGTTTCGCTTCAGGTTGTCTCGCTTTGGTTTCTTGATGTAAAGCGTCGAGTAGACTTGTGTTCAGTAGATCGTCTTGGATTTCTGTTGGACTGAGTGGATGCGCATGAAACGTGAGGGAGTCCGGTGTGAGTGAGCGTCGTTTGTTTGGCCGTCTTCAAGAGGCAGTGGTATGCGGTGAGTTCGAAATTGCTGAGTGTTGTGGTATGTGTGCGCAGGTTCTTTTTCAGAACGATTCGCTGGCGACCTTGTTGGCCCGTGTGGTGGGAATTCTGGGCCCGATCGACCCAGAGCTTTTAGGCAAGGGCCGGGATACGCACAAGTTCTTCACCAAGAATCACAGGCTTTATGAACGGAATCAGGTACGCGCCGCAATGAAAGTTTCCCGGTGCGAGTTTGAGCATGTTTTAATGCCGGAGTATTTTAGTTTACGTCACGTACTGGTCCTTTCGGGCTGGGTCCCCAGCAGAGAGAGTATTCGTCTGTGTTGTAGTGGAGACGGTGTGAACGTTTAGGAAGTGATATAGTGCATTTGCTTTAGTTCTCCATTTTGCGGACCGTTGGTTGAAAGGATGACATTGATTTGAGTTTGAAGCGGACAGTTTTGTTTTTTTTCTTTTTTTTGTTTGTGAACTCGTGAGTGTTGTTCGGTCAACCTTACTGGTGACATGTTTTGGACAGGATTCTGACCAACTGGAGTACCTGCTGCCCAAGAAGACCTCTCTGGTCCATCGGCTACCGATGGGTGACCAGGGTTTCGTGGAGTTCGTGGGTTACCTTCTGCACATCAACCCGCTTCTCCGTCCGAGTGCGAGCGAGGCCCTGAAACATCCTTGGCTGTCCTTTCCATACGAGCCCATTTCTTCGTGATAGGAATCCAGCTAATTGTTAATCTGTTGACTTGGAGGGATTCTGCGGCCGGTGTGGTTCCCATATTTCTCGTGTAGCATATTCTTCGAAGGGCCAGTGGTGCTGGACTTGATTGGTGGGGGGATTGTTGTCCTCTGGAAGGGTGTTGACGCGTGGATCTTTCAAATGCTCTACATCCAGCGGCTTCTTGTATTGGGCGTGCGCGTCAGCACTCGGTAGGGTAGTCTGAGTGAGGTTCAAAGAATCTCTTATTTATCCAGAATCTTATAGTGGTAGTTCATCCTGTCTAGATTTGGGTGTTCTGAATATGGTTGAGACGACTTGATGTGAAGAACAGGTTAGTTTGATAGCAGCAGCTCTTTTTTATTTTAGTCCTCGGCGCATGGCTGTTGGAGTACTCATCGTAGTGACTCCTCGATACTTAGACTCGAGGAATCTGGATCATACTGTCCATTTGCAGTTCAGTGGACTTCGACGACAATGTTTTAGCGATTCATGGCATCGTAGGTGGTCGAGGCTATTTACGTGATGCAGGAGAATTGGCGTGTTTAGGAATGCCGATCGTGTACTTTTATCATTTTTCAGTTTGAGTCGGTCTTTTCTCTTGCAGCGGGATTCCCTTGTTGTGCAACGGGCATGGCCCTAAAACTTGGTGACTGAGGTTGTGCCCCTGACTTGCCGGATTCTGTTTGATGGACGCTGGGTTCAAGGCGGGCATTTTGACGGACATCTTGGCGTTCTGACATGACGACATGACGTTGAAAGCCTTGCTATGGAGATTATTTGTCAAGAAATGAACTCATTGTTCTGTTGAACGAGAGTGTGCCATGATTTGAGTTTCTAATGTCAATTATTTTCTGTTGGTTCAATCTTCCTCATTTGAAACAAGTAACTTATTAACGAATCCAATACGTGAGGAGGATTTTGAAATTGAATTTATAAGTTGAATTTGATCTATACTAAAGCAAACTTCCAAAGGTGAATGAACTTATCCTCAACTTCCAACCTCTTTATTTATTTAATAAAATAAATGACTTGATTGTTTGAATTCATTAGAAAATCAAATTTGTTGAGGTTTAGTTAACCTAACATGGAATTATGATAGGGTGTGCTCTATTCTTGATTGTTAAATTTACTTGTTTATAGGATGTTTTTGTGTAGTTCTTTGAAATATAAAGAATTTCACGAGTTGGGCTTAAAGGATATCTCCAATATATCAATGGAAAGAAGAAAGTATTTCATGAAGAAATGATATGAATATGTTGAAGGAGTTACAATCATTTATAATTTTTTTAAATTCATTTTAGTATCTATACTTTGATTACTTTAGAACTTACACCTTCTTTATACAAAAGCCTTTGCACACTCTCTAAATAAAAATTTGGATAAAACTTTGGGTGAGTTCTTATGATATCATTTTTTTACGTATATTTTTTAAATTACAAAAATATTTTAGTTTTCTTGAATTTGATCTTCATTTCAATGGGAGCTAGGAGGCAAAAAAACAAGGCACATGAAACAATAGTACTTGAACCTCCACCTCCACAATTGCAAATGAATACAAAAAATTATAATAATTTTTCCTTACTATGTTTCTATAAGGATGTTTATATCTACATACATGGAATTAGTTATAAAATTTTGAAGTTGAAATGGCATAGGGCTCTTAATTCTTCTACCTCCTAAAATATACAGTGCTTGAACATTGTTAAAGGCTATGAGAAAGCAACATGTATGTATACTATACATTTGAGGAGGTGGGTGGTTATAGAACCTATTTCAATGGCATAGGGTTCTTAATTCTTCTACCTCCTAAAATATACAGTGCTTGAACATTGTTAAAGGCTATGAGAAAGCAACATGTATGTATACTATACATTTGAGGAGGTGGGTGGTTATAGAACCTATCCGATTTCAAAGCTTGTCACTTTGAAAGTCATTCTCTTATATCTTAAACTTTGCATGCTGTGAAGTTTTTTTCATAATTTCTACAATGATGTTAAGGTAGTCAAGTGAAGGTAGTTAGAGAGGTGTGTGTATCATTTAGAGGTGTGTGTGTGTGTGTCATTTATTATTTACTAGTGAATGCAGTAAAAAACTAATCTCCAAGGAATTTGAAACATTCAAATTGTCTCATACCTCAAAAATTGTTGGTTTGACCCTCAATGTTAATTTATGTTTAAGAGATCCAAAATAGCGTCAAAGTTCGTGTACCTAGGGGAACTTGAAGATCATAATGCGCCATGCAATTAGTCAAATCTTTTTATTGCAATACGATTCAGTAATATAATGTGAATTTAAGGATAGTAACTATATTTAGCTATAATAATTGAAGTGTAAAGGCACACATGCTTTGAAAATAATTGCAACATAATTGACACCCATTCTAGTAGGACATTGAAGCATTATCAATCCAACTTTCTTAACACCTACTAGATTTTCCTACTATCAATTGCTTGTTGTGGAATTAGAATATTTGATTACTATCATTGGAGGAGTATCAAATTTTTCATTGAATAGGTCCAAGAGAATCGGGGTTGGAATTGATCAATTAATGTAGAATCCATTGAAAACAAGTTTATTGAATAGTGAATATAATTGATGAACCATTGCAATGCTCATTAAAATAAGACCATGGTTGTCATACTGAATAAATTACTATTCTTTTCTTGTCCTGTAGGACGAGTTACTATTCATCAAATGTACCTCTCAAGTACATTTGATGAATAGTAACTTGTCCTACAGGACGAAAATGAATAGTAACTTGTTCAGTATGATAACCATGAATAAGACAAGAATCATTCAATTTTCGTGTAGTAGAGAATTAGTTGGTTTTCATAAGGTCATGGAGCACCAAGCTCTATCACTTTAGCTTAGTGCTCCAGGACAACTTTTCTAAGGTAGTGCATATACTAATATTCATTGCAACTAGATTCTCGTCACATATTCTCTTTTATTTGTCAATCTTTGGATTTTGTGTGCATCCATAGGCATGAAAACAGTTCAAGATTTTTGTCTTCAAGCACTTAACTAATAGATATAAAAGTTAGAAAAGAAGTTTATGTCCGGAGGTTCACATTAACCCCTAATTAAAGGGCCAACAAGTGGGCTTTTTTGAGAATTCGGACAATCTCTATTTACCTCATCATTTGAAATTTGTGCATGAAATTTTTAGGATAGATTGCTAATCATTCTAATATACTTGTGAAGCTTTTTTTTCATGTGATTTCCTATAAATATTGCAAAAGTCAAAAGGGTTTTCAGTTTTAACATTTCAAGGTCAAATTAGATAGCAAAAGATATATTCTAAAGATATATTAATTAATTTTTTGGGGATTGTATATACTGATGCCTATTCAAAAGCAATTGAGCCATTCAATTTCAAATAATGAAGTAAAGGTCATGAGGAGTTTTAAATTATGGGCAATGAATGTATAAAATACATATAGAGTCATCTTTTGCACTCAAATTTGAAAAAATTTGAATAGTAACATAAAGAAAGGATACTACCAAATGATTATTAGAATATTCTCACCATTGGAATTAACAATTCTCTAATTTCTTATAAAAGTGATTTGTGGTTTAGGTCATTGATTCATCCAATATCACCTTTTCCTATATCTTTTCTTAAAGATGAAATATATAAAAAATTTGGTTAAATTCTTTATCATACATTTCAAAACCATTTTATACCACATTGACTAAAATGCACTATTCATAGGACATTTATACATTTATTCTAAAAATGATGAAAAGCCAAAATCACCCTTTTGAAAGGGCTCAAAAAACTAGATTTGGATATTCAAGCACATTGCACATCCAATTTATAGGGATACTAGATATGAAGGCTTATAATGATTTAGTGTTGACAAAAGATGCTGAAATTTTCCTAAAAGCACATTTGGAGGTGAAATTTGATTTCTAAACCTACTACAATGAAAAGAACATAAACTACAAAATGATTTAAAATCAAAAGACAAACACTTTGGTGGAAAGAAAATCATTCAAGTGACTCATTGAGTTTGCAAAATTGTTTTGAAATGTCAAAAGATAGTGAAAAAAGTAGCAAAAAAACACATCTATGGCTGAACTTACCTCTACTAAAATGCTTCTCAGTGAATCCTAACTTCTTGGATTGATATGAAATTTTTATCACAAAAACTAGTCTAGTATGCACAACTTATCCAATAAAAATTATTGAAAACAAACCCTGTCTGAAGAAGTTATAAGCCGCCGCAGTTCACTATAATACAAAAATGTCAGGATTTTGAACTTCGAATTGCTCCCAAGCATTCAAAACAACTTGGATTGACATGAACATTTTGTCACAATAAGTAGACTTTATGGGGAACCAAACCCAACAAATTTTATTGAAAACTAATATTTGATGAAAAAAATACAAGCTCCCGTAGTTGCAGCCATCTCATTGCAATGTGGTAAACTCAACTTGAACCTACAAACTTTGGATGGCTTTCAAAAACTCATTACATCTTCAATAGATCTCAAAATTTTACCACAAAATATATACTATTATGCGCAACTTTTCCAACAAGTTTGATTGACTTTGGACATTGAATGCAAAGGTTACAGAACCTTGAAGTTGACTGCTAGACTGTGTGACAACACTTTTGGTCCCTTTGGGATGTGAGGGGTTAATTTATGTTTAGAGATCCAAAATTACCTCAAAATTCTTGTACCTAAAGCAAGTCTAAAGCCTTCATATCTAGTATCCCTATAAATTGGATGTGCAATGTGCTTGAATATCCAAATCTAGTTTTTTGAGCCCTTTCAAAAGGGTGATTTTGGCTTTTCATCATTTTTAGAATAAATGTATAAATGTCCTATGAATAGTGCATTTTAGTCAATGTGGTATAAAATGGTTTTGAAATGTATGATAAAGAATTTAACCAAATTTTTTATATATTTCATCTTTAAGAAAAGATATAGGAAAAGGTGATATTGGATGAATCAATGACCTAAACCACAAATCACTTTTATAAGAAATTAGAGAATTGTTAATTCCAATGGTGAGAATATTCTAATAATCATTTGGTAGTATCCTTTCTTTATGTTACTATTCAAATTTTTTCAAATTTGAGTGCAAAAGATGACTCTATATGTATTTTATACATTCATTGCCCATAATTTAAAACTCCTCATGACCTTTACTTCATTATTTGAAATTGAATGGCTCAATTGCTTTTGAATAGGCATCAGTATATACAATCCCCAAAAAATTAATTAATATATCTTTAGAATATATCTTTTGCTATCTAATTTGACCTTGAAATGTTAAAACTGAAAACCCTTTTGACTTTTGCAATATTTATAGGAAATCACATGAAAAAAAAGCTTCACAAGTATATTAGAATGATTAGCAATCTATCCTAAAAATTTCATGCACAAATTTCAAATGATGAGGTAAATAGAGATTGTCCGAATTCTCAAAAAAGCCCACTTGTTGGCCCTTTAATTAGGGGTTAATGTGAACCTCCGGACATAAACTTCTTTTCTAACTTTTATATCTATTAGTTAAGTGCTTGAAGACAAAAATCTTGAACTGTTTTCATGCCTATGGATGCACACAAAATCCAAAGATTGACAAATAAAAGAGAATATGTGACGAGAATCTAGTTGCAATGAATATTAGTATATGCACTACCTTAGAAAAGTTGTCCTGGAGCACTAAGCTAAAGTGATAGAGCTTGGTGCTCCATGACCTTATGAAAACCAACTAATTCTCTACTACACGAAAATTGAATGATTCTTGTCTTATTCATGGTTATCATACTGAACAAGTTACTATTCATTTTCGTCCTGTAGGACAAGTTACTATTCATCAAATGTACTTGAGAGGTACATTTGATGAATAGTAACTCGTCCTACAGGACAAGAAAAGAATAGTAATTTATTCAGTATGACAACCATGGTCTTATTTTAATGAGCATTGCAATGGTTCATCAATTATATTCACTATTCAATAAACTTGTTTTCAATGGATTCTACATTAATTGATCAATTCCAACCCCGATTCTCTTGGACCTATTCAATGAAAAATTTGATACTCCTCCAATGATAGTAATCAAATATTCTAATTCCACAACAAGCAATTGATAGTAGGAAAATCTAGTAGGTGTTAAGAAAGTTGGATTGATAATGCTTCAATGTCCTACTAGAATGGGTGTCAATTATGTTGCAATTATTTTCAAAGCATGTGTGCCTTTACACTTCAATTATTATAGCTAAATATAGTTACTATCCTTAAATTCACATTATATTACTGAATCGTATTGCAATAAAAAGATTTGACTAATTGCATGGCGCATTATGATCTTCAAGTTCCCCTAGGTACACGAACTTTGACGCTATTTTGGATCTCTTAAACATAAATTAACATTGAGGGTCAAACCAACAATTTTTGAGGTATGAGACAATTTGAATGTTTCAAATTCCTTGGAGATTAGTTTTTTACTGCATTCACTAGTAAATAATAAATGACACACACACACACACCTCTAAATGATACACACACCTCTCTAACTACCTTCACTTGACTACCTTAACATCATTGTAGAAATTATGAAAAAAACTTCACAGCATGCAAAGTTTAAGATATAAGAGAATGACTTTCAAAGTGACAAGCTTTGAAATCGGATAGGTTCTATAACCACCCACCTCCTCAAATGTATAGTATACATACATGTTGCTTTCTCATAGCCTTTAACAATGTTCAAGCACTGTATATTTTAGGAGGTAGAAGAATTAAGAACCCTATGCCATTGAAATAGGTTCTATAACCACCCACCTCCTCAAATGTATAGTATACATACATGTTGCTTTCTCATAGCCTTTAACAATGTTCAAGCACTGTATATTTTAGGAGGTAGAAGAATTAAGAGCCCTATGCCATTTCAACTTCAAAATTTTATAACTAATTCCATGTATGTAGATATAAACATCCTTATAGAAACATAGTAAGGAAAAATTATTATAATTTTTTGTATTCATTTGCAATTGTGGAGGTGGAGGTTCAAGTACTATTGTTTCATGTGCCTTGTTTTTTTGCCTCCTAGCTCCCATTGAAATGAAGATCAAATTCAAGAAAACTAAAATATTTTTGTAATTTAAAAAATATACGTAAAAAAATGATATCATAAGAACTCACCCAAAGTTTTATCCAAATTTTTATTTAGAGAGTGTGCAAAGGCTTTTGTATAAAGAAGGTGTAAGTTCTAAAGTAATCAAAGTATAGATACTAAAATGAATTTAAAAAAATTATAAATGATTGTAACTCCTTCAACATATTCATATCATTTCTTCATGAAATACTTTCTTCTTTCCATTGATATATTGGAGATATCCTTTAAGCCCAACTCGTGAAATTCTTTATATTTCAAAGAACTACACAAAAACATCCTATAAACAAGTAAATTTAACAATCAAGAATAGAGCACACCCTATCATAATTCCATGTTAGGTTAACTAAACCTCAACAAATTTGATTTTCTAATGAATTCAAACAATCAAGTCATTTATTTTATTAAATAAATAAAGAGGTTGGAAGTTGAGGATAAGTTCATTCACCTTTGGAAGTTTGCTTTAGTATAGATCAAATTCAACTTATAAATTCAATTTCAAAATCCTCCTCACGTATTGGATTCGTTAATAAGTTACTTGTTTCAAATGAGGAAGATTGAACCAACAGAAAATAATTGACATTAGAAACTCAAATCATGGCACACTCTCGTTCAACAGAACAATGAGTTCATTTCTTGACAAATAATCTCCATAGCAAGGCTTTCAACGTCATGTCGTCATGTCAGAACGCCAAGATGTCCGTCAAAATGCCCGCCTTGAACCCAGCGTCCATCAAACAGAATCCGGCAAGTCAGGGGCACAACCTCAGTCACCAAGTTTTAGGGCCATGCCCGTTGCACAACAAGGGAATCCCGCTGCAAGAGAAAAGACCGACTCAAACTGAAAAATGATAAAAGTACACGATCGGCATTCCTAAACACGCCAATTCTCCTGCATCACGTAAATAGCCTCGACCACCTACGATGCCATGAATCGCTAAAACATTGTCGTCGAAGTCCACTGAACTGCAAATGGACAGTATGATCCAGATTCCTCGAGTCTAAGTATCGAGGAGTCACTACGATGAGTACTCCAACAGCCATGCGCCGAGGACTAAAATAAAAAAGAGCTGCTGCTATCAAACTAACCTGTTCTTCACATCAAGTCGTCTCAACCATATTCAGAACACCCAAATCTAGACAGGATGAACTACCACTATAAGATTCTGGATAAATAAGAGATTCTTTGAACCTCACTCAGACTACCCTACCGAGTGCTGACGCGCACGCCCAATACAAGAAGCCGCTGGATGTAGAGCATTTGAAAGATCCACGCGTCAACACCCTTCCAGAGGACAACAATCCCCCCACCAATCAAGTCCAGCACCACTGGCCCTTCGAAGAATATGCTACACGAGAAATATGGGAACCACACCGGCCGCAGAATCCCTCCAAGTCAACAGATTAACAATTAGCTGGATTCCTATCACGAAGAAATGGGCTCGTATGGAAAGGACAGCCAAGGATGTTTCAGGGCCTCGCTCGCACTCGGACGGAGAAGCGGGTTGATGTGCAGAAGGTAACCCACGAACTCCACGAAACCCTGGTCACCCATCGGTAGCCGATGGACCAGAGAGGTCTTCTTGGGCAGCAGGTACTCCAGTTGGTCAGAATCCTGTCCAAAACATGTCACCAGTAAGGTTGACCGAACAACACTCACGAGTTCACAAACAAAAAAAAGAAAAAAAACAAAACTGTCCGCTTCAAACTCAAATCAATGTCATCCTTTCAACCAACGGTCCGCAAAATGGAGAACTAAAGCAAATGCACTATATCACTTCCTAAACGTTCACACCGTCTCCACTACAACACAGACGAATACTCTCTCTGCTGGGGACCCAGCCCGAAAGGACCAGTACGTGACGTAAACTAAAATACTCCGGCATTAAAACATGCTCAAACTCGCACCGGGAAACTTTCATTGCGGCGCGTACCTGATTCCGTTCATAAAGCCTGTGATTCTTGGTGAAGAACTTGTGCGTATCCCGGCCCTTGCCTAAAAGCTCTGGGTCGATCGGGCCCAGAATTCCCACCACACGGGCCAACAAGGTCGCCAGCGAATCGTTCTGAAAAAGAACCTGCGCACACATACCACAACACTCAGCAATTTCGAACTCACCGCATACCACTGCCTCTTGAAGACGGCCAAACAAACGACGCTCACTCACACCGGACTCCCTCACGTTTCATGCGCATCCACTCAGTCCAACAGAAATCCAAGACGATCTACTGAACACAAGTCTACTCGACGCTTTACATCAAGAAACCAAAGCGAGACAACCTGAAGCGAAACCACTCAATTCCAGAAACCCGGCAACGCCGCTGACATATAAACCCTTCCCACATAAAACTGCTAAACACTTCATGAGGTCGGCTGCCAAGCCTCACCAACGCCAAAGGCAACGAACATGTCGCATCCCTCTCCTACATTCGCCCATTCGTCAACACAACTAGCAAACAAAGACACAAATGCACTCACATTTCCAGAGCACAGCTCCGCAAGAATGCAACCCAGCGACCACATGTCGATCTTCTGGTCGTAAGGAAGACCAAGAATAACTTCAGGAGCTCGATACGAACGGGATTGCACATACGAGCACAGATGGTCGGTCTGGAAACAGCTGCTACCCAAGTCGATCACCTTGATTTCGCAACGGCTGTAGCTTTTCACCAGAATATTCTCAGGTTTCAGATCGCAGTGAATCAGTCCCAAACCGTGGATGAACTCCAGAGCCTCCAAACATTGCCGAGCTATCGACTGAGCAAAAAAAAACAAAAACATGGGGTAAGCGACATCCCGAAACCTAATTTCAACCAACACACCGTA